>OX101737.1:1200000-1800000 GCA_944452665.1 Stenoptilia bipunctidactyla | reverse complement strand
TGGAATGAATATAGTCACTGGTATTACCTACATTGGTTATGAAACTATCAAATTTTTAATTTTTTTATTCATTTTCAAATATGAAAATTCCAAAATCACAATTACCGAAACCATCAACAACCGTTCGATTGACAACAGTGACACCAGAATAAGTTGCCATATAAAAAGTTTGCAAGAACCCCCTTGTCTTCTTTAGTTAGCCAGACTTTAGAAATACATAGTTAAGGACCGCATGTAGACCAGCAAAATGAGACAAAAATAAGGTGAAGAAATAATCTTTCTAGTAGAATTAAACAAAAAAATCAGATGAAAAAACCTCAGTTCTTAATTTGTGTGTATGTATGTGTTATTAAGTATTATTATTTTTTTTGTATCTTTGTTACAAACTAATTGTGAATCGAATTTGAATATTCTTGTAACTGGGGGAGGTTCTCAATTCGTGTCTTTTGTATCTGTGTTACACGATTTTTCGGACAATTATTCTTGTTTCATATGGTAGAGGATACTTCAGAGGTGGTCCTATATAAATTTCATCGAAATCTATTGAGTAGTTTTTGAAAAAATTGAAGTGTGTATATTGTGTATAATTGATTTTTGATGAGCAGAGATTGGACAATAAGTAAGTTTTTGTGTGAATTATAAAATAAGTAGTTTAAGTTTCCGTGATGCAGTGTGTTTAATAATATATTTTTCAACACACTTGCTCGTAAGGTGAGCCTTATTCTATTGAATTTAGAACTATAAACTGGGCTATAAGTCACACGTGCATAATATATTATACCCTAGTGCATAATATAATGAATCCTACAAAGTTGAATTGTACCTTTATGCAAATTATATGCGAGTAAACAGAGCATATTTTATTGATCCGGGTTATACATTAAATATTTTCAGAAACAACAAAGAGATTTTATACCACTTCAAATCCATATACATTTTTAAATGTTTGCGCCCTATATTAGTAAAACAAATTTGTATATCAAACAAATTATTCACAATTTACAATAATTTGTTATAAAATATTAAAATATTTGCATTTACCACTCCAAATTAAACATTTTCACGTAAAATAGGCTGTATATGCTATACAGACATTGACACATTTGGCGGAAAAAAAACCTACGCGCTTGCGCGAGGTTCGGCGCCATTTTTCAATCACAATTCACAGCTTTGTTATCAAGTGTGTTTGTTATTTTATGACCACGTATGTCTGTTTTTTACTCACAGTGTGTTGAAAAACGTCGTATGTAACTCGTGAGCGTTGCTAATTACAGTCTCGGCTCATTATTAAGCCTCGACTGTAATTAGCAACTTAGCTCACTTGTTACATAATATACTATTATTTTATGAATTATTTTTATGTTCCCTACAGCTCCTGGCAAATCGTGTCGTAAACGGCGATCACCTAATCCACTGCTAAGTGATAGACGCCTTCAAGGTCCGCTTGGTTAGCAACCACCTTTCATATAATTATCTCAGTTCGTTACAATGACCTATTTGAGCATGGGTTCAATTTCCTGCCATGCATTTAGCTTCAGTAACGAAACTAGATACAGTCAGCCGCTTATCAGAATCATAAGTTCAAAACAGCTCAACACCCAACGAAGCTTAAGTCTTTGTCATAGTAACAGGGGCGTAAAAAAAACTGAACTGGATTTTATGAATGATAAATAAATAAACTTAAAGACGTTAATTATGAACTCCTACGTCCTGTAGTGAGTTTTAAAAAAGATAACTTTTATTTGAGACAGATACTATTTATTTAATTTAAAATATTACAATAATTTATCTACTAAATTCGGTTACATTTGCCCGATGCTAGGTACAAAAGTGATTTCTAATACATTGCAATCAATAAAGAAATCTATGATCTGAATCAGCATTTCCTGTTTGTTGCTTAAAATTGAGGTTGGCTCTGCAATGACGTAGATCCGTCGCATTTCCTCCACGTGTAGGTATTGGTATTAGGTAAATGCTTAATGTGCAGTATCCATGTGCTACAGGCATAATAACACCTCCCCCCGCAGATCAGCGACTATTTGCGAAGTCCCTTCGAGAATGTCGCTGATAACTCATTAGGGTTGATTTTGATGTCCTTGGTGATCTTCTCCTTATGCTGTACTTCGGAATAGATTTCAGAGGCAGGGGTGGTTTCAGCTGCGTTCTTATCTGCATTTTGGTATGTCTGAAGGTAAAATTTTCTGAGAACCAAAGCGATTATGAGTGCACTTGCACTTAATATTATAATATAGATGGGAATAGTTGTATGGTAAATGACGTCGTTCTGGCTGTCGCTTATTTCAACTGGAGTCTGGAGAGATATCTTAGCGTTACTTGCGTGAAGATTTTCTAGATTAATGGAATTTAAGCTTATCTGCGTCTTATGAATGGTTAAACTGTCTTCGACCATGGGGATATTCATTATGTGAAGTATGTGGCCCTCGACGTGGTCGTTCGAATTGATGATTGAGAACTCCGGTGACTTCAGGTAACAGCCTTGCGGGATATCGACGGAATAGCTGCCTCTCAGGATTCTGTATTGCTCTCTGCCACATGATAATCTTACTTTGGTTGGATGGGGATAGCTGACAGTGTAGTGCCGGTCGTCGAGCTGCTCCATGGCTTCTCCAAGTAGGGTGACTGGGGTAAGTTTGCAGGATGTCGCAATCTTTTGCTCGGAGATAAGCTGCTCTACGCAATCTGGTGAGTGATGCGTGCTATGGCTGAGGTTCCTCTCGCAGAGATACTGGGAACTGAGCTTAGGACAACATATTTCAAAGTACATTGAATCTGACTCATGAATTGCAATAAAAGGGGAACTAGGTATAAGTGTGAGATTATTCCTGTTAGGGAGAATGGATAGCCTATAGAGAGTATATGTTTTCGGGATGATAATTGGTATTTTGAACACTATAACTACTTTATTACCTATATAATATGATCCTAGTCTAATAACTTCGTAGAGTTCTCTTACTTCTATATTTAAAATATTTTCTCTTGGATAAAGAACTTTGAGCTTATCTAACATAGTACTTAATAACTTTAAATTAATCATAGAATGACGTGTACTCAATGTACGAACAGAACCTAATAGTATATCTAACTTAAGTAATTCATTACCTAACTCATCTATATTGTCATTAAGGATTAATAAATATTGTGCCATATGGGCATATTTAATAAGCGAAGTTTCCTTTTCGCTGTCGCTACTTAATATTAAGTTGAAAGCTGAGCTGATTTTCTGCTGATTTTCAACGATATTCTCTAATATTTCGGAATGACGTAACATCCATTCCTTACTCAAGCTAATGTGCGATTCTATTTCTGTTTGTAACTTATGCTCATTTTTCTGTAATAAATTAATGGCATTATTATATTTAATCGCGTCAGTATAGTCCAGATTCCCTGATATACTTTTTATAATAGACCCTAGGCCGTCGATGAGTCCTCTTTTTGAGCGAGAAGGCTCAAAACTATTTAGCTGATTTAAGACTTTAGTTAACTTATATTCTAAGTACTTGAGATGTGGTTGATAGAGGGACAAAGTTTTATTATTAAGTTGGGGCTTAATATCGGAAATTTGTGCTTTAACTATATTAATTTTAGAATGAATATCGTTTAAATCTATAAACTGGAGAAAAGAATGATAATGAGATATAATGTTAGCTGGTGTAACGTACATTTAATTTTTATCTCTCAAATTACTTATAAAAATAAAAATTTATAAAAAAAAGAAATATCAAAACACCAAACTTAACTAAACTTAACTCTAATAAAATAAATATAAAACCTTTTAAAAACTATTTAAGTTCTGGTCACTTTAAGTGGTCACTTTAATAATTGGCTGATTCAGAGTTCTTGCTGCGACGCCGAGCAACCGGCCTTTTGTTCTAAAAATAGCTCACGGACGCGAATGCACAGACCTTGCGGACCTTCATCCCGAGCAGACACGATCGCTCCTCTCAGCGCATCGCATCACGGTCTCATTTTATCAATTTATCAAATTGAAAAAATACTCTAATTTCTCTAGTTATTATATTGTTTTTACGACACATCTACAGTGATCGTAATATTTTTGTTATAAGTGTTATAAGAACCCGTGAATCGGGTTCCAATCCAAGGCTTGGGTTTCAAGACTTGGGTTCGAGACTTGGGCTCAACCTAATATCACACGGACATCTACAACTGCCGAGTGCTGACGCGGTGCCCGACTTCCGTTTATCTACTCATGTGGCCCGACTCAGGACGAGGATCTCCAGCCGGCCACCTTCGCGAAGCTCAGGGTCGCACTAAGGGCAGTACCTTTCCCTCAGGAAGATAGAAGTGGCATACCGGGCAGTAGAACCCACCCCCACTAAATAAATTGTTGTTGACGTACTTATTTCTTTTTTTTTTATAATTTAATTTTCCCAATTACATACGTACTTACATACGAACTTTAAACGTCACACTGGCGCCCTACGTGTTAATCTTCCTTTTCTCTTCTCCTATCTAGTATGCCCTTCTATTTTCTTTAGTAGTTGCATGTTTGTGTGCTTTCTTTTGTTTTTATTTTTGTAAACGTTTATTTATTTTTTCTTTTTGGTTGCAAGCAACTAATTTGTAGCACAATTTCTTTCTGTACTTACCTATTTTATTATTATATCGTAATATTACATTATAGTCAAATATTCATTGTTTATATTTTACATTTCACATGCCTTTGTAGCAGTAACTTGTAACCACCATCTTTTTTGAAATCGAAATTGTATGTTGCAGTCACTTGTTCAGACATTTTACAAAGTGACTATAATTTTCTTTTCTTTTTCTTGAGTTGTGTTACGGACTAGTTGCATTTTTTGTTGCTTCTTTTTGTTTTTGTTTTATTTTCTATTTTTTTTCTTTTGCCACGCCATCATCATTGATCAGCAACCTTAAACGTATTTAGTACTTAGTTTTCTTTTTGTAAAGAAGAGAGATTTTTTATTTTGCCTATTTAAGTTTGCCACTTACCTTTTTTCGGCTTTGGTACATCATAATTTTTTTCTTTTTTAATTTTGTTTTTTATCATGGCTTTTCCGATAAAATATTTGTCTCTTCAGAAGAGCGAATTAGAGTACGAAGTTTCTATTAGAGGTTCGAAACCAGAAGCCACAGTACTGGACCTCCGCAAGCGAATTGCAAAATTGGCTCCAATATTTCCATCGGCGGATATATTAGATTCTCCATTTAGCGTGACAGAAGATCTCGTAGGAGTGTCAAATGTTTAAATCAAAATTAAAATGGCACTTGAGAGTGGTGATCTTGGCCGTAACAACATATCAAGGATTTAAAACTAGTAACATTAAGTAAATAAATATAATTAAAAATTAAAAAAAAAAACCTTCGGAATCCTCCTCTTATAACTAGTGTGGATGCATGAGACAACGCGATAAATTTCAATTTTTTTTTCTTAAGTTAGTCAGATGAATCTCTGTCTAATTTTCTTAATGTAACTGCCATAGTACTCTATTATTAATGTTTATTACGGCTGTTTGAATGTCAGATGAATGAATGAGTGAATGCAGAAGAAAAAAAGGTGAAGTGTGTAAGAAAAGAAAAAAAGAAAACTAAATTGTAAAAAAAAAAAAAAAAAATTATTCGCGTCGTCAAAAAAAACTTTACTTCCACGCTGGACTGGGAGCGAAAGAAAAACATCGAATGTGCCAGCTGCTTCTCTTCCCGGGCAAACTGTAAAAGTCAGTTAAGGGACGGAGGTTTTATTGGCGTTTTCTAATTCCTAAAACCTTTTCATAAACTCTGCACCTCCATCCTTCACCTCATCGTCGCTTAACATCATATCATGTTAAATTGAGGTGAAACGCGGGTTCTCTCTAAAAAAAAAAAAAAACTTTACTTCCATGCTTCTCTTCCCGGGCAAACTATAAAAGTCAGTTAAGGGACGGAGGTTTTATTGGCGTTTTCTAATTCCTAAAACCTTTTCATAAACTCTGCACCTCCATCCTTCACCTCATCGTCGCTTAACATCATATCATGTTAAATTGAGGTGAAACGCGGGTTCTCTCTAAAAAAAAAAAAAAAACTTTACTTCCATGCTTCTCTTCCCGGGCAAACTGTAAAAGTCAGTTAAGGGACGGAGGTTTTTATTGGCGATTTTTTTTAAATTCCCAAAACCTATTCATAAAATCTGCACCCTCATTCTTCATCTCATCGTCGTTTAACATCATATCATGTTAAATTGAGGTGAAACGAGGATTCTATAAAAAAAAAACAAAACATTTTTTTTGTTTTTTATTTTATACCATATTCTTTTTGTACCATAATTTGCACGAGTTATCAGTTAACGTTATTAACTGAAACTTTGCCATTTTTGGGACACGCTAAAAAAAATGTGGTTATCGTTATTTTTATGTATGCGTAATATAGGCATAACTGTAATACATTTTTACCTATGTTAAACTAATGCGGATTTTATTTTATTGAAACAATAAAATCCTTCGGTATGCGAGGGGGTAATGTAACGAACATTTAATTTTTATCTCTCAAATTACTTATAAAAATAAAAATTTATAAAAAAAAGAAATATCAAAACACCAAACTTAACTAAACTTAACTCTAATAAAATAAATATAAAACCTTTTAAAAACTATTTAAGTTCTGGTCACTTTAAGTGGTCACTTTAATAATTGGCTGATTCAGAGTTCTTGCTGCGACGCCGAGCAACCGGCCTTTTGTTCTAAAAATAGCTCACGGACGCGAATGCACAGACCTTGCGGACCTTCATCCCGAGCAGACACGATCGCTCCTCTCAGCGCATCGCATCACGGTCTCATTTTATCAATTTATCAAATTGAAAAAATACTCTAATTTCTCTAGTTATTATATTGTTTTTACGACACATCTACAGTGATCGTAATATTTTTGTTATAAGTGTTATAAGAACCCGTGAATCGGGTTCCAAGGCTTGGGTTTCAAGACTTGGGTTCGAGACTTGGGCTCAACCTAATATCACACGGACATCTACAACTGCCGAGTGCTGACGCGGTGCCCGACTTCCGTTTATCTACTCATGTGGCCCGACTCAGGACGAGGATCTCCAGCCGGCCACCTTCGCGAAGCTCAGGGTCGCACTAAGGGCAGTACCTTTCCCTCAGGAAGATAGAAGTGGCATACCGGGCAGTAGAACCCACCCCCACTAAATAAATTGTTGTTGACGTACTTATTTCTTTTTTTTTTATTATTTAATTTTCCCAATTACATACGTACTTACATACGAACTTTAAACGTCACACTGGGCCTAGGTTAAAAGGGAGAAGTCCAGGTCCGTCATTTAAACTATCCAGTCTTATGTCCTCCGTCAGGGTCGTCTTCAGCAGAACAGTCAAAAGAAGTATCCTGTAACAAAGTTGAGTTTTTAGGCACTCTCTTTAATCGGGATTTAGCTAGGGGACCTCTTTTCTTTTTAGTATAAATATGTATTGGAAGGTCGGCTAATACGGTGTCTTTTGTATAACGTGGGGCCAATTTTTGTCTATTTGCTAATGGATTTTTTATAAAAACTTGTTGATCAGTTAAGTATTCCTGTTCCGGTTCCCGGTCCTTGTTCCTATTCTCTATTAGTTGAGTTCGGTCATGTAATGAGGATTCATTTATTAAGTCATACACTAGAGTCATACGTTTTCTGTGGTCTTGGGTATATTGTTGAAGTAAGTGTTGGGTAATGTCAATTTATTTATTTATTTATTCATTTATAACAAAATCCACAGCTCTTAATTATAAAAAATATACATTTAAACGATGCTGACAGCCAATTATGGATTTACAATTTTTAGGTTTGACATCAGGCACACAAAATAAAAAGTAAAAACAAGAATATACAAAACAAAATATCATGAAAGTGCAAAACAAGAATATACTTAATTAATTAATAAAAACACAAAGGATAAAAAAAAAATTAAACAAAGCAATAAAAATAAATAAGACTCCCTAGTTTGTGTTGGGTATAGGTATGTTTTATGTCAAAATTAGTGTTTGAGTTGTATGCTGGAATGAGTTTTGACCATAATATAAAATTTAATAATAAAAAATTTAAAAAATGATGATAAAGCGATAATACTTAAACTAATTGTTATAGATTTTTTTTTTTTGAGTCTCCCTTATTTATGATGAGTGTTTGGATATGTTATATGTTTAAGTGAGTGTTAGTGTTGTATGTTTGTATGAGTGTTTGTGTCTGTTTTATAATGCTTATCATTTTTAAATAATATATTTAATATATCATGCCGAAACTTTACCTTGCTGTCGTTAAATATATCACAAATACGTGAGAATTGTTTATTATAAATGTTATGCATCCTATTTATTGGTGAATTTTGGTTGTAATTTGTTTTGGCGAGTTGTGTGTAGAATAGTTGAGTGTGCCGTGTTCTGGAGGAGGGTGTGTGTAAAGTAAGAGCGAGTTGTGTCAAATCCATACAATCTACAGAACCGTTACACACTCCATACAGAAATACCATATCAAGCAAACAACGTCGACTTTCTAAGCTTAAAATATGATTATGTTTACAAGATTCAGTGTACTGTATGCTACTCAATTGCTGCTTATAGTTTACGTGTTTTAAGAATTTATGTTGAATCAACTCAATCGCATGCTTATAGACTACATACTGGGCATTCCATATGGGGCTACAGTACTCCAGAACGCTACGAACATATGAGTAGTATAGTACTTTTATACATGTAATATCAGAGAATGGTGCAGCGGTCCTTAACACAAAGCCTAGATTTTTGTAGGATTTGGTTACAATATTAGAAATATGTTCACCATAAGCAAGCTTTGAGTCAAGGAGCACGCCCAAGTCACGAACCTGATTAGATCTATGAATAAATGTGCCGTCAAATGAGTAACTGGTCAATAGGGGATTCCTTTTACGAGTGAAGGTGATATGTACACACTTGTTAATGTTGATATTGATACGATTTTTATTATAATAATTAGATAGTCGATCCAAATCATCCTGCAGCCTCAGGCTATCCAAAGAATCATTAACTTTTATATATATTTTCATGTCATCGGCATACATAATGAAATTAGAATTTAAAATAGATTTACGAATGTCATATAGATACACAGAGTAAAGTAATGGTCCCAAAATTGAGCCCTGTGGTACGCCTGAAGGTATAGATATATAATCTGATCGAAAACCGCCTACCTCTACAGCCTGGCTTCGATTACGTAAATAAGAATCCAGCCATCTCAATAAATTCCCGCATATACCTATTTCTTGAAGTTTACGCAAGAGTATGATGTGATCTACACGATCAAAAGCTTTTTCAAAGTCCGTGTAGATCACATCAACCTGTCCTCCCCCCTCCATGTCATGGAGAACTCTACTGGTGAACATGGCAAGGTTTGAGCACGTAGACCTGTTTTTCATGAAGCCATGCTGTTGGTCAGGGATCATTTTATAGATCAAGGGATAGATATGATTGTAAATAACTCGCTCTGCGACCTTACTCAGGATATTTAGTTTCGAAATAGGCCGATAATTTTCAATGGAAGTTTTGGGTCCTTTTTTATGCACTGGCGTAACATGCGCTATTTTCCATAATGTTGGAAAGAAGCCTTCAGCAAAACTTTTATTAAAAATATAAGCTACAGGTTTTGACAGCGACTCAGAACATCGCACGAATAAAATAGGTGGCAAGCCATCGCTGCCCGGGCCCTTAGTAATGTCTAATTTCTTTAAAAGTTTTTCAATGTCTTCGGTACTGATAGTCAGTGTGCCTAAACTGTCGGTCTCAAGAAATTTCGGTATAGTTTGTAAGTTGTTGTATGTATCGAGGGGCAAACTAAAGTTTTTAAAAAAGAAATCATTAAAAGCGGAGCAGATATGCGACCCGCCACCCACGCTAACATCCCCATACTCCATGCAACTAGGGTAAGTCGATCGACTTCTTCTTTTGGAATTTACATATTTCCAAAAAAACTTGGGAGACATTTTTATTATTTTTTGCGACCAGTCGACATAGTTTTTGTAGCATTCAGTTTGTAACTGTTTTTGACGTGTCCTTAAAGTCGCGAAAGAATTATAATCATTGGGATTATTGTAGCGTTTCCATAGTTTATGATACTTAGCCTTCTCCTTAGTAACACGAATAAGTGCTTGACTATACCACACCGGATAAGTATGAGTACCCGATACCAATGCCTGAGGAACGTGCTTGTCAATTAACCTATATAAATAATCGTATAATATATTAATACATGTATCAATGTCAGAATTTTGAAACAAAGTATACCAGTCACAATTAGTAAGCTCTAAATTTATAGCATCAAAGTTAGCTTTCCTAAACATATACTGCTTCCGAGACTTTGGTTTCATAGATTTGAAAAGAATATCGGTTACATAGAACTCAAAAGAAGGGTGATGATTATCTTCCGGCACAAGCGGGCTCTTAGAACGCGATATTTCTATTTCAAAGTTTGAAAAAACTAAGTCTAATGTCGTTTGGTTAAAATTTAAAATTGAGTTCGACTGTTTAAAATTATAAAAGTAAAAGTTATTTACCAACTCTGCCGCAACTTTTTGAAGCTCTATAGAGCCTTTATGTAAAAATATTGGGTCCCGTAAACTCCAATCTATACAAGATAAATTAAAGTCCCCGGCTATAATAAAGTTATCATCTGGGCATGCATCGATAATTTCATTAAACAAGCCGACAAATGACAATAATCGGTCCACCATAGATCGATTCGGTGGGACGTAAACAAGGCCTATGTGTAAATCCGGTTCCAAAGGGGAGGAGGCGCGCGCGGCGAGGTTGCGGCCGGGCACGGAGACCCACAAGCATTCCAAGTCAGCGCGCGACCACTCCGGACGCGCACGCGCATGCAGTCGTATGTCACATAGCGCCATGACGCCGCCGCCCTGACCGCCACCGCCGCGGTCTCGCCTAAACACATCATAACGAGCATCACAGATCTCAGTGTTCAAAATACCATCACATAACCATGTTTCCGTGATAAGTGCAATGTTATATTCATGTGAAAGCAAGTTATTGTAGAAAGTGTTTGTTTTCGTTCTTAAACCGCGTACATTCTGGTAAAATAAATGTAGTTTGTTAACGTTCACTGACATTGTGAGATCTGAGATGTTTGAGTGACACTCCATAGCTCATCATACAAATATTTATAAATAACAACATTTTAAAAACATAACTAAATAATTGCGAATAGAACATTAAATTGTATTTCAGGTTATAAGGCAGTTTAAATATGTGGATGCATGTGACTGTTAACATATTATAAATGTGACAGTAGTACATAAAACTAATATTCAATTTAAGAATTAAGTACGGCCCGAGATTGCAGGATATGTGTGTTTTGTTGAGTGTAGATATGTGGTGTGTATGTTGTATTATATTTTGTATTATTGTAGGTGTAGTAAATAACATGAGAGATTGGAAGGGATGTCTTATTTTGAGGTTACAAACAATTATCAAAGACAAATAACAATTAATTACAAAAAGCAAAAAACCAAACGTTACTTTTAAATAATCTTTTTTAAATCGTTGGTTGTTAAAATATGGATAGGTGGGGACGTCTCATTTTTTCTTGCATATATGGTACAATTTTTAGTCCATACAAATTTATAGTTTAACTCCTGCGCTTTTTTTTTAGAATCTTTAAGTAGCTTTTTGTTTGTGGGAGTTAAGTGCTCATTAATATAAATTTTATTGGAGTGGATGTCACCGCCTAAGCCAATATCTTTAGCAAAGAAGCTACGCGTTTTTCTTGCTGAGGCGATTACGGCGTCTTTGGTGGAGCGGTACCTAAACCGGGCCACTATAGCCCGAGCATTCTTAGTAGCGGCGGAAGGTCGGCGCGGCTGCACCCTATGTGCGAACTCGACCTCATCTCGAGTTATTGTCAGGCCGAGATGTCCAGCAATTTTGACAACAATGTCCACGGTACTTTCTACATTGGATTCCGGGACGCCTACGATTTCGACATTCTGCAGTCGAGACCACTGCTGTTGCCGTGCCATGTCGATCTCGATGCTACTAATGCGAGTCTCACACGCAGCTACTTCAAGGCGGAGAGTATTATTCTCATCCCGCAGAGACTTTATTTCCGCAGAGCTTTTTTCCAAACGCTTTAGCATATCGTCGTACTGCGTACTGATAAACTTTATCGACGATTCTAGGTTGCTTATTTGCTGCTCTAATGGCTTGAGTGCAATCGCTAAAGCGCTACATATAAGTTTTTCAAGTTCCGCTGTGTGTGATGGTGAGGAGCATGAAGGAGAAACAGTATTGGCTGGGGACTTATTTTGCCTAGTTGTGACATATATGGGATCATCAACCGGGGCTAAGAGACGAGAGCCGTGAGTTATCTGGTCGTGATGTTTTACTGGCGTGTTACTATTATCCCCTTTAGGAAGTTTAGAGGCACATGCAGGACAGACCCAACTTACTTGTTTTTTGAAGGTACTAGAAGTAAGGCCAACACAAAGATAATGGTATGGCTTAGAACATACCGAATTCTTGCATATTATTTTTTCTTTTGTTAGAAGGGTAAGTTCGCAAGCGGCACAAACGGTCATCTTTACTTGTTGGTTCGGTTGTTGTCGTATGAAGCTCGGGCGTTGTCGACGAAGCTCGGGAGATGTCGCACGAAGCTCAGGAGGGAGACAGCTACTTTGCGAGTGAAAGTAGCAGAGACACAGATGGTTCCTCTCGTTCTCACAGGCGGGGAAAGGGGTAGTCGAACGGTACTTCAACACGGCACATTTAGTTCACACACCACGCGAAAACAGTACTTATTACCAATGAATTAACTCAGGTTAAAATGTATATTAGCTTGAAAGTAGGTTTATATTCGAAAATTAAAATTGTGTATGCGTCTGCTTTGGAGAAAGGTCGGAAGACGAGTGAGTCAATATTTAAAGGGTCTCGTGGGTCAAAATGTCCAGTTATTAAGTCAAGGGGTCTACATTTTGTGAAACTGTGAATAGAGCTATTGTAGGCTAATAAAGCGTATGGGATTAAATTAACAGCGGGTTCGTTGTGCCTTTCTATCCTAAGTAGTCGAAGATGTTCAAGGATCGTCGAATGAAACCTTTCTATTATTCCGTTGTCATTTGGTGAATGAGCTAAAATTTTATGGTGTTGAATTTTGTGTATTCTAATAAATTCTAAGAAAAGCTGATTTGTGAATTCGGGCCCTTGGTCAGTAACGATTGTAAAAGGTACGCCATGGTGGGTACAAAACTTTAAGAGTGCTTGAACTACGCTTAGAGCGGTACCATCTCTTAAGAAATATGCTTGAGCATAGATTTTTCGAGAAAGCATCCACAAGGGTTAGGTATTTTTCATTTTGAACGGTGAAGAGGTCTAAATGTAAAATCTCAAATGGTTTAGTAGGGGGTGGTACTATACAAAATCTCTGCTTAATGGGTGAGCGGTCATATTTAGCTTGGCCACAAGTGTTACATTCGTTAATATATTTAGTTATCGAATCTCTCATTTTAGGCTAATAATATCTTTTCGATAAGGAAAGGTAGGTTTCATTGATGCCGCGATGATTAGTTTTACCTTCGTGGTAATTTTTAATTATCTCCTGCTGACGTAAATAATCTTTAACATTTTCATATTCGATTTTAGTTAAAATTATGTTCATAGAACTACTCTTGAATGAGTTTTGTAAGATAGGGATGATTTTGTACATGGCCAAGGGTGGATTTACTAAGATACCGGTTTTCACTTTAGGGTTTATGTACTCTTTTACAGCGTTAATAAGATCTTGTTCGAGGGTTGATTCGGAAAGTTGTATGTTAGTCTTAGTGTGGGTCTCGAAGGGTTTGGTTATTGTCGATTTCTCTTTATGTCGGAGACTATAGTAAATACAATCTGTCTATTAAATTTATTTAAGGGGTCGTCTGTGATTGGAATTTCCAAAATAGGGTTTTCATTACTAGTGTGAGCTGTGAGGGTAGCGGAACCAGCTACTGAGGGTGCTGTTTCGGAGGGGTGTACAATAACGGATTCGGTTTCTTCGTTATGGATTTGAACGCGAGATAGAGCGTCGGCATTAGTGTTACTTTTGCCTGGCTTATAGATCACAGAAAAATTAAATTCACTTAGTTTTAATCTCCAACGTGTAAGTCTCGAATTGGGTTCTTTTAAGCTCATCACCCATTGAAGGGGTCGATGGTCAGTCAGAATTTTAAATTTTCTACCGAATAAGTAGGGGCGGAAATACTTAGTGGCCCATACAATAGCTAAAAGCTCCTTTTCGATGGTGCTATAGTTTAATTCGCTGTCATTAAGCGTTCGAGACGCATAAGCTATGGGTTTATCTGAGCCTATGGGTCCTTGGGATAGTATGGCTCCAATAGCGACGTTGGAAGCGTCAGTTGTGAGTAAAAATTCCTTGTCAAAGTCAGGATACTGTAGTATGGGGTCATTAGTGAGTAATGTCTTACACTTTTCAAAACAATCAGTGAAGTCATAGTCATTTATGTTAATTTTTGAACCTTTTTTCAAACATTTTGTCATTGGTTTAGTTATTTTTGCAAAGTCCGGGATAAATTTACGATAGTAGCCAAGTAGTCCTAAAAATCGTTTTATTTCGGTTGGTGTCCTGGGTAACGGGAAATTTTGAATGGCTGATATTTTGTCTGGATTGGGTTTTATACCGTCTTTGCTAATTATATGCCCTAAGTATGCGGTTTCAAGCTTTAAAAATTCCGATTTGTCCATTTGGATTTTAAAATTTGATTCCCTAAGTTGCTGAAATATTTTTTCTAAATTAATCATGTGTTCCTGTAGTGACGTACTAAAAACTATAATGTCGTCCAGATAGACTAGGCATATAACGTTTTGGAGATCTTTTAAGACGTTATCCATTACCCTTTGAAAGGTTGATGGCGAATTCTTTAACCCCATGGGCATACGTAAAAATTCGTAGTGACCGTTTTCTACATTAAATGCGGTCTTGGGAACGTCGTTAGGGTCCATTTCCACCTGATAAAACCCACTAGCGAGGTCTAGGGTTGTGAAGTAATGGCAGTTCCCAAGTTTATCTAAGACGTCATTAATATTTGGGATAGGATATTTGTCATCTATAGTTTTCTCATTAAGTTTTCTAAAGTCAACTACTAATCGCCATTTAGTTTTTCCCGACGCGTCAAATTTTTTTGGAACAACCCATATAGGAGCGCTCCAGGCAGACTCCGAAGGGCGGATAATCCCTTGTTCCAACATTTTAGATATTTGTTCGCGAACCTCTTGTCTGTGAACGTAAGGATACCGATAACTTTTGGAATGTGTAGGAATTTCATCTATTGTTCTAATTTTATGTTTAATTTTATTCGTAAATGTAAGGGGTTCGCCGTCTAAATAAAAAATATCAGAATAATTCTTACATAAATTGATTAAATTAATTTTTTCCTCCTCGTTCAGGTGACTGGTACGTAATCGCGATAGAACTTCGTTAACACGACCACGTTGGAAATCGGTACGTGTGCATTCGATATTATACGTTTCGGCAACGGCCGCGCGATCTAACGAAAAAATTACGTCATTGGGGGTGTGATTATGAACTTCGATAATTCCTCGGTTATTCACGACAGTAGTAAGGCATTCGTATATCATACAATTACTTAAGGATTGTTGTGGGACATATACGTCCCCATCGGGTGCATTTATTGGAAGTTTTAACAATTTACTTGAGTCAGCTGGAATAATATCCTCGTAAAGATTGACGTTGCGAGAGTCGTACATTTGTATAGGGTTACAAGCCGTCTTAGTTAGTAATTTATTGTCCTTTAAATCAATTTTAGCCTGCCATTTGGTCAGTAAGTCTAGTCCTATTAGTCCGTCAAAGTATGTATGGAAGTCATAAACAAATAGTTTTATGGGGTTTGAGTCGTTAATTTCGTTAAAGCAAGGTATAGTAATGGAGTAGTCGTTTCTTGTCGTGACATGAACGTTAGTCACTTCAAAAGGGTCGTAAGTAAGGGTAAAGTTTGAAAAAAAAAATTCCACTGCCGCGGGGCTTATGAAGGATTGGTTCGCGCCTGTATCTATTAAAAGTTTAAGTGGGGGTTGTTTAATCTGCAAAAATGGTAATTGTCGTTGTGTCTGTAAGTTTAATTCTATTTTGGTTTTTCTAATCGGCCATTCTTCTGAAAATCCTGAGTGCTAACTGAGGGTGGATTTTCATCTGTTATCTCTACTTGGGGGTTAGAACAGTTTAATTCTTCTACTTGGGGTGCATCGTAATAATAGTCATAGTCAGTAGGCTCGAAATATTCGTCGGTGCAACAGTAATAGTCAGGGTAAAAGTCAGAGTAGCACTGGTCATAATTGTCAATAAAATTATTAAAATTTACTTCTCTAGTTTTAAAGTAATTTGAAGGGGGTGGATTCCCTTGTCTGGACCAATCATGGCCTCGTATTGGTGCGGGTTTCGAAACGTAATGGCTAACTCCGCTGATGGGCTTCGGTTGTGAATCACCATAAAAAGCAGACGGTTGGTTACGCTGCGGTAATTTAAAGACGTTGCTTTGGGGGTTATAGCCTGGAGGGGGTGCCCTAAACATCATTTGTGTCCTAGAGGGTCCTTGGTTAAAATTCGGTCTCCACTGCTGCATAGATCTATGTGGTAATTGTACTAAGTTAGGACGGGAAGGTCCAGGCATAGGCATTATAATAATATTATTTGGTTTAAAGTTAGGCAAGGCTATTTGAGGGTTGAAGCTATTCCTAGGTGGTGGAGTTTGTAACTGTGAACTGATTTTTCGTTCTGAAAAGTTATCATTGCGCTGTTGCAAATACAACGTGTTCATTTCTTCATGAACAAACTCCAAAGCCTTTTCAATAGTTTCAGGCCTCATACACCTTATTCTAGACCCTAACGGGTCTTTGAGACCCCTAACATAGGCCTGAAGGGTTAGTTTTTTGTAGAGCTGCCTTTTTGACTCTATTGTACTCTCAACCGCTTCGTGAAGGCTTACGTAAGTCATAATTGTGCTAAATAAGTTTTGACAGTTCTCGTAAAACTCCTGGGGTGTATAATGCCCCTGAGTCAATAAGGCGAAAGGAAAGTTATTAAGGAAAGTTTTGCTAACTCGCTGGGTTCCGAGCCCAGTAGTCCGTTCACTATTTCGTCACATAACTTGATAAACCGGGTCAGTACGTTAGGGTTCCCGTCAAATTCAGGAACTAGGCAGAGGGCCTTAAAAATCTGTTCTAAGTCTGCCATTTCGGTATGAAAAGATAAATCACTAGTTTCGGAATTAAAAGACAAATCTCTGCACTGATCTAACCTATTAGCTTTAGAAGTTTTCATAAAAATATTCAAATAGCTAAAGTAAAAATTTTGTTAAAAAATTTAATAATCAACTTATAAAATAAATATGTCTAAATTAAATTGTTATCGACTAACAATTTTGTACTATAAATTTTATTACGAAAAGCCAAAATTTATTATATAGAATAATGAAGTTATGAAATTATATTATATTACTAGTCAAAGTTATAAAATAAAACGTTAGTTCAACAAATAAATTATGAAGAAATTTACTATATTCTAAGAAATATTAGCGAATGCTAGATTTTGTAGAAATCGCCAAAAATTTATACTCTAAGGAAATGATTAAGTGAAATCTAAATTTTGTAGAATTCACTAAATATTATTTAAAAATGTCACCTTAATTACCTACTCCTAATAAATTATAGACTAACTATTCACTAAAATTGCACGAATTTTCAGAAATTTTCAACGGGACACAAAAATATAAGAAATTAAATGTTTTACGAATATTAAAAAAAAAATGGTTTAAAATACACAAAAATAAAAGGTTTAAAACTAGGAAAAATGCAACTCATGAGCAATTCAAGAGGCACTTACTGAAATATATCTGCCATTAGCATCAATGTCCGGATGCAACTCTGGTCCTGGGGTCCTTATGTAGGTTCCAATCTCGTCCTGGGTTTGAAGCCTCCTCAAATATTGTATGTACTTAAGCTGGTTTCCTCTCCCCCGTGAGATTGCCGTAGACTGCGCCAATTATGAACTCCGCAGGACGTAGTGAGTTTTAAAAAAGATAACTTTTATTTGAGACAGATACTATTTAATTAATTTAAAATATTACAATAATTTATCTACTAAATTCGGTTACATTTACCCGATGCTAGGTACAAAAGTGATTTCTAATACATTGCAATCAATAAAGAAATCTATGATCTGAATCAGCATTTCCTGTTTGTTGCTTAAAATTGAGGTTTTAATAATAATAATAATAAATAATCTTTATTTTTCTCTTCACAACATTCAAAATAAACAATGTTCAAAGAATTTAAACAATAATACAAAGGAAAAGGAAGTCAAATGTGAAGGCTGGGACCTGAACTAGGCAGAGCATGTTCTTCAGGTTACCAGCATCCCGAGGTGTTATTTCCTAATGCCTAGATGTATATTTAATTGTAGTTGCGAACAAAGAGACAAAGTGTACAGCTATAAAAGTAAACAATATCAAAGTATTAAGAAACAGATTTACATAGAGAATAGGTAGAGGTGGTGTCATATGTGATTGTGAAAATGGTGTTATATATATATTATTTGGCTTGTTAGATAACTTATATAATAGAGGAGATAAGGGTTTCGGTGCTTGTGTAAGAATGTTGTAGGAGCCATTTCGTCAATTTAATCTTACAAAGATGTTTGTTGAGGGGGTAAATATTTATGGTTTTATTTATACGATTGTAAAGATGCGGACCTAGGAAGCAAGTAAATCTATGGCTAAAACTGGTATGAAATTTGTGGCTGGGAATAATGTATTTGTTTCTTTTTGTGGACAATTCAGCAGAAAAAGGGGTAGACGAGAGTTGATGAAGTACTGCATACAGGACAAAAAGTTGGCGGACGGTAAGGACTTCACAGAACTGATATAATTGGAAGGTGGGAAAAAGATGAGATTTACATGTCGCTACCTTAAGGACAGCTCTCTGAGCTCTTTCAAGCGAGAGAAGATGAGTCTTAGCTGCACCTCCCCAGATGGTAATGCAATAATTAAAGAGAGATTGACAGAGAACGAGGTAGACCATTTTTAAAAGATTGGGGTCTGCAATGTGGCGGAGATTTTTAAAGATAAAGATTAGTTTACGGACTTTGCCCGTAAGATAGGTTATGTGATCAAGAAAACGAAGGTTATGGTCTATGTAAACGCCGAGATATTTAATTGACTTAGTTTTATTGACTATTGGACAACAGCAGTACTGTGTATTACAATTGTGAGTGTTGTGTGCGATAATGGAGAACTCAGAAATATTTTGTAGGTTATCGCGTAAGTGGAAAGTGATGTAATTAGTTTTGCCAACATTAAGGGTAAGAAGATTGTTTGTGAGCCATGTAGTTATTATAGAAAAACCATGTTGGGCTGCTTGAAATGTGTCTGACCATGAATCAGAAGAGAACACAAGGGCAGTATCGTCGGCAAAAGAAACAATCTTTCCGCTTGGCAAGGAGGTGTTGCATAGGTCGTTTATGAATGTTAAAAACAAGGTGGGGCCAAGAATACTGCCCTGGGGCACACCGTACTCAATGGGTAGGTCAGAGCTCAGGTTACCATCTATGACGACGCTCTGAACTCTATGAGAAAGGTAGTTTTGAAAGAATTGGAGCTGTTTGTCCCTAATACCTAAGTTGTGGAGTTTGACCAAAAGGATATCAGTAGAGAGAGTATCAAATGCCTTGGCTAGATCTAAAAAGATAGCCAGACATTTCTTACCCATATCCATATTTTTAACAATGAAGTCAGTGAGGTCATGAACCGCATCAGATGTAGATCTCCTAGCCCGAAAACCAAATTGTCTGTCAGATAGTAAATGTTTATCTTCAAGAAACTGAATTAGACGCTTGTTTACAATAAGTTCCAAGACTTTGGACATGGCAGGGAGCACAGCAATAGGGCGAAAGTTGGAGGGAACATCTTTATGACCAGATTTAAATATAGGATGTACTATTGATTTTTTGAAAGCAGACGGGAAGACACCATTGGAAAGTGATAGGTTGCAAATATGTGTGAGAAGTGGAGCAGTAATTTTTATATAGGTTTTTAGAAAGTCTGACGAAATGCCGTCCCACCCAACTGCGCAGTTACTTTTAAGAGACATGATGGTGCGTTGAACTTCTTTCACATCCGTCTCAAGCATCACAAATGAATAATTTGGGGAGGTTTGAAAGTTTGTGCTAGCATTGACATTCACAAATTTGGGGGTATTTCCTTTAATTGCCTCAGCCAAGGTTTTTCCAACATTGACAAAGTATTCGTTAACCTGGTTAACTGAGCATATCGCGGAGCTTGACCCATTTAAAAGGTGGTTGGCGGCGTTTTGCTTATTTTTAAGATTGGCTACATTCAGAATTGTTCCCCATAACTGTTTGGTATTTGTGCCGGCCATTTTTAGTTCCGCCTTACAATACTCTTTTTTCTATTTTTGATGAGAAGATTAGTAAAATTTCTATATCTGGCGTATGGTAATTTTAGTATTTCATTATTAGGATTATTTTTTAAATTTTTATGCAACTTATCCCTATTTTGAATGCATCGAACAAGACCGGGCGTCATCCAGGGCTTTAGTAGCCTCCTCCGACGAGGGATATGACGAGTTATTGAGTGTGCGCTTATGATATTTCTTAGAGTACTCACAAGTAAATTGGTGGCATGTTCGGGGTTAGATGAATTCAGAACAGGAGAAAAGTCAAAGCTATTTAAAGATTCGGTAACTCCGTTAACGTCAATAGAAGTTTTAGTTTTAGGGGGAAGTTGCTTTAAGTTTTGCGCAAGAGAAAGAATAACAGCATCGTGATCCGTTACTGCAGACTGCACAACGACTGCCAAAGCGCGAAGGTTAGTCTTAAGCAAGATGTGGTCAAGACAAGTGAGATTGTGAGTTGGTAAAGTATGTGCGGGTAAGAGACCATGAAAAGCGACGCAGTTTAGGTAGTCACTCGCTGCTAGATTGATGTTTACTGGGAGAATATCAATGTTTATATCACCCACAATAGCTATGTTCCTGTATGATTTTAATTCTGTGAGAACTAAGTTGAGGGAGTGTACAAAGTGAGTTGTATCACAAAAAGCGCAGGGTCTATATATTGCAAGTATTACGGTGTGAGAACTTATGGTTATTTTGAGGCAACTAGCTTCCGTGATTAACATTTCAAACACATTAATTTCAGAACAGCTATCCTTAATATAAACAATAACCCCGTCGTTCTGGTTGTGAGGATTTAATGAAGTATAATAAAAATAACCTTCAATTGTGGGTAATACAGGATTTCGCAGTAGCCAACATTCTGTAAAGATTATAATGTCAAATTGCAATTTTAATCTGTATAATAAGATTTCAAAGTTGGAAAAGTTAGCCCCTATGCTACGAATATTCTGTGAAATTATTGACGTAGATCCGTCGCATTTCCTCCACGTGTAGGTATTGGTATTAGGTAAATGCTTAATGTGCAGTATCCATGTGCTACAGGCATATAACACGTTCATATTACGCGTAACACTACAACAAAGACTGTTATGCTGTACAGCTGTTTTGAACTTTTTATTCTTGTACCTAGGTAAGCTACTATTGCGGTCTACTGTACATGGATTATCGTACTAAAATAATAACACCTTCAAATATACAAGAGCAATGTAACAAGGATTTGATATTGTTTAACTTTATGTAAAGTACCATCGAACGAACTGAATCATGACCCACAACAAGCTCATTTTGGCAAATCGTCTAAATGTTAGGAGGTCGAGATTCGCTTGAAGATAGGTTTCCTTTGTGACGAACTTGTTATCATTACATTCGACAATGACATTTAATGAGTACAGAATTAGGTATCTAAAATGACCTAAGTTCATTATTCGCGATAGACCTTACAAGTGTGACAGTTTTAAACGAATTTTCAGCAAACTGGCTCATGATTCAGTTGGTTGGATAGTACGTATTTGTGTATTATGTCGTCGATTTTAAAGTCCTTGTGGAGTAGCAACATTCAGCCCATTCTGCACAACGATGGGTGACCGCCGACCCTAAATCTATAAACATGTTAGGTATTATTCTTCTATGCTTTGTCGGGTACTTGATACATACAGAAGTCGTTAGGGTACGTTAGCAAGGTACCTATATTGAAGCTATAAAATCTTAACAGCCACCAATGGGCCAGCTTGGTGATTAACACCCTCAACCTCCTCGTCACCCAGGGGAGAGACTCATAACCCTGAAGTAGTCTCATGAGTTTTGTAACTATTTAATGTCAGAAAGCTTCCTCTTTGATTCAATTTCACTAGGGCTTAGAAAAACATGTCTTTACCTTCAATTTTATCTCCTTTTAGGTCAATCAACGGCCGCGCAGCATTCTCAACTAATATGTTTGCAGAGAAGTACAATCTCGAGGGCCCGGTCGCTGGCAAGTTCTACAAATCTGGCGCAAAATATCTTCCTGGTGGTGATGAATTCAGGCAATAGTTCCATCTATGAATAAATTAAGAGTGGAATAATTGGAGGAGTGGCCTTTTACGACACGGTTATCCAGTATGGCTTTTCTAAGCCGACTTCTCGCGGTTAAAAGTTCCCTTGAAGTTCCCTTGTATTTGCAGGTTTCCATCAGGTCATCCGTCAGGATGCCTGATGCGCACCCCGGACCCACGGGGTTGTAGCTCATTACACGATCTAGGAATAGCTCTTGAGTTAGGAATCGGAGAAGGGGATGCTTAGTGGGTAAGGCTCTGCAGTGGGATCGCTCACTGTGGGGAGTCCCACACTGTTTACGACTCTGTGATATACGGTGGGATTCTGTCGGCGAGCGGATGTCACTGTCGGCGGGGATTTATTCCCGTGCAGGGTCCAGTTCGTACTAGGAGTATTCACAGTAGGGTGTCATTCATTTGCAGGACAAAAAAACAGGTTTCCATGAGCGGTTGCGATACTAATGCCCGATTTACATTTCAATAAGTACAGTAGAGAGTTAACTTGCGTCATCGGCGAGTTAAGTAGTTATTGTCGTTTGAACGGCAAACGCGAGTTAAGTAGTAAGTTGTTAATTAAGTTTAGTCGAATAGAATGCGATCCTATTTTTCGTCTAGTTTAATAGGAAGTAGCTGCCCTCTCCCGCGTCTCCCGCACCCCGCCAACTTAACTGACTGGCATTTAGACGGGCGAGTTAAGAACATAAGTATGCACACAGCGGCCGCGGACACCTGTTATTTTTTTGCGAAAAATGAAGTGGTCTGTTAATATTGCCTTTTCATTTCTTCAAGAATACCTCAAAAATGAATGTTTGTTTAATTTAAAATGCAGTGATTACCGCAATAAACCAGCTAGAGATGCAGCTGTTATTAAAATTTACTGCTGGCACCACGTTCATTTCTTTTAGAAATCCAGCTTCGTTCCCATATGCGTTTGGGTCTATTCATTTGTATTAATATTTCATTTTCCACGTGTTCTACAAGTAAAGATACTATTTCTGTTATTATAGCACGAAAATTGGTATTCAACGTTCATTTTGTAGATTAAAACATCTTTTTCGGAGAAGAACCTCTTTGAGTCGGGTGAAACTACTGTGAACGCGACTAGCCTTCTTGGTTGGAAAGGCAGCTTATGACTATTTACCGCCTTTATGTTTGACCGCTACTTACTACTTGATACTTAATTGTCTGATTACTAAACTCGCTACTGTACTTATTGAAATGTAAACGGGCCTTAACGCTGCAAACTGAACGGTAGCGACAACGACAGCGAGAGCGAAAGCGGCGTCCAGTTTGCAGCCTAAGCATCAGTTAGCATATATGCCATATTTATTCCAAAAAAAGTGTCTCCAAACAATTGTAAATCTTTCAGTGATTGGGCTACCACAGGTATACATATTAGTAGAAAGCACCTATATGATCTCTATCATGAGAAATCATATAACAAAAATGACACCTTTTGCAACTATGTCAGAACTTACTCAAAGTTATTTAAAAAAGTTTGTGCCGCAGCCAAATCAATGTATTTAGGTAATAAGATTAAAAATAGTGCTAATAAGACTAAAACTACTTGGAATATAATTAATAAGGAAACTGGGAAAGTTAAGAATCGCAATAGTGAGTTTAAGCTTGTTATTGACAATACAATAATTAAAGCAGATGAAAATGTTGCGACAGCATTTGAGAGCTGTTTTGCTGACATTCCAGTTTCAACTACTAAATCATTAAACTCATCACCTGTGGCGGCTGAATCATTGCTCAAAAATCATGTAAGTGAGTGCAAGGTGTCTTTCAAGTTCCAACCCATAGACACCGGGGATATTATTAAAACATTTAAGACAATTGATATTAAAAAGACAACTGATCTATGGGGCATATCTGTTGAAATATTAAATTCTATTATAGATGTAATAGCTCCTTGCCTTGTTAACAACTGTATTATTAGTGGGGAGTTTCCTGATTTAATGAAGCATAGTAAGGTTATACTATTTAAGTCGGGTAGCACTACAGACCCTACTAATTTTAGACCAATTTCAATTCTACCTACTTGTAGTAAAATTTTTGAAAAAATTATTCTTAATCAACTCTTGGCCCATTTCACCTATAACAATTTACTTCATAATAAACAATTTGGATTTACAAAGGGCCGTTCAACAACTGATGCTGGTGTTGAACTATTTGAAATAATCACTGGTGCCTGGGAGAGGTCGGAGGATGCCCTAGGTGTATTTTGTGACCTATCTAAGGCATTTGACTGTGTTCAGCATGACACTCTCATCAGGAAACTCCACCACTATGGCATCAAAGGCACTGACCTCAAACTTTTGAATTCATATCTAAGTGATAGAATTCAGAAGGTTGAGGTTAACCGGAAAAGGTCGGCTGGGTCGGTTGTGAGAATGGGAGTGCCTCAAGGATCAATTCTGGGCCCATTTTTGTTTCTAGTCTATATAAATGATCTACCCTATATGGTAGGCAATAATCATGAGATTGTATTGTTTGCTGACGACACATCATTAATTTTTAAAATGATAAGACAGAAAATAAACTACGACGATGTAAACAATGCTCTCGCAAATGTTGTTCAGTGGTTCAATATAAATAATCTAGCGTTCAATGATAAAAAAACTAAATGTATAAAATTCTCTGCACCAAATGTAAAACAAGTTGAGTCTGATCTGCGGCTTAATGGGAACAGATTGAATCTAGTAGATAACTCTGTTTTTCTTGGAATTACCTTAGATTCTAAATTGCAATGGGGCGCCCATATCTCACAACTAGCGAGTAGACTTAGTTCTGCAGCGTTCGCGGTAAAGAAAATTCGCTCATTGACTGATGTTAATACAGCGAAGCTGGTATATTTTAGTTATTTTCATAGTATAATGTCCTATGGCATCCTACTTTGGGGCAATGCCGCAGATATTGACACGATATTTACACTGCAGAAAAGGGCTATTCGTGGAATGTATAAACTTGGAAACAGAGAATCTCTTCGAGAAAAGTTTAAAGAGATTGGTATCTTGACCCTTGCATCACAATATATTTATGAAAACATTATGTATATTTATAAGAATAGTAATAAATTTAAAACTAGGAAAGATAATCATGATACAAATTACTCTGTAAGGACTAGGAACGACCATAAGTTAGCGTTTCCTAAATAAAGGCTGGCTAAAAGCAGCAAATCATTTATTGGAATGTCAATACGTATATATAACAAAATTCCGAAGTCAATTCAATCCCTGCCATTCAATAAATTTAAATCAATCGTTAAAAACACTCTATCTCGAAAAACTTATTATAAAACTAAAGATTACTTAGATGATAAAAGAGCATGGGATTAAGCACAACAGGATATTTCTAAAAGTTTCTAATTACTTAATAATTTTGTTTACGGCTTGGCTGTGCAGTATATGACATACTGGTGACAGTCCCACTCACTTATTTTCTTGTCGAGACAACAGCAAGAACTTCATGCTCCCTCAGGCGGCATGGCTAGTGGTAGCGTCGGGTATCGGGTCACCCTCTTCCCTAAAATATGGTTGAGGAGGGTGATGGCTGGTGCTTGCGTTAACTCGTGAACGGGTGCTACTAGCGGTGCCAGGTCGTTTTGCTAATGATACTATGACTATTTTATTCCAGTTTTGTTCAAATACTCTGGTCCCAGTTTGTCATGTTCGTATTGTGCATCCATAGCTCATTGCATCTGCTATGTAAGCAATTTGGTTGTGGCATGACATTGGCTCTCACAATCAGCTGTCTTGTGTTTGTTTTTTTTTTCATGTCACGGTCAATTTGTACTGTACCTATTTGTATTAATTTGATAATTCTGACTGAAAAAGAGTGCCAAGAGTTTTTTTCCGCCGGCTTTTTTTGTCTCTTGGTCTACTGTAATATCTTATTTAACAACTATCAACAACTAGTTAAAGTCGAAGTATGTGATGACTGACTTCATCAAGTGTTTTGTGAAATTCCTAAGATGAATAAAACTTTTTGAATTTTGAATTTTTTGAATTTTTGCCCCTTTGCATATCATAACATAAATAGGAATAAAAGTAAATATTTTTGTTGTTTCGTTAGGTACCTACCTATTTAAGACTCAAGCTCAGTAGGTACTTACTTAGTTAAAATAAAACAAAAAACACGATGAAACAACATTTATTTGTCAACACAAATGAATCGCAAACTAGAAACAAGTTAACAACAATTTTCATTAATCTTACCTAATTTACAATTACTACGCGAAAAGCGATGAAAAGGCCTATTTAACACAAAAACTTTCTCTAAGCGGTTTGACTTTACATGATATTTACATACACTTTTCTTTATTAGTCAATCAATCTTAACTTAATCCTTTCCGATATAATTCTTGAATTAAAAGTTAGAAAACACCTAACATAAATATTTAAAAATATCAATACATTTTTCTTCATACTAATGAATGGGGAGTTTTCTGACAGCTCATAAAAATTAGTTCAAAAAACCTCTATAGATGGCACTTTTAAAAAGCCGAAGGCGTTAAGTCTGTATACTATAATGTAGGTAAGTGGTATCTACCATCTATGGTTATTTATACGTTCAATTTCTGATACAGACGTCAATTAATTTATTTTACTTTTAAAAACGCAGTGTGGAATAAATTCTTCGCCTTCGCCTTTTGTAAAGCGCCATCTATCGAAGCCTTTTGTACCAATTTTCTACAGTTTTGTTTTTTTAATGAGCTGTCAGAAAACTCCCCATTACCGCGAAATTACATTTAACTTATTGAAAAAACCACATGCTGTATAGTATAGGTTCATTCGCCAAACTTTGAAATGGAAACAAAAAAAATATTAACACAATTCTATGGTACAATTGGTACAATTTTATTGCAGCAAAAGTAGTTTACGATATCAATTAACATTGTTTAAAATAACTTATATTTATATTTTCCAATTATAAATTTCGACTAGTATTCGCCAAACAGAAAACAAAAGGAGAATAAATTTTATTTAAATTAATTATTTAACATGTTAAACATAATACAATAATACATTTCCATTTTACAAACTGAAACTGACCGACAGCAATCTCTTAAAAGATTGGTGGCATTTCAATAGAATTTAGATTTTATTAGTAGGTTTTACGGTTAGTTTTTGTCTGTCAGATCAGAATCAAGAATAACGGAAATTTTATTTTTGCGGTGTTAGGGATGGAGAAAGGTAAAATTTTATACAGCATTCATTTTTAGAACAATTTGACATTGTAGTCTCTTATTTTAAATATCTGTTAGAGTATGAGCGGCTTTACATTAGAGAATTCAAAGTCGTTTACCAATTATTTTGCCAATCTAAGAAAAATAGATAAAAGTTTTATAAAGAGCCATTTCTTAATTGAGAAAACAAAATTTTAAATTTGGTATTTCTGTGGGAAATCAAACTGACTTTTTTTAAAAGTATGATTTTTCGCCAGCGGATTTCATTGATCTCCAGAACTGTTTTTTTTTCAATACAGTTCCAATACGGATTTGGCTTAACAATTCCTTCTCAATAATCTGCACTGCATATTTATTTCCTTTTTAATAACGGAATTTTTTAAGAAATTTGAGTAGATGTTATAAGTAGGATCTGGGTATCCATTTAAATAAATAAAATTCTAAAATGTGATATCACGTATAACACTTAAACTTTACAAAACATCTCATAGATGGCGTTAGTCACAATATTTAACATGAAGAAGCGAATATACTAAAGTGAAACTTCTAAGACTTATAATAGTAAAACAAATTATAGAATTGTTAGATTATTTACACACGATTCCCGGCCTATCCATTTCTTTATAATCTAATCCCTTAAATGGAAAAATAACGTGCTGCCTTTCGAACTATTGATCAAATTATTGACCATGCGAAAGTATCACGAATAAATTAATAATCATAGATAACGTATATTAAAATTAATTATAAAATCATAACAGTCATATCTTTAATAATAGTTACTGACTTTTAATTTAAAAATAGTACTTATACCTACCTATTAGGTTAGGTTTCGACCCTTTATTCCTTTATTTTTCAAAAGATAATAAAAATAAGTTAAGAGGAGATTAAAATACGTTTTTGAAAGATTCAAGAATAACTGAATAGAAATAGAACTATGTTTAAAGGTAGATATTCCGAATAAATAAATAAATAAATAAATTCCGAAAAGTCGAACTAAGCGCTTTGACAGTTCCTTTTTGATACGGGTCGCCAAGGTTTGGAATGAACTGCCTGCGTCTATCTTCCCTAACCAGCAGTGCGATCACAGAACTTTATCGAATCGTTTGTTAACGAATGTTCGTATAGTATGGAGACGGTTTTTAAGAAAAAAATGAAATCTATCCATTGCCGCACGGCCAGCTTAAATAAATGTGTGCCTTGTTAATTTTGAATGTTTGTAAACATGTTGTACTCATAAATATCTGTAAAATAAAAAGTTACAATGTTACTCAAAACTTGCAACCGACTCCATACTATACGAGCATTCGTAAACATTCAGTAATATACGATTCGATAAAGTTCTGTGATCGTACTGCAGTATAGTCCTAGTACTTTTAAGCGTCGAGTGAATAGGTTTCTCGTGGATGGCCGTGCACCACCTTAGTCTTCATGTTCACTTAACATCAGGTGTCATGAAGAAAAACGTCCCATCCATATTTTATAAAAAAAAAAATAGAAATGTTCTGTACAAGCTTGTAAATAAAGGGCCAGCGATATCAAAACCACAGAGAAAGCAAACTATATCTTTTAAACTATTTACAATACATAAGTCATTTTTTAAATTAGTGTCCAGCACACATAAGCATACTCCTATATAGTTTATATGCCTACCTATTATAGTAAAACGTTGGCGCGTTTTTAGGCTCAAACCAACAAAAATTAATATGTTCATCATTATAAAATTAGTAAGATAAATAAGATCGAAACGGTAAAACTTATTTACAATATTAAATACCATATTACTACAATAAATTCATACGTTCTTTTCTTCAAATTTTCTTCAAATTTTTTATTGCAACTCTATGTTAGTACTCTATGAAACACTAAAAATGGCTTCATTTACCCTACGCCGCCGCCATTGCCTTTCCTTATATTTAACAACATACAAACTCAAATTCAAACAGTGTTTAAGTAGTTTTCGTAGTAAAGTGGATTCTTAAATGTCGTTTTCAAATCATTCTCCAACTTTTACAAGAACTCTTAAACAACCTGGACTGTAGCAAAAGCGCTAAAAGTGACCTTTTTCGGTGGTTCCGCGCTACACGTCCTGACCACAGATCGTTTCTCCTGACCCGTTTTTAACACAGGTTTTAGATTGGCCACGTCATTATGAGACTGAGCTTTAAACCTGCCAATAGTGTTGCTAGGATTCCCAAGATCCCTCAACTTATTCGTTAAACCTGTGATTTTGTGGGAGATATTTGAGTAGTTCGTCCTTTTAGGCTCATTCTGGCGTTTTGGCTCGCTCAATTTCTTCGGTAGTTCTAAGCTCTGTAATGAGGTGAATTTTCTGTGATCAGTTGACAAGTTTCGTTTCATGTCTGGTAAAGGTCTTGGTCTTGGAGGTCTTTGTAAAAAGTTGTTGGGTCTGAAAGGGACAGGGGTTAGTTTTGGTTCTGACGGGAGGCGGTAGTACTGCGGTACTGGTTCGAGGCGTTGTGGCTTCTTTAGGGTCAAGGCCATGGCGATTTTGGTCGGCCTGGCGAGGCTGTCGAAGGCTGTAGTGGAGAACTGGGAGCGGCTGCTTCTCCATTCTTCTCGATCTGACTCGTATCCCGTTGTCGCTGGAATAGAGATTAATAGACATTAGTTTTGAACAGATATTGCTGTAGTTTCGAGCTGAGATATATTGAAGACATGTTTCTTAACGACGACCTAATATATTTATAAACAGTAACTTTGTTCAATATACTTCACGGTTTAAAAAAAACGTTTCTAAGGCGGTACAATAACTGCTTTTCAAAGTTTTTAAAATGACTTCATGTCGTACTGGCGTATAGACATATGAAAATGTACCTATTTATTAAAAACGTGCGAGCGAAATTTCATGATTGTGTATCTAAGGAAGAGAGAAAAGACATGGAATTTTAAGATATACAAAAACCTATAGGCATAGGTACTTACTATGAATCATATAACGATTTTTATCGGTAATATTTACTCTTTAGACCATCTCAAGGTAGCGAAGCCGCCCTGATTATCCTACTTCCTAATAATATTATACTATATTATAATTGTAATTGTGAGATATAGCTGTCATTTATAAATCTTCTTGCGCGATTGAATCGACGTACAGCGACATCTATCGAATAAAAGCAAACTAAAATTTTGTATATTATAAAATATGTGAAATTGGAAATTTGGATGGATGGATGTATGCATGTCTGGATGTTTGTTCCCCTATCATGACAAAACGGCTAAATGGATTTGGATGAAATTTGGCATAGTGATAGTTTACAGTCTGGAATAGCGAATAGTCTTTTTATCTCGATATTCCCGCGGGATTTGAAATGGCGCGCGTAAAACTGCGCGAAACAGATAGTATTATATTTCTTAACTAGTGATCCCCTACAGCGTTACCTCTCGTCGGGAATATCGGGACACAAATGTAGATCTTATAAATAATTTCAAACTATGCACTATTTGTATTACAATTTCAGTCCGATCTAACCCGTTTCAGCAGAAACACACTAAAAAAAAATTCAAAAAGTTTTAGTCATCTTAGGAATTTCACAAAACACTTCATGAAGATAGTCATCACATACTTCGGCTTTAACTAGTTGTTGATAGTTGTTAAATAAGATATTACAGTAGACCAAGAAACAAAAAAAGCCGGCGGAAAAAAACTCTTGGCACTCTTTTTCAGTCAGAATTATCAAATTAATACAAATAGGTACAATACGAATTGACAAATTGACATGAAAAAAAACAAACACAAGACAGCTAACTGTGAGAGCCAATGTCATGCCACAACCAAATTGCTTACATAGCAGGTGCAATGAGCTATGGATGCACAATACGAACATGACAAACTGGGACCAGAGTATTTGAACAAGAATGGAATAAAATAGTCATAGTATCATTAGCAAACTATCAAACATCCATCCTTTTATACTCACAAACTTTCCGTATATCTAAAGTTCATTAAGTTCAAGAGCAAAAGATGCCAAGGACAGTTATTTTTGCACAAACCATGATGTCATTACGACCATAAACAATTTCCTGGCTAAAATTTACTGATCAATAAACGCATTGTTTGTCCGTCTGACCGTTTTCCTCACAACACTAAAGTTAATTGTTGAATAATCGAAATAATACACTGGTACTTGGAATAAGCAGCTGTTTTACTACGTATTGTGTTGAACATGAAGCGAAATCAATTTCTCTGTATTTTGTTGGCTTTTGAAATGACTTTGTGAAATTATTTCGTGCTTTTCCATCTCATAAGATCGTTATGGTTAACGAGTTGGAGCTCGAGACTTTGTGTAGGTGGAATTCATCACCACCATCATCACAACTCATGAGTCTCTTCCCTGGGTGAAGTGGTATAGGCCATAATCCACCAAGCTGGCCCAGTGCTGGGTGGTGGATGCCAGAATTTTCAAGGCGCCGAAAATGGCATCTAGCAAACCCTAACGACTACTGTATACAAGTATACAGCACCCGGGACCGACTGCTTAACGTGCCCTCCGAAGCACGGAAGTCGTCGTGAGAAATGAATTGTCGGCGGTCACCCATCCAAGTACGGACCGCGCCGAACGTTGCTTAACCTGTGATATCGTATGATACACACAGTAACCACGGCGCCACGACGACTTCGTGATGGAATTAATTATGATAAACTCCTATTTTAAACTTCAATTCAAGGATTTATATTTAGAAACTGTTTTAAACTATCGCGGTTTATTCACTATAATTTAATGTGTTCACGGGATTCTTACCATAAAAAATTTAGAAAATGTTCCAAAAAAATAGACTAAGCAAAGATTCCATTCTTTACAGAGAATTGTAAAAAAACTTGACTATGAAGAGTTTAAGCCAAAGTAAGTATTCAGAATATGAGTCTTAAAGTATCAGTGTAACTTGACACAACCTGCTATCAACAGCAAGTAGTTCTGATACACAATCCAAGCATGAAGGGCAGTGTGTTTGGTTCCCGACGTATTCAATTACCGTCAGCTTCCGTGCCTGAGCTCAACTAAAACGTATAAGATGTGACCCGTAACCATTTAAGTGTTGAGTTTCTTGGAGAAATAAATATGTATCAGTAAATGACGGTATGATATTCATACTAAATTAATATAGCTACAGTTTCCAAAAAAAAAAATGCATTATTTGATAGCGTAGCTCTTAAGGAAGGTATAGATATGTTAAAATGAAATCTCTCTCTTCTGGTTAAAATGTAATATACAGGGTTAATTTTAATTAGCATTAGCCCATCACCTCTTGCTGGCAGCCTCTCTACATCAATCCCAACAACATTTGCTCTACGACTTTTTAGAAACACAAAAATTAAAACACAAAAATTCAAAACAAAAGAAATGTTTGCTACATTTTGTAAGAAGTACCTACCTACCTATTATTATCATGAAGCGATATTTTACTGCGCAAGGTGCGTGGCATACCTTCGTTCAGAGTAAATAGAGTAACGCCTCTAAACAGAGGCTAAATAGTAGTTTATGAAACTGTCACATAATACCTAGTTATGTGCAGTTTCATACACTACTTTATCTAATCTCATACAATGAAGATATTTATTCCCGCCATTATCGCGCATGCGCCAAAACGCGCCGCGCGGCCACAGAATGTAACGTAGCGCGGCGCTCGCAGGACACAGATAAAAAAATGAAATCTATGGTCTGTTATCTGTATCGAAATGAAAAAAAAATTTATTATAACATTATATTGTTCGAGGTCGTGTGTTATAATTTAATTTTTTAATTTCATTTCGTTATACTATTTTAAAAAGTATGTCAATATAAATTCGTTCTGAGTTTTATATTTTGAATATTATGATATGAGAGTAGATAAAATATTTTTTGTTTGGGAAAAGTAAAATTTTAAAAACTAGAACAAAATGTTGTTGGGATTGATGTGGAGAGGCTGCCTGAAAAAGGTGATGTGCTCATTAAAATTAACACTGTATAATACAGCTATCAGTGGTTTTAAGATAGGTATGTTAAAATGAAATCTCTCTCTTCTAATAAAATGAAATCTTTAAATATTACGCGATAAATTCTGTTATCTTATTGTAGCAGACGGCTTAACATTGTTGCCGAAGGAATTTCTTGATATCCTATGGGGTATGAAATAAAAACATTTGTTCTCAAATCCAACTTTTTTCCGAGGGCATATTAAGTGGTATACTTATTGATGCACGTGACTGTATGTTAAATAAAACAAACAAACTCTTCATCTGTATTATAGACGAAAAGAAGAGGGAGGTATCATGAAATCATAAGCTAACACTTTCTGGCTACAATAGGTACGAATGTAGCCAGTAAGTATGATTTCGAAAACAAATATTTTCTTATAAAACATATTAGGTTAATAACATCCAATTGAAATTCTTAATAATCGAATTTGGATTTCATGAATTGCACACAACATTTTACGAGTTGGCAAGTTTCTAAGCGCATGGCTGGGAATAAATAAATAATAATAATAATAAACTGTTGGTTCAACTAGTTTGCCAGTGCACAATACGCCGTAAAACAAAGTTATGCGCGTTGTGGCTAGGACATAAACTAAAAGCACAAAACACAAGCTACAGAAGTCAATCATATGTGTGCGTCGTGGACATAATATCATAGTATTGGGCACATCGTGAAGTAGGTACTGAAATTTAATAACTGTTTTGTTAAATCATGTTTTAGTATTTGTTTATTTACACAGTCAAAAAGTAAAAAGAAATAGAAAGTTATGAGTTAAGTATGGTGTCTTTAGGGTGTTACCACCGACCTTCGATCGACGGACAAATGGAACAGTCGACGTTGATCTATAGTTTTTACTATGACAAAAAATCCGATCGTTGATGCACCTCAATAACCCTAAAAGGTCGGTGCCGTGGATAGAAATCTAATCCTTATGTTTATTATCCAAAACTAGATAAGAGCTATGACGTTATGACCAGTAGGTACTGTGGTCCGGCATTTCATGATATGGCCCAAACTACGATCCGCTGACAACTTGTAAGTCCTTCAATTTTTATATCTACGCTTGGCGATCGCATTAGAATTATTAGCTTCCTCTTCAAGGCATGAAAAAAATATTACTATTACAATCAAAAAACTTTACAGAACAAAAATTACATTTAACAATCTTTGCTGTCTGACCAGTGAACGTGTCTGACCCTATAGTTCACGATGGGCCGAATATTTCATGATCTGGCGGCGGTATGTAGGTACCTATATTCCTCATATGACTTCTGTACCTATCTGTTTTGTGCCCACAGTCTGGCAAGAAGATTCGACTTGAAGTAGGTTAGTGGAGTTTGAAGAAATCAGGTTCCGATGCGTAGGATTGCAAGTTCAAAATTCTCTGAATTTCCTTTGAATAAATAGTTTTTTATTGGGTTTTATCGCGTATTTTGTAGTATTTTTTTATAAATTCCTTTCGACAGTCTAACCACGGCTAAAATGATGCAAAAAAAAACTTAAAGCGATATTGTAATGTTCTTTTATTTTTTTGTGATTTAATCGCAAGTTTGTTGAATTCATTATCGATCAGTAGTTTTTATTCTATTGATTATGACTAAACTAGAAAGTGGCAACGCTACGTTACGCGTTCGAGCGCACGTACCGTACGTCCTTATCTTCAAATAGGCACACCTATCCATAGATTTATATAACACCTACTAAGAGAGATTCAAACATACAAACTTTCATAACATTTTCCGTACTGTGCGCGGGTATCATACGCGGCGCTTGGCGCATTCCGGACGTCCGTATCGAACGCGCGTATGGTACGAACGTTGCAGTTTTGTATGAAACGCGCGTTTGAACGCGTGACCCAGCGTTGGCACTAAACCAATTTGTATGTTCAGACATTTTGACCGAATATTATCGCCTTAAATAATATTTTACTTTTTTGACTCGACGTTTCGGTATAACAGACGCTATGGTCTATCATGCTTCCACGCTGGACTAGGACTAGTAGCGAAAGAAAAGCATAGTATGTGCCAGCTGCTTCTCTCCCGGTAAAAGTCAGTTAAGGGACAGAGGTTTTATGGGCTTTTTTGTGGGCGATAGGCCACTTTCACTGTCACTGCAATGGTCTCTATCCATCATTATAATACCACCAACCAAAGACAAATATAACATCGGCTGGCCTGTCTACCCCATAAGGGATACAGGCGTGAAGTTATGTATGGTCTGTCACTCGTGAAAATATTCGGTCAAAAAAGTCTTACATACTGAATCGGGAATACCTACATAGCCCACATTTCGCTAAGACCATGTCGTCGTTGAGATCGACAAAAATATCTTTACCCTGATTCTCAGACGGTATGACATTTTAGCGTGAGATGCACTATATGTAAGTATATCCTTACAGAAGTCGAGATGAAAAATATTTCAAAAAGCTTTTTACTACTGTTTGTATCATCAAAATAATTAATATAAATTCCAAAGATAAATCAATACTACTACAGATTTCTGGGATCTGGGGTAACCTTGTTTGTACCCCCCATTTCCGTGTGGTCTACATAACACCGGATTATGTAAATGCTTTCTTTTTAGCCACATAGTTGGAGTGTCATTATTGGTAACTAAACAAAAAAATACCGACTGCAGTTATGAAACTGGCAATTGTACCATTTACTAACTTGCAAGCATTCGCGGCAAGATCTTGCGCCGATTAACAAAAATGCGGCTATTGCAATTGCAAGAAGCACTTTGCTCAAGCGTGATCTATTTATAGGCATGTTTATGGCTCACTGTATATCTTTGACTCAGACTTTTTAGCTTGATATTCCCACAGGATATGTGCGGGTGTCATGGCGTAGTGACTAATGCGCATATTAGGGTATTTCAAAAGCCATTACGGTGCTCTGAACATTCTGATATCCAACTACCAGACTGGGCCAGCTTGCGGCCATTACCTAAACCTCCTCGTCACCGCCCGGAGATACCTCATGGCCCTGCAGTGGGCTCCTAAAAAGGGTTGAGATGATGACGTGTGGGTTATGCGATATGAAAGCCAAGCTCCGGTGAAATATGAAATTGCCAATTACAATTAGGCGAGTTTGCAGAATAAACTATAACTTACATTGGTCCTAATCTATACTAATATATAAAGCTGAAGAGTTTGTTTTTTTGTTTGTTTTTTTGTTTGAACGCGCTAATCTCAGAAACTACAAGTGAGATTTGAAAAATTCTTTTTGCATTTGATAGCCCAACTCTTGAAGAAGGTTATAGGCTATATTTTATCTCGAAATTCGCACGGGATCAAAAGTTACGCGGGTAAAACCGCGCGCGGTGGCTAGTTTCAAATAATATTTGAGAGCTTACCGAAACATAACATGACGGTCCGGTCTGGCCCGTGGATTTCGGGCTCTTAAATTCTAAATATTAAAGTGCTACAAGTTGGGGGATGTCACCAGTAGCTAGGCATAGCAAGATTTTATTTACCTATTTATTTATTATCATAAATAATATTTATTATCATTTTAAAGGCCTTAGTATCAACCTAAGATTACCTAAGTACCTCGTTGACTTTTACGAAACGATTATTACTACAGGGACGGAAGGGCTTTTTAAGTCAAATTCTATTCGGTAGCCTATTCGGCTAATATGTAGACATGTTAAATCGTAAAACATCGGAATAAGTATCTACTTAAATATGAATACCAAAACTTTAGCTTGCATGATTTAAAGTTCTCAAGGAAAATACAATAAAATTGAATTGTCATCCTCAATTCGGCCTTCATCAGATGAAGATTTAAATTCGTTAGCACAAATTGCCTTAGCTGGCGCACGCTCCGCCGAAATAACGTCGTACGTGATATGATGCGCCGGCGTTTTGTGTAGAGTAGTGCGAATGTAGAGGTTTTATACCTACAAATATTAGTCGTAAAGCTGGAAAACTAACTTTGTTCATCGGCAAAGGTAAGTCAAAATGGGTTAAACGAAATTCTTTGGACAAATATCTATATTTATTTCGATTGTGGTAATAACATACAATTAAATAAATGTTGTCAAGTACTCTGTACTCTCAAAGCAACTCTGCAAAACAAAATTTTATTATTTTAATCGTAGCGATCGACTGTTACATAGTCGAAGCTTTAATATAACGTTTGTTAGAGTTAGAAACGCCGAAAACTTTTTAATTGACGTGTCTGCACAATTGATACGAATTAATTTCATTGGATAAAACGCGCGCTCCTCCAATTCAGTCGGCAACGCTCCGTGGAACGTGTCACACGCGCGTATGAAAATGAGTATTGCTACAGAGTGACTGAATTGAATTATAGATCTACCTGCGAGTGTTTACTTAAACTTTAACTTTTACTTGGAATTTAATTCAATTTATGTTGACTCTTTTAATTTTTATTTTATTTGACATAATTGTATTTTTTCAGTTTAATTTGATATAATGTATATGAAATCTAATTTACTTTTATATTTATTTTATGTTTTTCGTTATTTTAATGTTATTTAATCTGTTTGAATTTAATTGGATTTAGTATAGTTTAATTTCAATCTGGTTTTGACTCTGTTTAATAATAGTCTTATTTGACTTAATTGTATTGTTTTAAGTTTAATTTGATTTAATTAGGATGAAATTTATTTTATGTATTCTAATGTTATTTTTATGTAATTTAATTTGATTGAATTTAATTGGATTTGGGATAGTTTAATTTAATTTCTTTTGACTCTTGGTGTAATTTTGTGAAATTTAAATTAGTTTGATTTGGCTGATTTCATTTGGTTTCATTTAATTTCATTTGATCTGTTCTGATTTAATTTGTATCGATTTATTTTGATTTAATTTAACTCCATTGTAATTATTTTATTTTATTTCTTTTTGATTTCGGTATTTTTATTTGATTGGTATTTGAATTTTATGCATGTTCCCCTTTTTTGTACTTATCTAAAACTTATTGTAAACTGAATAGCAAAATAGGTTTCTTATAATTGGCCTCTGTGTAGCAAATAAAAAAAAATGTAATGATGTAATCGATTGTGCTGTAGAAACCAGTAAAGTGAAATAAATAAATAAAACAAAGTCCCCGCACAGCAACATCGATTCCACAAACGGACTAACTGGATGTCTTGTTTTAATTTTTAAACGACATTTAGCCTAATAGTAGGTAAGAAATTATCTTCCATTAACACGACTGTACAAGTACACATATGAAATTGTACTAGCAACACTGTGTTACGAGTGCGAACGCATGATACGTCCGTATGCTACACTTAAAGGTGATTGAAAATATCGCTATTGTATTCGCTACGTATCATATTATTATGTAGGTAAGTAAGTATTGAGTTTGTCGACCAAATGAAAAGCCTACTTTTGATAAGCCCACTGGCCTGGCTTTGATGCTGAAGGGGTTCGCACCAAGTTAACTTAGTGCTGATTAGTTATCGGAACTAAGGAGGCCAATATGGCATCTTAATTGCGGATGAGAAAAATATTAACATCAGCTATAAACTTAACGACATACATATTATTAGATAAAACAACCGCATGCAAATCTGAAATAGAAGCTAGTTTCGAGAATTTGGAGAATAAATTATGTCTATTTACTTATGTCTTTAAGCCTACCTACTACGCACTGTTGACAAAACTCCAGTTAGTTCAACATTGCACCACCAAAATTGTACAATGACTGGCGCTGATGTAAAACCTACAGCAATGAAGTCTTTAATGTTAGTATACTCTGCACTTCAGTGAATTTCGCAAGCTAGCACTCGGGTAACCAAAGTATTATTTACATTGCACATTTACAAGTCAAACAGACGACATAACTGCCATTGTGCAATTGTGTGCTTAACCTGAGGACATCAGGTCGAAAATGGAAGGCGTAAGTTTTTGGTAAGGAGTCGTTAAAGAACAAGAACGATTTCCACTAACTGTCCCATTATTAAAAATAAAATTGTGAAAAAAATGGTTTGTGGGTAACTGAGCTTTTCTTACCTAGTAGGGTCCGACTTATAAAAAGAAAATGAATCACCCTACCTGACACACCAACTATTTAGCCCCAAAATTAACTTTTATACAAGGTGTTCCTGTTGATTTCCCATAACTTTGAGATTTTGTTCCTTACTAAAAAATAATACTTTTTGCCAAAGGATATGTGGTTCAAAAGTGCATACTTTCCAAGTTTTTTTTTTTTTTTATAAATTATGGATGGGACGTTTGTCTTCCATGACACCTGATGTTAAGTGAACATGAAGACTAAGGTGGTACACGTCCATCCACGAGAAACCTATTCACTCGACGCTTAAAAGTACTAGGACTATATTGGTCAGGGAAAATAGACGCAGGCAGTTCATTCCAAACCTTGGCGACCCGTATCAAAAAGGAACTGTCAAAGCGCTTAGTTCGACTTTTCGGAATATCTACCACATACGGATGGAAGTTCTGTCTGCGTCTAGTAGTCCGATGGTAAAAGGGTGAGGGTTCAATTTGTTCAAACAGAGCACTGGCGCACTCACCAAAATGTATCCTGTAGTACACGGTTAGACACGCAACTTACGACGATGCTCTAAGGTCTGCAGTTTTTTGGTTGTAAGGTCGACGTCGTTAATAAGTTTACGGGCTCTTCGGTCAACGGAGTCCAGCGCTTCTAGTTGATACTTGGCTGAACCATCCCAAAGATGACTGCAGTACTCCATGCATGATCGCACTTGAGCTGTGTATAAGTTTAGAAGCTGTGCAGTGCCGAAGTACCGCCGCACCTTCGAGATGATTCCCAACTTTTTCGAAGCTACTTGAGCCATGGACACAATTTGTTGACCGAAGTTCAAACTGGATGTTACAGTTACGCCTAAAAGCCCTAGATGGTCAGTGATGGGGACAGATACATTTTAGAAAGTGGGCGTAAATGTGAAGGTGCTCTTTTTTGCGGAGAATAGACACGCCTGAGTTTTGGACGCGTTGAATTTGACCAAATTCGACTCACCCCAATCGGATACTTTTCGTAAGGTCAAATCAACGCGCTCAATCATTGACTTTCTCAAACTCTGGATTTCACGGGGGCTCACTCGCGCATTGGATACGTATCTCTCTACAACAGTGCTGTCATCAGCATATCCAATAATGCCCGGTGTTAAAAGGTCATTAATGTGCAGCAAGAATAATGTTGCAGAGAGAACAGATCCCTGAGGTACCCCGGCATTAATTGCCATTTGGTCGGAGGAGTAGCCATCTAAGACTACTCGAATTGACCGTTCCCTCAGAAAATCAGATATCCAGTCGCAGAGCCTAATCGGTATGCCATATGCTGGAAGCTTACTTAAGAGACCATCATGCCAGACCCTGTCAAAGGCCTTGGAAATGTCTAAGGATAATAATAATAATAATAATAAATTCTTTATTGTAAACCAACATTATAAAAAAGAAAGTAAAAAAGGTACATTTTAATTCAGTATTGGCACAAAGGCGGCCTTATCGCTGTAGAGCGATTTCTTCCAGACAACCGAGTCTTGACAGGATTAGGTAGTGGGAATAGGATGGGCGTTGGGACACAAGCTATAAAAATAGACTTCATACAAATAATTACATAGATATACCTACATATTACTAAAAAATACATATAAATTTTAATAATACATACAAATACATTCAAATAATACATATACATACATTCTAATAATACATACATATTACATATATATATATTGATAATCACAATGAGATCGTTATGATGAACAATATTTCATAAGGTAATACTGTTTAAGCAGTCTTTTGAAGGTGTATGGATTGCGAGCTAAGCGGATCTCAATCGGCAGCTCGTTCCATAGTGACACCGATCGGACAAAAAACGACTTGCCCAAAAATGTGGTAGTATGTGATGGTGTCGCTAAAAGGAGATTTGACGAAGAGCGCAAGTTGCGATCATTATTGTTAAACCGATAGTTGATGCGATTTTTCAAATAATCGGGTATAGCTTTATCATACAGAATACGGTAAACTACAGATAGGATGTGAGTATTCCGGCGAAGGCGAATAGGAAGCCACTTGAGATTAGTTCGGAATTCAGATATGTGGTCGTATTTGCGTAATCCAAATACGAATCTTATACAGAGATTTTGGAGCCGCTCAAGTTTATTAAGGAGTTCTTCAGTTAAGTCAAGATAGCTGGCATCAGCATAGTCGAGAATAGGAAGTAAGAGAGATTGTGCTAGCGCAATTTTAGTGGCAACGGGGAGGAAATTGCGAAAACGCTTGAGCGAATTCACCGCGGAAAACATCTTCCTGCTCACTTCGGCAATCTGTGGTGCCCAGGAGAGCGTGCGATCAAAGATGATACCGAGATTCTTCACGGTCTCACTAAAATGAATGGAAATGCCATTAAATTCTACTTGAGGTAGTGAATTCACGTTTATACGAGGAGTCATTTTGTTGCTGCCGATAATGATAGTTTGCGTCTTGAGAGGGTTGACAATGAGCCCGTGTTTGTGACTCCAGTCTGATATCAATTTCAAGTCCGCATTGTGTAGCGCTACAGCATTAGGCAGATCTTCGAGACTGCTATGAGTATAGATTTGAAGATCGTCCGCATACAGATGGTAGGAAGAAGATAAATTGAGAGTAATCGAATTGATGAATACGGCAAAGAGGAGTGGAGACAACACGCCACCTTGCGGTACACCGGCATTAATATCACACCAATCAGAAACATCCATCTCAGTAGTAATACGTTGCCGGCGTCCATGCAAGTAAGTACGAAACCAGTCAATAGTCGATGGAGATATGTTAAGAGAACGGAGCATTTGCAAAAGAATTTCAAAATCTACTGTATTAAAAGCATTGCTGAAATCCAGTAGAGTTAGAATAGTAAACTTCTTCTGCTCCATGCCCATGCGAATATCTTCCGTGATTTTAAGTAATGCCGTAGTTGTACTGTGCCCAGGACGGAAACCAGATTGGAAAGGGTTAAGTAGTTTATGGTTTTGCAGGAAAGTACTGAGCTGTTGGTGAACTAGTCCCTCTAGTACTTTGGCAAGGAAAGGTAAGATGGCAATAGGACGATAGTCGGAAAAGGAAAGAGGATTGGCTTTTTTAGGAAGTGGTATGATGTTGGCATCCTTCCATGCGTCAGGGAAAACGCTATTAGCAATGGAATTATTAAGTATAGAGGTGATTACAGGAAGGATAATGTCTAGGATAGGGAAGGATAGGGATACAGCTATTGCTTCACCATGACCCTCCAAGGCCTCACTCCATAAGTGAGTGGCATACACGAGAAGATCGCCGGTCGAGCGTCCGTTGCGGAAACCATATTGGCTATCGCTTAGGAGCTCGTTGGTCTCGAGGTATGCCAGGAGTCGATTATTCAATACACGTTCCATGACTTTGCAAAGTATGGAGGTGATTGAAATTGGTCGATAGTTGACAGGATCGGCACGGCTTCCCTTCTTCGGTATTGGCTGTACGTTAGCAAGCTTCCAGGACTTGGGGACCTTACCCGATTCCAATGAAAGTCGATAGAGGCGCGTCAAAACGGGAGACAACTCAGCTGCTATCATCAATCTTATTATAATGAGTTCATAAATTATCACCCTTGTAAAATCTCTTTAACATTCATTCAATAGACGCGTGCCACTGAAGCCATACAAAAAACTTTACAACAAAAACATTTTCAACGTTGAGGAACGTTGCATACAATGCAACGCAAAGCGTTGTGAACTGTACCTGTGCATAGCGATAAAAAAAGGGATAGAAAATGCTACGTTGTCATACTTCGCATAAAGGTGTTTTACATACGATGTTTTAACTTAATTGAATTATTTTGTATGAAAGATAAAAACAAAAAAAATGAATAATTATTCACATGTTATTTGGTTCTATTACATGTTCCCGTTAATACCCTAGAGTCATGGGAAATCGACATGAAATCAACTATGGGATGTCCTAGTATAGGCACAGATCAGAGCTAGTACCCAAAAAAGTTTCCTAAACTGTCCCGGCCAATTTGTTGTGTGCGAATTTTATCGCATACATGCAACTAACCTATGTGTAATTGAGTTTGTATGAAACCGCCGTCGCGGTTTCATACAAACTCAATACTTTCTCGTGTCGCAGAAATCGCTGCCCGCGCCGCTGTCGCTGCTGTCCAGTTTCCAGACTAAAGGGTAGGCAGCACACCAGAGGTTATAAAACAATCTGATGTCACTTTTGACAAATTTGGAGGCATTATAATGGTGGAGAGAGACTATCACAGTGACAGGGGGCCAACCTAGCGCCCACAAAAAAAACTCCAATAAAATAAAACGATTTATTTGAACAATTTTAAATGTATAAAACATATAAAATTACACAAAAAAATATATTAGTGTTGTAAACACTTTTTAACGGATTTTAGTTACGAGCGACCGACCCCTTATAATCTTACTAATATTGTAAATGTGAAAATTTGGATGGATGTATGGATGATAGTTTCTCAAACACGGCAGAACGGCTGAACGGATTTGAATGAAATTTGGCATAGTAATAGTGTACTAATTTCGCGGGTAAAACCTCGTGAAACAGCTAGTGTAAAATAAAATAAAAGTGATCTACCAACTTATACGCGATGGATCGGATAAAAAATCTAATTTATTTAATTACTGATAAAAATATTCGAAGTTGGTTGACCAAGTAGGTCAAGATATCATTGACTGTTCTCTATGTAATTAAAATTTAAATATTAATTTGTTCTCTATCAGGTTGTTTACATTGTTTATTCGGAATTAGAAATCAAAGGTTGAGTGTGCGCAAACATCAAAACTTGGCTCCAAATAATGACTCAAAGAAGATTCAAAACATGACAGGTTGCATAAAAGTATAGACAGCAAAAAAGTAGTTAGGCACACAGGCATTTTTTGGTTTAATATTTTTATTGTTTACTACGACAGCAAATTTACCTGAAAGATTGTGTATTGACATATCTATACTAATATACCTAGTCGGGTCATAAGTTCTGTCAAAAACTTTTAATGTTATTACTGATACACCTTTAGACAATTACTTAAAAATTATATATGAAATGAAAGGTTATTAAATGTACAATATAATTTTAATTACATTATTCGAAATGCCCTCCCCCATTTTGGACACATGTCCTTAATCTACGCGGCCAGTCATCGATCGCTGCACGCACCACATTCATATCTATTTCTGCCGCTGCTTTAACCAGAGATGCTCGCAGAGACTCCAAATTTTGGTGAGGTTTAGCACAGACTTTCTCCTCCAAATATTGCCATATCTTGTAGTCCAGTGGGTTTAAGTCTGGACTAGAAGATGGCCAGTCTTCATGCCGGATAAAGTCAATTCCGCGGGCGGTCAACCAGTCTTGCGTGCTTCGTGCCTTATGAGCCGGTGCAGAGTCCTGTTGGAATGTCCAATGTCTGTTCTTGAACATTGTTTGAGAAAGAGGTTCCACTGTGCTTGTCAGGACAGTATTTTGATAAGCCACGGCACTGGTTCTCATACCTTTTTCACAGAAAAACACCTCAGTTATGCCTGAATATGAGACTCCAAGCCAAACCATGAATGAGGAAGGGTAATGGCCACGCTGGACCCTCGGAATACGCGCGCTCGCTTCTTCACTACTGTGGGCATACACCTTATCGTTTTGTTTGTTATAGCTTTCTTCAATGTTAAAAATTTTTTCATCCGAAAAAAGAATTTCGCGGTATTTTTTTCCCGCGTACCGTCGTAACAAAGCGCGGAATCTTTCTAGCCTAATTTTTTTTAAACGCTCGTTTAAGAAATGTCCGGTCTTTTTACGATAAGCTCGTAGTCCTAGGTCTTCATTTAGCACTCTTTTGACCGTGGTTCTGCTTAGCCCCATCTGGTGAGCTAGGATTTTCTGTTTACGCACGGGATTTCTTTCGATTCGCGCCTTCACTGCTTTGATGACCGCTGGTGTCCTAACTGTGCGAGGTCGGCCGCTTCTTTTACGATCTTCGAAGCTTGATTCTTCAGTGAATCGTTTAATAGTACGATAAACGAACCGTAACGTTATTTTCAATTTTTGTAGAATATTGAAAATCTCTTTTGGCGCGTAACCGCAGCGGTGCAACGCGATAACCGCGATTCTATCTTCTTTACTCGACCACTCCATATTTGAAAATGAATAAAATATAATTTCTTTTTTATTTTCAACAATCGCAACCGTTCTATTTTTAAAATTAGTAAGCGTATTTCTGGCCAGTATTCGAAAATTAAAAATATGAGGTTTTGACAGAACTTATGACCCGACTAGGTATAAAGCTGAAGAGTTTGTTTTTTTTGTTTGTTTGTTTGTTTGAACGCGCTAATCTCAGAAACTACAAGTGGGATTTGAAAACCTAACTCATGAGGAAGGTTATAGGCTATATTTTATCCCGAAATTCCCACGGGATCAAAAGTTACGCGGGTAAAACCGTGCGCGGTGGCTAGTAAGTAAATAAAATGCAACTAATGCAAAAATGTAGGTAGCTCACATTCACTTACCATCAGGTGAGGTTAATTAGGTCAAACGAAGGTGTAGTTACGTAAAAAAATTATTGTTTCTAGTGAACAACATAGAATTAAAGTTAACTTTTACATCTTAAATAGTTTTTAGTAATTTTTCCCAATCGCAACTTTAGATACCTATCCGTACAATCCAATTGTGTTATTATATTAGTAATCGCTAAAAATCATGGAATCTATCACTTTTAAAAAGTTTAAAGTGCCATTATACTCTACCTAACTACTCATCCTAAGTTCACAGGGCTTTGCCCTTTATTAGGGAGTAGTGCACTCAGTAAAGTCTGTTTAATCTATATATAAGATAAATAACTAGAATTTAAGTACCTACTTGTTTTTACTGATATCTGTATTTCTGTTATCTACATATACATATAATAAAATGGTAGGAAAGTCAAAACTGTACATTGAATATTTTTTTAAAAGAATACTTGGGGTATGATCTACAATCGAAACAGAAACAAAAAATATAGTTTTTAGAATTTTTGTCTGTTTGTCTGTTTGTCTGTTTGTCTTTCCGGGATAAACTCAAAAAGTACTGCATGGATTTACCTCAAATTTGGCATGAAGATAGTTAAGAAGTCGGGTCAACATATAGGCTACATATTATCACGCTAGCAGTGTTATAATCGTAGGTGCGTTTGGTGCTGCATAGCGTTCACGCAGACGACGTCGCGGGCAGCAGCTAGTCCGAAATAAACAATTTATTATTATTATTATTATTTATAATCTTTGATGTTTATCGAACCAAATAAAGTTTTATAATTTTGCTGACGGTCCATCTGACCGGAGATAGATGAATGCTGACTGCTGCATCAACCTTGACTCGCATGTTCTGACATTCCGTTTAAATTATAAACTGATCTCTGTCGATGGCTTACGAAACTAAATATTACTTTTTAAAATCAAATATTTTTATGTATTGATTTCTTAGTATAGGTACCTATGGAATTCCATAAATTTTGTTCTAGAGATGGATCTTTGAATTCGTGTAGACCTTAACTTTAAAATTTTTAGCAATATTTTGAATTTGATTTTAACCGTATCATAAGTGACTTGCAGATATACCATCTGGCTACTATAATATATATACAGATATTTGTAACCGAAATAGTTTCGTTTTGTGTGTTCGAATATACAATAAACTACCAGACAATATAAAGACATTGCCACTCAATAAATTTAAATCCACTCTGCATAGATGGCTATTGGAAAAATGTTTTTTGTAATAATGAATAGGATGTAGATATATGATTACTAGAAATGAATATTATTATACATTAAATTAAAATAAAAAGAATAGAATTTCAATTGAAATTAGAACATAATAATGTAATAATTGAAACTACTAAAGATTATTTATAATGTCTTTATACTAAGGACATTTCTATTTCTGTACAAGCCTATATCTAAAATGTTATTTTCATGTTTATATTCTATACATTGTCAGAAATGTGTTATTGCATGCTGTATAACAGCGAAATATGAGACCTATATATAAGCCGACCATCAAAATGTAAACCATATTTGACGCAATAAAATGATTTGATTTGATTTGATTACTAGTAGTGAAGTGTAGATTTTTGGGAACTATTTATAATAAAATTCTATCAACGAATACACACATGTGTAGATGAACTCGACAGTGCGAGTTTTTTAAGTAGCAGCTTTCCAATCACACTAACGTGAACATCGTTTTGTAAGGGATAGAAACAGCACTTACTAGTGACGAAAATGGGTAACCGAATTAGTGAGAACATGATTGATTTGATTTTTTGATTTGCTTAAAGTATTTTGCTCAATTAACGCGATGGTAAAGTCATTCGAATAAAATTATGTAACTCGCACTAGGCACAACTCTTACACGATAGAAAGGTCAGCAACGGTCTGTGCGTATCTAATTCAGAATCGCAGGTGTCATTCTATGGTGCTGATTACTTAACATAAGTCAACCTCCTTTTGGTTTGACCCTTTATCTGACAGACGGATGATATTATTACACAAGATAAATATTATTTTATCCTATTATTTTAACTAACATGCGCAGCTAATAGACAGAATTACTTGATTCGATACCATGATTAAGACCACAGAGCCAAAGATGCCATATTCTATAAAAATACATGCTTTAAGGATGAAAACTGAACGGCAGCGACAGCGGCGCGGGCAGCGATTTCCGTGACACGAGTATTGAGTTTGTATGAAACCGCAACAAATCGCTCTGGCGCCCGCTGGCACCGAGAACGGCCCAGATTCACCGCGTCGCTACCCGCGCCGCTGTCGCTCACGCTCTCGCTCTCGCTGTCGATGGTCGCTGCTAGCCCCGCTGGTCGAGGGTTCAGCTGTGGCGTGAGAGGTCTTGGATTCGAGTTCCAGCCGGGCCAGCGTAGGAAAATAACTTTCTAAACTGGCTCTTGTCTGGGTGTCTACTGGGTTACCTTCTAGTTCCGCTTTGTGGTCCCATAACTCAGGCTTATGCAAAAGCTTTCGTTAGAGCCATATGGATGGTGTTAAGTATAGCTGCAAAAAAGACACACATAAATGAAAGCTTCTTACCTTTATTACTAGCTGACCACAAATTCCCCGTAGGAGGCCTGTGTTTTGGTTTAGTCTCCCTAAAGGTCAGTATATCAGGAATTCTATTAATCTTCATATCCTTTGGTATTACATCGGGAGACCTTTCTACATTAACTCTTACGAAATCTCCTCGCAGGACTTTTGATTTGCTGTTGTCTTTAACTTGGACTGGAGGAGGTGGAGCTTTAGGTTTCTTTTGAAAGAGACGCTTCTTCTCCGATTTCACTGGTTCTAAGTCAGTATGGATTAACTCTATCACGCTCTGATCATCCTGTCGAAGGTTCATCAAACTCATAGGCTGATCGAACCGACTCTTCATCTCATTATCGATGTTCTGCAGCAAATCAAAATCACTTCTCCCTTTATCATAAATGCTGTATTCATCAATACTATTTTTCCTATTCTTAAATAAATCGTAACCTTTCTTCTTAGAATAAATATTTTCAGTGCTCGAGTAATTATTATTAGTGTTGTATGTTAATCTGTTACGCATTTTGAAGTATTTGTAAGTGAAATATATTCGTTTGAAATCTTGTTCGTTTTCAAACTTGATAGCTATAGCTTCTCTGTTTGAGTTTTTGGTTACGTAAAAGACTAGAGTTTTCTCGCAATGAGGGTAGTTTTCGATGGTTGTGCAGTTTTGTATGTCATCTATAGGGATGTTTTCAACTTTGCTTGTTTTAAGTTCTGCGTAGTCTTTTAGTAATTTCTGTTTATCGTCATCGCTGTGTTCTTTTGGTTCTTTCGTGAGTAGTTGGAGCTGGTCTTTTTCGTTGAAGCCGACGATGATGTTGTAGGTTGGAGATGTTTTGATCATCATTGGGTCCAGTTGTTGGTTGGTGATGAGGAGCTTCTGTCGACCGACGAAGGCTGCGTAGCCGCCGCATCGTGTCGCCCTTTTCACGGTCATGATGGATCTGTAACAATAGATAAATACATAAATCACCGCAACTGACACACCAACTATTGTTATGGAGACCACACACAGCGAAATAAAGAGATATTATAAATATGTAAATATGTAGTTATGAGAAGATTTTTAAATGTAGAGTTTTCTTTGTATATTTTTTTGACAATAGATTTTTTGCGTATTTTCTTTAACACAAAATGAATTTTGATATCACCAAGTCATATGTGCTTTAAATTTACTTTTAATATAAAAGAAAGGAAGTAATTAAGCCCAAGCCCCGCACCCCCGTTACTGCACTTGATTATGCGCCTTAATGATTGCATTTCAGCAAGTTGATATAACTTGCTGAAATGCAATCATTTATTTAAAATTATAGATAATTAAAGTAAATAAGTACCTAGAGCTGACAATGGAGACGTAGACAGTGGATCTCAGATTAAGGAATATACATAATCGTACATGATAAAACTCTTAAGTTGAATCTAAAAATAGAAATCTCCTACCAGCCATCCTGAGATCAAAATTTTTCAGTACCTCAAACAAACAACAATAAAATCCAAATTTATATTTCGAACAAAGACGCGTTCACACATTACCGTAAAATAATAACTTACACAGGCTATTTAGCAGCGATTTCACACCACCAAGACAGCTCTAATGTGGGCAAAAATTGCTTAAAACCTTTACAAAGATATTTCATGACAACTTTCTCTCGCTTTCATTGGGGTTTGTGACGTGCTAAAGTGAAATATAAAACGGGTAATACTTGTTGATGTATAATTGTAATTGGTTTATACCAGCGCTGAATTTAAACGAGATTAATTACGAGAATTATAGCTTGCTTTTGATTTCGACTGCGACGCCTTTGGTTCCTGACCAACTGGGTCATAGCGTTTACTACACCAATACCTAAGCTTAACTTATTTTTTTTCACTCTTACGACAAAATTAAGTGTTTTGCAAACTGTATTTTCTGATTAGAGAATTAGCTATACAAAATCGTCTTATGATTAGCATTTGTTTTGAGTTTAAAGCTGCAAACTGGACGGCAGCGACAGCGACAGAGAAAGATTTCCACGATACGATAGGTAGTATTGGGTTTGTATGAAACCGCGACAAATCGTTCCGCTGACCGCTGGTGGCGTCGAGAACGGCCCAGATTCCCAGCGTCGCTGCCTGCGCCGTTGTCGCTGCCGTCCAGTCTGCAGCCTAAGACGTATCTAGGAATGAGATAACACTGTTTTACGTGTCACTCTTACTTAGTCTTAACATAGAAAATTATTGTAAGAAGCACCTATAGTAGGGGGTAACTGTTTTTTTTTTAATCTTGGAACTAACACCGTCGGGGAAGTGCTAACCCTAAAAGTACCTACATACAATTTACTGCATGCTACCTACTCAATTGGAAAATAAAACTAATTGTGAGCACGATAACATAATTGAAAAATTGAATCCTAAATAAAATTTATATTTTGGTATCCTTGTGTCAAAGGTTATTTTGTCACGCTTATTGTAGATTCTAAATATGGATCCAGATTTTGTTTGCCTCCATGGTGAATTAGTCGTCTACTCCGTTGAGGTCTAAGAGGTTCTAGGATGGAGTCGTCCGTAGCCGAGCTATAGTTATGGGAAACGAACTTGTAAATCATGGATTGGTACCTCCTAGTTGCTATAACACAAGCGTTCAGGCCGTAAGTATATTCGTTTTGCAAGTTTGTTTTTTTTTTGTATCATTTGTTTATGAGTGTAATTTAAGATTGAAAAACCGCAAGGAACAGCTCAAAAACACAATCTACGTTATTTCAAAGTCAACCAACTCCGTGTTATCTGTAGGTAAATCAACCTGCCGGAAGTCACACAAACAGAGAGTCAGCAATAAATATCTATTTGTGTGGAGTGAAAGCTGTAATTAAATCAGCGATAATATTGAAACAATAGCTTCACGTATGGCAGAAGTTTGATAAAAACTCGCTTCCGAGTGGTTATGATAGGGAGCATGAACTGTGTGGTAGGCGGAGCGGAGCGTATACTGATTATTTATTTATTACATAATAAATTTATCATACGTAGCATTTATCGTTAAACAGAATGACTGGTGGGTCACTTTTGAAATGAGAGGTTTTCTGACAGCTCATTAAAAATACAAAACTGTACAAAATTGGTACAAAAGGCTTCGATAGATGGCGCTTTACAAAAGGTGAAGGCGCAGAATTTATTCCACACTGCGTTTTTAGAAGTAAAATAAATTAATTGACGTCTGTATCAGAAATTGAACGTATAAATAACCATAGATGGTAGATACCACTTACCTACATTATAGCATATAGACTTAACGCCTTCGGCTTTTTAAAAGTGCCTTCTATAGAGGTTTTTTGAACTAATTTTTATGAGCTGTCAGAAAACTCCCCATACAAGCACGTGGTACTTTGAATCATACATGAAGAGAAAAAATATAATAAAAAATAAATATCAATTAATTACTGAGTAAATTTAACCGAAAGTTAAAGAATTCATTACGCAACGCATGGATACACTAGCGTTGGCAGCAATGCGCGTGATAGCGGTGCGACCACAGAACTTTATCGACTCGTATGTTTACGAATGTTCGTATACCTAGTATGGAGTCGGTTGCAAGTTTTTAGTTACATTGTATTTTTTTTCTAGCGTTTTTATTTCAATTAGCACAATGCGTTGCCAAGACTTGCATATCGGCAGTGCCTTTTAAAATGATTGAAATATTTAATAAACCGAATATTATGCTTATCAACCTATTCCTATTGTCTTTCTATTCGATTAGGTAGGTAACCTGTGAAACTAAGCTTTACAGTTGAGTACCTAAACTTTTAGAACGCCTTTAAAAAAATTAATTAATGTTTCTTTTAAATCTCAAAAATGATGTTTTAATAGTGCCAAAATCGCTCCCAAATATCCGTAAGTTACCCGCCTCTGCTTAACCTGAGATTTATACTTTACAACCGTCTAGTCTCACTAATACACGAGACGGGCAAAACTACCTGAGCATTAACATACTGGCAACACAGAAAACGTACATCATTCTTATTTTAAATATTTAACTTTTATTTAAAAAAGAGGATTTTATTGTTTATGTGTTGGTATTAACTTTAAAAATGGAATTTCGAATGCAGCACGACAGCCGCGATGCATTCGCAGTGTTGCAAAATAAGGCACATGATCGTCGGAACTAAACTATGAAATTTTGTAAAATTCAAAATGGTGTCGCTCAATTATGTAATAATTCGGTAATTTTTGTTGCAACATAAGGATGAGATGAATGATAAATAAGATAATATCTAAAGATATTTCGCTTAAATTCAAAAGCTTTTACAACTAAATGATGATTATAATGTAAGAAAATAAAAAAATAAAAATTGGTTTAGTTTGTTTGTAGCGTTGGCTCGGTTTCGAAAATTTAGCTACAGGATATCTACAGCTTGTTCCAATAATGAATCTTAATACTTACACCTAAGTATGAAAGTCCTTTATTTTTGGCATGTATCAAATCTCATACAAGTATTTAAAACATTCAGGCGGTAGGGGTCGGGCTTCTACCACGTTTTATCATTCTATCATATTTTAAACTAGCTGCATCGCCCGGTTTTACCCGCACAATTTTGGATCCCGTGGGAACACCGGGATAAAAAGTATCCTATGTGCTATTCCAGACTGTACCCTATCATATGCCAAATTTCATCTAAATCCGAGTTGCAGTGATTGAGAAACAAACATCCAGACATTCATACATTCAAACTTTCACATTTATAATATTAGTAAGATGTTTGCATTTATTTACGGACTTCTTTAATAGGCCGCTGTTTTCTATCTTTATATTTCTAAAGGATAGGAATATAGTCGAGAGAAACCACAGAAAATAACTAGTTGTGTTGTGGTAAGTTCGTGTTGATCCTGAACATTACACGTGACGAAGAAAAAGATCTTAGGAACTATACAGGGTGTCCCGAATACCCTGTATAATATCTTCTCGGAGGTATTCTATTACCCATAAGGATTACAGAAAAAATATGAAAACAAGAAAAAATCAAAATTTATTTTTCAATTTTTGTATGTCAGCAATAAATTTCGATTTTTTCTTTTTTTATATTTTTTCTGTTATCCTTATGGGTACTAGAATACCTCCGAGAAGGTATTATATAGGGTAAGTGGGACACCCTGTATAAATCTAACACCTAGGCCGTCACATTAGTCGCTCCATACCACTGGGTCTGTAAAACACCAAAGGTTAATAAAATTGAACGCGAGTAATCTTACTACTACCTACATACCTTAAAAGAACTACCTACATACCTTAGAGTAATAATATTTAAGCTACATACTCTTGAAATATTACTTTCCCAAGCTTTTCTTCTGTCAAAGTTTCCCAGCACGTTACATAACAGATTGTCAACAACAGCAACAGTTAATCGTCCGAGGGGCGATTAATTCCGCAGCATCACGGAAACAATCTGCATTTTCTCGAATTATCTTTCGCTGAGAGTCTAGAACGTCCAATCTTATTTGTCACAATAGACTTTTCACATAATTAAGTTTTTTCCAAGCGCCGGGCGTCGGATGTGTCGTGTAGATAAAAATAAGTCTGGATGAATGTAGGGGATTTGATGGCGTTTTACAAGTTGGTTGGATTTTTTATTCGGGAGTTTAATAGATTCTTTTGAGGCTTACCTGATGGTAAAGGACCATGTAGTGAGCTCTAAAATATAGGTTCCTGGCTGATAAACTTGTGTGGCTTTGCTTGCGAAACTTTTAATTTTGTTTGAATTTCGAGGTTAAATTTACGTATAAAAATTAAATGCGGCTAAAAAATGAGTTTTCGATATAATATGTAGAATCTTGAAAACTAAAAGCAATTTCTTTTCAGAAATTAGTCTCGGTTGGTCTTGGTGCTAACGTAAAAACAAAAATGTGCTAAGTAATTTCGAGGCGTTCCGCCAGGTCCCAGTAGCTCAGTGGAAGAGCACTCGTCCGGCAAACGAGAAGTCCCAGGTTCGAGTCCTGGTCGGATGATTTTTATTAAACACATTTTTCATTTATTTAAGAGAAATTAAGCATTTGAAATGCAGAAAGTTTAAAGTATTAACTAAGGACAATACTATTGGCCAAACAAATAGTCAAACTCTTCTTTATATCATATTGTAGATTGTCAAAATACATCATATCAACGAAACAATGAAGATAAAATAAGTTTTAGTAATTAAGCAATAAGCAAAATTAATTGCGTGTTTCTAACTCACTATCTTGTTATTATTAACTATAGACAATTATAGTGTTTACAAATACAATTATTACTGAAATATTTAACTGATCATTCCAATTAATTTAATACTTAAGCATTGGTTTAATTGATAAATAAAGCTATTTCTAACATGCTATTTAAAATTGCAACGATTTAATATGTGCATTAGTACTATAATGAGGAAAATTTTGCAAGGTCAACGATGTCGTACATTTGCCATTTGGAATAATTTGGTGAATAAAGTATGATTTCGTTTACCGGTTTTTTAATACTTATAGGTACCTCATGGGAGCTTTGAAACAATTAACTTGTGAGCTAACCAGTCGCACGCAGTTTTAAATGCGTAATTTTTGATCCCGTAAAAAAATTATAACCCAGTTTATAGTTCTAAATTCAATAGAATAAGGCTCACTTTACGAGCAAGTGTGTTGAAAAATGCATTACTGTCATGGGCTGTGTTTTATGAAAAAGTGTAGGCAACACTATCCTGCCGTTTTCAAACAACAAACAAACAGCGTTGTTGTGTTCCTGCAGCGTGAGGCAGTAAATTCACTAGAATTGACTACTCTTGGTTCGGCAACACATTTTGTTCATAAACGGTAGTGATTACTTAACCACAGATAACCTACACATTCGTTTGGCCTTCATAACATTAATTGAAGCCTTATTTTCATTTTACTTCCGATTAAACTTATGCAAGAAGTTGCACTGTGACATAACTTGAAAAATTCAACTTTTTAAAAATAAATAAAGAAAGTATTACTGTACATACATCCGCAAAATTTTAATTACCGTTCAATAGCGTTACGCAATTATTTGTGCATGCTACATTGAGGTTTTATTTACATAATTAATTATACGTTATGTAATCTGTTGAATCCTTCGTTGGTTCGGGAGTGAAAGGGAAATTCGTTTAAAAAGACTCTTAAAACCCTAAGAAGCATAACTCCACAGTCATTTAATTAAGTATTGCAAAACACATTTCTCTCACTGAGAGGCAATAAAACTGATTCATTTCATCTTTTATTTCAAGTGAAAGAATTTTATTTTTTTTCAAGTCGCAATCCTAAAACAATTAAATTAACTAATTAAATTGAAAAAGTTAAGGTTGTCTAAATAAAAAAATAATAATACCTCCATACAAAAAAGTGTAGATACCTAAGTATTAGTAGGTAATCATTGGTTTAGACTATTAATTTGCTTATTATCAAAATTATATTTGAATTTACGCTAGAGTTTGAATTTTCAACCGACATCCAAAAAAGGAGGAGGTCTCGATTCGTCTGTTTTTTCTGTGTCTTTGTCACACGATATTTCAGACATTTATAAATCGATTTTAAAAATTCTTAATTCATGTGATACAAGATACTTCAGAGTTGGTCCCATATGAATTTCATCGAAATCCTTTGAGTACTTTGTTGAAAATTTCAACAATATGTATGATTTCGGAGAATATTTACGTGGATGACATTATTAGCCAAAGTGGTGAAGTCGGTTTTTTAATGCTCTGCATTCGTTGATTGTGGCTTACAATAATTCTACAGAATTCTAAGTTTGGGGAAGAATAACAGTACTTATAAAGATTGTAACCAGTCTACTACATCGGCGATGTATAGCCGATGAGTTTGTTTGTTAAATAGCTTTTAATTCCGACAGGATTAAAAGCTATAGGTGCCGCAACCCAGCGTGAAGTATCTACAACATTGTAAAGAGCTTATTCTATCTTCCTGTAGTCAAGTCCTGAACTCATTATTAGTTAACATTGAAGTCAACACGAGTATATTCATAAAAAATATGTTCATAACTGTACTCATGATGAAATTTCGTTTCAAAATGGCCATCTTGATAAAAGAGGAAGACCTCGAAAATGGCTCTATAAAGTCGGAAGAGCATTGGATTTAAAAAGGACAGCCCACCTTGGCAATAACCTACGAAGCTCTCTGCCTTAGTTGTCCAATGTCCGAGACACAGACGTGGTAAGCTTCCTTTTAAGGCAACATCCTGTATTTAAAGCAATATCTCTATCTCTACCTTTTTTAAGAGGGAACCTCAGTCTGTTAGTCGGGATTATCTCCGAAACTATTGGACAGGTTTTGATCTGGTTCGCTCCAGTGTAAGAGTAGTTGTCGAGGCTAGTTATGCTATTAAGACGGCAAATTGAAATGTTTTTTCTTCATATGTTAGCACGTTACCACGCCGACATAAGGTCGCGTATTGCATCGAAATCGCGACCACCGACACCGCTCAGATATTGAAATCGTTTAAAAATTCAATAAAAAAATATAGGTAAATGCTATGTAAATGATCAACCAAAGTTTGAACAATAATGTGAAGATTGTATTTAAGTTATTTCTAGGCATATGGACGTAGGTAATTTAAGAAAAAGGGATTTTATAAACGTGTTTTCGAAAAAAAAACTATCGAGTCAAAATAATTAAATTACGTTTTTGAGCAATCAAATTGTAGATAAATATACGAATTTACACATCTCAAAATTTCAGATCCGCTCGTCTTGTCATATTCTCAAAGTAAAGTCAATTCATTTTTAAAGTAAGTGAAAGTATCTATTTGAAAATACTTAAACTGCAAAGCCAGACTGTGCCCGAGGGAAGCCAGTACAGCTACAGCTTGCACTAGGGAATGCAATCTCGTTTTCGCGAGATCTCGATCTCGCGAGATCTCGGCCCTTTTCTGCGAGATTAATCTCGGCCTAAAAATGGGCGAGATCTCGCGAGATTAGCGAGATTGAATCGCTGGACCAATTGTTGAAGAAGGAAATGAATCTATACGAGCCCGGGGGGTCTAAAAGAGAACTTTTGCAGTTCGCTGATAACTAAATCACAACTATAGTACCAATAAGTGTGGAATCTGAAAGGGCATTCTCAGCGGCTGGCTATCTAGCCTGCAAAATAAGGCGTAGGTTAGGTGACGATACCTTAAATACGTTGTGCTTTCTAAGAAGCTACTTCCAAAACAGTTTGTAAATAATTGTATAGCGAGATGTTGCTAATGTTCCTAATTTGATTGTTTTTATTTGGTTTTCACTTTATATTCTATTTCTCTTTTTAGTTTGGCGAAATGAGCCGTTGATTTGATTGATCTCAACTCAAATTCTATTATTTTTGTTAGTTAATCTTTTTGACTTCGTAAAAATAAATGTTGATTTCAAAATATCTATGGTTCTTTTTCTTTCAATGTCTCGGGAGTGCTATATCTATTTTAGTAGTGAAATTATTTGCAAAAATTGATACTTACTCTTAAATCTCGCGAGATCTCGAAATTGCCGAGATCTCGCGAGATTGATTTTCATAATCTCGCGAGATCTCGTCCGATCCTCAATCTCGCGAGATTGCATTCCCTAGCTTGCACCATTAAGGTTAGTGTCCACATGTCCGCATCGTAAGGATCAGACGCATCGCAGCAAACTGATTAATTTTTCACAGTGCGTCCCCTGTATCGGTAGCGAACGGATTTGCCGACGCAAGTACCAGCAATCGGATTGCTGATGCCACTTTATTCGGATTTTCGTTGTGATCGTACGTGTGGATAGTGTTTGTGCGATGAGGTCTGCCATGAAAATCAACATTCAGCTTTTTACTTTTCACGCATGGATCTTCTGCTTGAAAAAGAAAGATTATAGAAATTTACTTTATACTTGGAACAAAATGTAGGTAGTGTTTTGTGATAATTATAGCATGTTATGCACAAATTTTATAGGTACCTACGGTCTCTATGACATCTGATTGGGTTATCTTGTCAACTCAAATCGTGACTGTAATCAAGGTTAATATTTCCAACCTCTGTTTTAATTTTCTCTACTTAACCAGACGTCAGAATGGACGAAAGCGAGGAAGAAAAAGTCGTTATTGCTTGTTTGTAGAAGAGGAAGAAAATGCAAAAAAAGGAAACATAGAATCTTTGTATAGTGGCCAATATCACACACTATTTCCTGATCTGTTAAATAATGACACTAAATTCTTTGGATATTTTCTTATGTCTCAAGCTAAATACAATTTTCTTTTCGACATCCTGAAACCATGTTTACTAAGACATAATTCAACATACAGGGAGGTGCGTCCACTGATCGGCATTCCATATAACGTCATCGGCACGCAACGCAATAGCTGTTGCCTCTCGGAGCATCAGTGTCGGCATTGCCGATGTGTGATCCGTACAGTGCGGATCAGTGGACGCACTTGTATTACTCTCTATACAGATAATACTACAATCCTACGATGTTTACGATATCCACCTGTGGACGCTTACCTTAACAAAACGTTGACTTCAATGTACCTATTATCAATGTATTGATCGAAACAGATAATTCTTGAAGTCGTTCAAAAGAGGTCACAAAAGCTACGCGGGTCATAACCAAACCCGATTGGTAGCTTTATTTTATAAGAAAATTTAAATAAAAAACGTTTTTAGCCAATTTTTATGGCCTTTAATTAACTGGACGTGAACTGGACGTTTCAATGTCAAAATAAATCCGTTTAAAAACCTACCCATTAAAAAAACGCACCTCCGTAGTCCATCATAATACTGGCACAAAGTTACCACGATAAAGATCGTAATTAAAAAAAACACTTTTGAAACTGATCTAGTTTATGAAGACAATTAAGGCCTTCTTCATGACATTAACCTCTGTTAGCTAAGAGCATAGATATCTCTTAGCACAGACGCTTTCCAGCCAGCTAGAGCTGGGAAAACAACACAATAGCAGCCTTTGTCAAAGAAACTTCGGTATTTTCATGACACCCTGGTACAGTTAACGTCATTTTATTGTTTAAGACTTGAGTGTTTTAGCTCTTGAGGTGTATGTAATAAGATCGTTACATATTTTTAAGTCTCCATATTAAAACGGTGTTAAAGGAATTGTCGATTGCTAAAATCTATTCCAGATAGGATGCACGCACGTTTCATTCGCATTGTTTTTCGCATTGTGCTTTTGTAAATTATAAAAAAAGGGATTATATAAAGAAGGCAGGTACTTATAGGTACCCAATTTAAAAAAATATTAATAAAACTGGTAGGTACTCGTGACCGTGATATATCTGTAAAGACCCTGAAACTTCGAATTGAAATGTGGAATATAATAAGGTAAGCAGGATAAAATCCGGTATTTTTGAAAATAAAACTAAAGGTTATTCATTTAGCACAGTTTACCTAAAACAAAATCCAAAGGTACTTTATCACTTGCAATTCCCAATCGTGAACTCCGATCTATTTTGTGAACACGTATAATAACTCTAAAATGTCCTAAAATGTATGACCCAGCATTTTATCTGTCAAATTATCCGCTCATTACGACATGCATAACTATGCAGACTCAACGCTGTAAAAACAAAGAATAACAACTGATTTTCAAGAAAGACTGAAATTCATTTTATTCGTCTTGTCTGCTTATCGCTCAAAATACTTACAAAGTTTCTTCATCTGTTTCGTATTAACACAAAAAGGCTCTTTTTAAAATTTTCATTCAAATTTAAGTTTTTTGTAATGTCTTCATTAAATCGCATCTCCAACGTGTTATTTCTCAACAATTTCAAATATAATTGTATAGGCGGCGTGCGCGCATAAAAATGACTTAAAATTAACGAAGTATGACAGACCGCCCATCACACCGTGACGTAATACATAGAATGTTAATAATATTGGTGAAAAATCTAGCCAAGTATCACATTACATGCATTAAACAAGCAAGTTATTTGTTGATACTAAAAGTTGTGATATAAGAATGTATTTATTAAATAAGAATATTTTTAAACGAGTTGGAATTAAATACATGTCGGAACAAATATTTTGGCACTTAGAATGTTGTTCATTAACTACGATGCTTTATTAATTAAGTAGGTACTCCTCCGTGATACAAGATATCCTACGAGTGTATAGAATTTAATTAAATTATGAATACATATTTTCTAATTCATTTCATTTTAATATATTATGTATAGGTATATTAGGTATACCCTTGACCGACGGTCATTTATAGCTAAATCATAATACCGATGGTAATTTTATCAAATCTGGCGAATTTTCAATCATGCCTAAACGTAAAAAACACACGAATTAAAGTTTATTAACAAACGACGTAAACTGCGAAATAGCCCTAAAAACGCTCATGAGTGCTTTATTACATTACAAATTCTAATGCTATACTAAGATTTTCAATTTACTTACAACCAATAAATACGTTCATTAGACCAGATAATTATAGACTCTGCTCGGACTATGACAAAAATGATATATTGTTCCAAAAATCAATTAAATCCGCTAATCTAAAATTGATGAAAACATATTGAATTTATGACGGTGTGACCGGTGGCTAGGTAAAGTCAGTGCCTGTTGCAAAATGAATTTAAATAATATTTATTATTTTGTAACTAGCTTCTTTGCGTGTTTGTCTCGGTTTTATATTTTATCCCATCCAGCTTTTTGATGATATCTTTTTCGACAAGCATATAAATTCTCATCAGGCGAAAACTAAAAAACAATTAAACAAAAAATATAAAACCAGATCAGACATGGTCTTTTATTACTTTTATGGAAAATTGCTCTAATAATTAAGTATTAGTATTAATTTCTGTGTGTATTGGTTATTTGCTTAATATTTTAAACCTTTTTTTTATTCGTGTAATTTCATATATCTTTTAGATACTAATTGTAAATAACGTTATTAGGCTCAGTTAAAATAGAAAGTAAAAATCTAAATGACTTTAAAATATATATATTTTAACAGGGATTTAAAGACGACGAGTTACGTGACCTCTTAAGTTCATCGTAAAAGTAAACGCTATAAAATGCGGTTAAATTATTAAAATGAATCGTCAAAACAACATTCACCAATATCAATTTAAGTAATATTGAGATGAAATCATAATTATATTGTACTGTCAACTGTATTAAGCTGGCGCAATTATCTGGTTATACAGGGTGTTTGGTCCATCGCCAGCTAAATTGATATGGCCTGTAGAATAGGTTATATCATTTTATTGTATTTTTTTCTTATAACCCCGAAATCAACGTAAAAGTGTAAAAATAAAAAATAGTATTCAGCGTAGGCAGCTAATTTTGATCTCGTTTAAATATGCACCGTATTAGGCTTCTTTTGACACCCAAAACAATATCATGAGTTTACTAGTTTTTGTTTTATTTTCCCAAGAAATTTGTTTTAAACTCCTCAGCCACTCATTATTCTGCTGGCGACCGCCTTAGCACCAGGGAAATCGGGTTTATTTTAAGAGAGATTTTCTACCTCCCAACCAGTCTCTTAAAGCCAAAGACCGTATTTTTTTTTCGATTCCGAAACTTTGTAGGAAAATAAAACAAAAACAAGTTAACATGTCACGAGTCTATTTCCCATACAAGACATAAGATTCATATTCGCACCTATGTCATCCGAGCGCAGGTGTACAAAATGCAGACGATGCAATATCCACGCTGCTCTACGATTACAACGTGGGAACGGACACTTTTGGATCTTCCATCGACCATTAGGCACCTTTTTTTAGTTGATAATAGATGATTAAACGAACTTCTAAGTGAAGTTCTATCGCTATTATATGAGTCGCTTCATTCGAAGATATTATATAACAGGTAGTCCTTTTTAGGTACTAGGTAACTTCGCACAATTTAAAGTATCATAAAAAAAAACACTGTGGTGGGGCGCCGCGTGGCATGATCCACCCGGTTCGCGCCAAGCCCTCATTCTTTAGAGACCCTAAACGAAACTTTTAAATGGGTTCTGGGGTGGGTGGGTACGTCATATCTTCGAATGAAGCGACTCATATAATAGCGATAGAACTTCACTTAGAAGTTCGTTTAATCATCTATTATATTTCGTCGCTTCATTCTTCAGATAATAAATAACAGGTAGATTTTCAGAGATAGAAAGTTTTGTTTAGGTATATACTTGGAATTGAAATAAGTAAAGATATAAATATTTAATTACATATTTTATTATTATAGTACTTAATAATTAGTATTATTGCATAATGAGCTTCAAATAATCTTACTTTATTTGAGTTGCTAGAAATTATAATCAGCTTAAATTAATGAAACTTAGTGATAGTCTATTTATAGACACATAATTTTTAATGTAGTAATTTACTTAATATCAAAATACGTAATATTCAATAACTATTTTTAATATTAGGTTAAGTATTGTTCATGTCTCGATTAAGTATCGACAAAGCAAAGTTATTTTGTTGATCATCTAAAGGCCGATGGTAAAACTTTGCGAACACCTGTGAGTTTTGTGTCCACCCGGCCGTTGAATGACATCGACACTGATACCGGCCGCGCGCGCGGCTGAGGTTGACGCGTGTCGTGTGCTGTGCGCACTAAAACGCTCATGTCAATGCCACCCGTGGCGAGCGTTTGCTTAATCCATCGACTTAGCGTCTGACTTGATGCAGTTCTGTGGGGAGCTTTGAATGTTACGAAGAGATTCCCGGAGTTTGAACCTCAGATATTTTTTGTAATAAAAATATATTCTTTTAAAGTTGATACTGGGCATATGTTGATATTGCTTTGAAAGTTTGAGAAGAGGGAGAGATAATAAGGGCTGTTCACGATTTGGAGCGGAAGTCTTGATTATATCTGTTATAATAATATTTACTTTATCAGATTGAAAAACAATATTTTCTAATTTAATTAAAGACAATGTCTGTACTCTTTGATCGGTACATAAAGCTAATAATGTAACGAGTTTTTTTTTTTTTTTTTTTTTATATTTTCTAATGATAAATTAATATTTGGATACCAAGAAGACAGTTGATTTAGTACTAAATTTGGATCCCAAGTAAATGAATATTTAGGCTTAATAGGTTTAGTTTTATAGGCTCCTTTTAAGAGGCGTTTAACACAACTATTATCACTTATCTCTTCTCCTAATAAAAGAGATAATGCAGATCGATGCGTATTTAATGAACCGTAAGAACATCCCTTATTAAATTGCTCGTTTAAGAATCAAAGAACTAATGGAATGGATTTTTAGAAACTATTAATTCATAACCACACTTCTCGAAACCATAACTTCAATGAGACGTTGTACTAGCGAACAGTAGCGAGCGAGGCGAGCATCAACATGAGAGCCTCTGGTGGGCAGCCGCGCCGGCTGAACGACGCCCGGAGAGCCTCGCGGCACCCAGGGTAAGGCTGGAGTGCAGTGGGTGCTGACTCCATGGCTGAGAAGGCCAGAAGGGGAATACAAGTACCCCTTCGGTTTTATCATCAATGATTTTTCGTAAACATTTTAATACAAGAGAAAAGGGAGGAAATGCATAAAAATCCAAGTCAGCCCAGCTTATTGTAAATGCATCAACTGCGACTGCATCAGGTTCAGGCTTCTAGGTGACAAATAATTTACATTTGGCTCGACTTGAGAACAAGTCGATCTTAATGGGCCCGAAACTATTTACAATAAGTTGGAAAGCGCTATCCGAGAGGGCCCATTCAGTATCAGGGTTAAGTTTTCTGGACTCTTTCTTTCTTTCTTTTCTTTTTCTTCACTAGCTATACTTTTGAGACCTAACAAAACCGCGAGTAATTCTAAAAAGTTAATATTATTTTCTTTTTCACTGTTCGTCCATGAACCACTATATTTATTATTTTTGCATACTGCTCCCCAGCCTGTCCTAGATGCGTCGGTGTAAATTTCTAACTTATAATTTTGAGTAATGATTGGACAAGAAATAATATTAATATTATTTTTCCACCACCATAAATCTTTTAGTAATATCTTATTGAGATTCATTTTTGCCTCATAGTTTCCTCCGAACTTATTTAAGGCTAAAAAATTTTGTCTCTCTAATATTTTTGTATATAAGAATCCATATTTTGTGGCTGGACAGGCTGCGATCAATACACCTATAAGTTTAGCGAAATTTCGTATTGAACAAGTTTTAAGATTAATGTACCTATTTATTAACTGTGCAATGTTATTCCGCTCATCGCCAGGTAACGTAATAGACATCTGTTCTGTGTTGAACATAAAACCTATGAATTTGATTGACTTTTTTGGTACAATGTGACTTTTATCGAAATTTACAATAAAACCTAGACAATTTAATAACTTCAAAGTTTCTCTTACATTAATCATGCATTCTTCATATGTATCTCCAATAAGAAGATCGTCTTAATAGGTAGTAGACTTAAAACCTTGTTTTCTCAAATGACTCATTACTTCACGCATAATTTTTGTAAATACCCACGGAGCTATCAATAATCCATACGGCATTGCTGTGAACTCGTAAGTGATCGGCTCAGACGAATCATTTTCTTGGAATTCGAATCGTAGGTACTTTCTGTCACTAACAAAAATCTGTATAAGTAGATATGATTCTTTCATATCTATATTGGGTAAGTATCCATTACGAGGAATTAATTTCGAGGCTGTTTTATAAGATTCCATTTTAAAATGTACTTTTGTTACGAACTTGTTTAAAGATTTTAAATTTAGTATAAACCTTTTTTCTCCGTTAGGTTTCGGAGCTAAAAATATATTTGAAATACATTGATCATTTGAAGGAGAACAAGGTTTTATAGCCCCTAAGTCTAATAATTTATATATAGCTATTTTCATGTCTCGTTTTTCACATGATGACAAATTATTTTTAGGAATAGAATACTGACAAATTTGAGTATCGAATGGTATTCTAAATAAATACTTTAGCCACTTCAATATAACTTCATTTTTAGTTATTTTTGTCCAACAATCATAAAATAAATTAATTCGACCTGCATGTACCTTGATTAATGTTGGGTCGGAGCACGCATCCTGGATGAAGTCTGCGGCTGGAACTTGGCGTTGAACGCAGAGTTCGATTGTGGGCGCTGCTGTGTTTGAGCTGCTATCGGTTTCCTCTGACCTCCCCGCCCCCCCCGAACGACGGGTAACGAGGAGGTCCTGTCCAGTTTCCCTGCTGAGACGACCGGTTGACCGTTGATATTTGAGAGGCGGCTGTTTTGGCTGGGCCTTTTTTAATTAGGGCTCCCTGCTTTTCAATGGCTTTACTTGCCTTTATTTTTTCCGGCACTGAACTTCCGAATAAAGTTTTGTCTCTTTCGGAGTCTTGTATAACCTGTTTAAAGTTTGTATCCAAATTAGGTTAAATCAGTTTTACCCTATCTTTGGTTAACATAAAGTGGAGGTCTGATAATAGGCGGCATCCATCACTTACGTGACGGAGGGCCTTCATTTGTTTTCTTCCTTCCCAAGGAGGACGTCAATCCCTCGATTTATGGCGGTAATACCGTACCCCAGCTGTTGCTGAAAGTTTTGGTTTTTTTTTTTTTTTTTGTCACGTGCTCGTGCTATGTCAGTTATGGCTGCCAAGATTTCCGCATTTAATTTTGGGGCTTGCAAGTTTTTGCAGTTTTCGGGTACCGTATTTTCTATGGTTAATTTATCTTTGTCTTCTTTGGACAGTCCTTTTCTTAGTAAAGGTGTCCATAAATTTGAGAGCGTATCGTGTATTTTAGCGCCAAATTCGGGTGTATCGGAATTTGCAGCTCCAAGTGCAGTAAGCAGCTCTGGATCCAGATCGGGATTAGGTTCTCCCGATATACCTGGTGCGTCTTGTGATATTGACGGCTCCGGATTAGGGAGCGTCTTTGCAGATAGCTTTTGATCCACAGTGAATGACGCGGTAGTCTTCTGGTTATCCAGGTTTACATCATCCAGTGGTAGCGGTAACTCATACCTTGGAGGCGACATGTTTATGTTTTAACAAACATATAATTCATATTAATATAACGCTCATAACGTATTACAGACAACGAGATAAATCTCCTTGAGATTACCCGCATTTTCTGTAATCGTATTGAAAACAAAAGGTGATCGATAAGATCAAATAAAATTTATTAAATTTTACATCATTACGATATTGAGCGGATAACGTGATATATCTATTATAGATTACACGCATTTTCTGCTCTGATTTTTTAAATAACCTTGGAGGCGACATGTTTATGTCTAATTCATATTAATATAACGCCCATAACGTATTACAGACAACGAGATAAATCTCCTTGAGATTACCCGCATTTTCTGTAGTCGTATTGAAAACAAAAGGTGATCGATAAGATCAGATAAAATTTATTAAAGTTTACATCACAACGATATTGAGCAGTTAACGTGATATATCTATTATAGATTACACGCATTTTCTGCTCTGATTTTTTAAATAACATTTTTACACTGAATAAGTAGGTCTTGCCTTGTAAGATTTCTTCTTCATCGGTAGAAATAATTCGCTGTTTCCGTTTTTTATTTCTTTTTTGTTCCAACTTTTTTATCTTTATATTATAATGTTGAAGCTGTTCTTCTGCTGTACGTTTAACATTTTGTAAAAACTTAAGTAAATGATTAAAGTAAATGACGTATGCTTGTTACCACGCACGAAAAAAGAATGAGGGCTTGGCGCGAACCGGGTGGATCATGCCACGCGGCGCCCCACCACAGTGTTTTTTTTTATGATACTTTAAATTGTGCGAAGTTACCTAGTACCTAAAAAGGACTACCTGTTATATAATATCTGAAGAATGAAGCGACGAAATATAATTATAATTGTAGTTTTAATATTGTAATTCATTTTTATTTCAATTAAATTAGTTTTAATATAAAAATTGTATTTTTTGAATCCTACGGCTGCACAGATCGTAATTAACAAATTATATTGTTTTGGATGACAAAAGAAGCCTAAAACAGTAGGTACACATTTAAACGAGATCAAAATTAGTGGCCTACAGTGAAAGCTTTTTTATTTTTACACATTTATATGATGATTTTTGGGTGATAAACAGAAAAAGTTTAAAAATGTAATCGAAATAAAACAACATGGCTTTTGATTTTTTAATGGCCACTAGGGCATTGCAGATAACCTATTCTACAGGCCATATCAATTTTGCCGGCGATGGACCAAACACCCTGTATATCATCGAACCAGTTTTTTAACGACAACGGACATAAAATTATATCAGAATCGATAAAAAAAAAAACAAATTGTCACTTCGTACAAAAAAGAACCTTCTTATTCTCTACTCCTCGAAATGATGTTAAAACCATGCCTGTTATTTAATATGTATAGAACGTCTCATAATAATAAGATTATCTAAATAATAAATAAATAAACCGTTTATAAAACACAATATCTTTAAACGTGCCTAGGATATTCGATCATACTCAAGATAATATCGTGCTATTAAGAAAACTACTACTGACAGACAACTTAGTTACCTTGTTAATTTCGAGATCGAATTATACTAGAGATTATATTCGAATGATCGAAACTCATAATAATTCGATTATAATATTCATAAATATTTTTATTCATATTATTGAAGATCATAATGTCTATATTCATACATTTGTTTTATACTAATATATTCATTAACATTGTTATGCAAAAGATTATGCGACAAGAAGGGCTCCCGCACCGGAAGACGTAGTGCGCGAGCCAAGCGAGCGGTGCCGCGGCAGCGGCCGGAGAAGCGCCATAATCCCTAAAGTGTGAGGTCGGTCACCACTACCCCGAAGTGATAACTCATCAAGACAAAAAATAAGGGTAATATTGTCTATTATAAAGCAAGCTATTCTGACGTTATGGGTTGTCGTATGTTCTTAGTAACAACATTATTAATTAAAGCAACATGATCATTAAATGTTATGAAGAAAAAAAGATCTGAAATAGAAAATTATGAATTTTAAATAGTTCTTGGTAGCAACAGTATCTATGAATAAAAAAGTTATGAAGAGCGATAATTATGAACAAAAATCGGTAGTAAGACAAAAAATAGGGGTTAGAATTGATGTGAGCCGATATGGACCCGCCACCGACACGTGATTCGCTTTAACCAGAAGCTTCTTCTGGTTGCAACGACCACCACCGAATAGATCTGTGCACGAAAATCCTTCATGACCTCGGAATTAGCAAGTTAGCTTAGTTGCAGTGGTTGTCATGGATTTCCCCCTGAATCAATCAATAATAAATTTAAAAATAAAATTAATAAAAAAAAATATTGAATATGGAAAAATAAAGATACAGCGTATAAAGTCGCTGACTATACGGCGCGAGTTCTTCCACTTTTACTTTATATCAAGTTGTGAAAGTGAATTGTGACTTAGTTGATGCTCTTGCGCACCCTAAACGTTAGTAAATTATTAGAATTAGGTACCTACCTTTTAACAATTTTTAATCAAACCATAAATTTATCAAAAATATTAATTAAAAATGTATGTTTTATAAAGTTATAGATTTGGAAGTTCGCGTGGTTCCTGGTCCTTTTATTTTTTATATTTTTTCTTACGGGATGCAAGCACACGGGCTAAGGAAAGAACTGGCTCTTCTTAAAACTACCGCCACCGAAGACTACCCCTCAGAACACCCGCAGGCCTATTCACCGTACGAGGTGTTCACTGAGAGAAGGAGGAGAATACGTCAGAAATACGAAAGGGCACTTGACAGGGGACAAGTGTCAAGCCAGATGATCCCAGACAGTGTGAGACTTCTACTCACTAAACTCCCCCTTAATGATCTTTTGTCTTTCTACAGACAATCGACCGAAGAAATGAGCGACAGCCAGTTGACAGTAACATTTGACGATAGATGTTATATCAATGGTGGTCACTAGCCAGTTGTACCGTTGGAGTCACTCGTATTGGTCACTTTTTACAACATGCTCATTATGTAGGAATATTTACATATGAACTTTCGTACTTTCGACGACCACTTTGGCGATAGGGTAAACTTGTCTTCCTCAGACGCCAGTGGTTATGGGTTCGATTCCCGCACGGAACAAAAATAAAAAAATGTTCCGTATCTGGGTGTTTATTTATTTATGTATTTATATTCTTGGTTCCCCCCTAATTCGCTACATGGTACCCCATAACACAAGCTATGCTTACTTTGGGGCCATGTAGTGTGGTTGTCTGGGGATTTTATTTATTTATTTCATACTTAAGCGGCCCCGGGTCGATTTAACTGAAATTTCGCACTTAGATAGATCAAAGCATAGATAGACACATACCTATGATATTTGTATCCTGATATTCCCACGGACGGAGCAAATAATATCGCCATTTTGTTTTTGCAACAAATAACTTAAATGACATTAACACTTAAATTGTAAAAAGCAAAATATTTAACATGTTCGCGTCGATAAAATTTTATCGTTTTGTCATATATAGATTTGACATTGTTTAATCGCTTTGTTGATAGGTGCTAACGTGTTCGCAATAGAAATACTTATCGATCAATAAGTCAGTTAAACCTTATTTAAGTTTCAAATTACCAATTTATTACATTTCGAACGAAATGTGACATAGTTTTGGTAATGATTTGATAAGTAAAGAATTTTGTCTTGTCGCTTGTACCTACTTATATGGTACTTGGTCAGCTTTGCAGTTGAGCAAGAGGTTCATGTTTTATTTTAAGAAAGCCTACAAACTGTTCCACATGATTAATGATGGATTGACTTTATTAATAGATTATACGATAGAATTGCCGAAACAAAGCTAAAGCTCAAAACCCTTCTATTCCTTGATATTTCTTTATCCGAAATACAACCGGTATCTTCTCGTGGTTATTATGACAGTGAAAAAGAAATGGAAGATAAAGACGAAAACCCCTTATTAGCAAAAAAACAACACATGTAGGTGTGTTATAAAACAGAAAGGAAAAATTAACATCTAGACACGCGGCAGCGTGTCAAGCCAAGTTCAAGCAAAAAAAATTGCTAGCCAGCGCCAAGTGTAATATTACACGAACTTCTTGGTGCCACTTTTGACCCTTAACTCAAAACCTCTTTAACGTAAACACATAAAACTACGTGTGTTTAATTATATCTATGAGGACATGTAGAAGCCCAAATTTCATGAAGCTTGCGCAAACGGTTATAAAGATATGAAACTCAAATTTTAGTATTGACTGACATATAGTACCTAAACCTAACCTACTTCCAGATGACCTTTATAGGAATAAAATAACATTACGAACAAGTATTGAATTCTAATTCTTTGCTGTATTGGAAAAACTAGAACAATTGCTGTCATTTAAATTGTGAGATCTTAAAGTAGGTTATATTTGACTTTGCCAGTTTTCATTACATTAGTCATTTTATAAAGTTGTTCAACATTTTAATTCTGATAATAAGTCAAATCTAACATACTTTGAGATCTCACATTTTTAAACAACAGCAATTGTTATAAGTATCCAATAAAGCTAAGAATTAGATTTTAATACTTGTTCGTAATGTTATTATATTCCTATAAAAACATATTTCGATTTTGCATAGGACTTGGCACTAATTTAGATCTCCATTCTTTTTGTATTGAATTTGGCTCTCCTTTCCAACATTTATGTTTTTGGTGGGATACAGACATACATAACTTCACGCCTCTCTCCCTTTGGGGTAAGCAGAGAACGTGGAGTAAGCGAAATAGGTATGTTTCGTAGCAATGAACAATTAACCTTCATAAAAAGTCTGTTGCCAAATATTACTGCGTCAGTGGGGGTGATGTGTACAAGCAATGCCTTAAGAAAGTATTCCTTAGTGCCAAAGCTGCGTCACGTGTTTTCTGTCCAAACTACAACTTCCATACGCGCGTTTGATACGGACGTTCGGAATGCGCCAAGCGCCGCGTATGATACGCGCGTGCGGTACGGAAAATGTTATAAAAGTTTGTATGTTTGAATCTCTCCTAGTAGATGTTATATAAATCTATGGGTAGGTTTGCCTATTTGAAGATACGGACGTACGGTATGCGCGTTCGAACGCGTAACGCAGCGCAGCGTTGTTGGCACTCAATCCGTGGTTGACATCTTCTCATATTTAATTGCCATCGGTTAAGATAGAAGTCTAACGCACATAATAAAACAAAGACGACAAGTTAATTAAATAAATGAAAACTTCACTTTTCTTACATTTCTACTGTCTCCATACTTTCTTTACAAATGTGGGTTGTTTAATTCATTAGCTTCATTAACAGACGCGACACTTAGAATTCTTGTAGCTGACCTGCGCGAGAGTCGAAATCCTGTTACTTTTATAAACTCTTGTTTTGATAGGATGTGTGTAGGACTAGGAAGTGCGTATTCTTTTTAAATGTAACGATGATTTCACTGTATCTGAGATCTTTCGTATTGAATTTTTATAAATGCGATATTTAGGTCAAAGGAAGCGATTTTTTTTTCTGACAAACAAAAACCAATAAGCCAGAAAACCATAAGAAAATTAACATAAGATTATGTTTTAACTAAAAATTAAGTCTAATATCTCTTTTATATCAGAAATGGCTACTTTCATGGCATCATATAACTAAATTGTCTACAAGTAGGTAAGCTCTATAATTCAATGATAGGAAAGTATATTAATCCTGACGCTCTGTCTTAGGGTGTTACCAGTTACCACACCAGTCGATTTTTTTTTTTTTTCTCTTTATTTTTTTTAGGAACTTTGTTGAACATGACAGTTCCATCGAACCATAGTGACTAATTACAAAATTAATTTACAAACTTAAAATAATTATTCTAAAACATTATTGTTTATACTTACCTGCTATGAAATAGAACATCCTGGCGGAATCGGAATTCGGTTTCGCCAGGATGCTCTGTATCACACCAACGTCCAGCAAATTAATGTGGAGTTCTTTGATAACGGCGTCTCTTTCAGGGCTGTACTTTTTGCACTCCATAAGAATATGCTGAACGTCTTCTATTGTATTACATACATTACAATTTGGGGATTCTAATTTCTTAACTAAATATCCGAACTTTTTGGAAGGGAAGTGACCAGAACGTAACCTAAAAGCAATAACAGTATAATTTCTATTTAAGTTAGAATTTGAAAACCAAGGTATTTGTATCGGTTCGTTCTGGATAGTTCCGAACCATATACCTTTATTCTTAATTTTATCGTCAAAGTATTCTTTCCACCGCTTTCGATAGATTATCCTAAAATGTGTGAGCGCCTCCATGAAGTCTGGCGTAATATCCAAAGTTATACCATCTGATATAGCTGCCCTGGCCAAAGCATCAACCTCCTCGTTCCCCCTAATACCTATATGCGATGGAATCCACTGCAACCTCAGAATTACATTATACTCACTACAGTAGACAATTTTTTAAGTATTTCGTAGGCTATCGAAACACCTCTGCAGCCTGAGGCGCATCGAGCCAAATGAAATAATGCACTTTTACTATCTGTAAAAATGACCACTTTATGTTTGTTCAAAGTTAATATATATGAAGGAGCTTCTGAGATTGCAGCCAACTCCAACGACATAATGGAAATCTCGTTGTTTATTTTAAAGGACTTTTTAATTGCCAAATTTGGATCGTAAAAACTAAAGCCACACCCGTCACTGCTTTTGGAGCCATCTGTGTAGATCTGATGATAGTTATTGTATTTATTATTTAATTCCTCTATTATATTAATTTTCAAAAAGTTGGGGTCATATCTGTTTTTAGCCTTCTTAACTGTATCGAGGTACGGTTTTAAAATATTGTATAATTCTATACGTGAAATCCAAACGTCCAGTGAAAACATTTCTAGAGGATTACAATCTGCTACTTTTATGTCCTTTGTTGCATTGTAGGCTTTAACAAGTAAAGGTTTATTTTTCTTTTCCCAGTATCGGTCGTTACAGTGTGAGCTTAGAGAATTTAATAAAACGATCGTTGTATTAGCTGACAGAGATAATGACTTAAGGCAGAACTTCGTCGCAAGAAACTCGCGTCTCAAAAAAAGTGGTGGTACCGATAATTCGCTTTCCATCACATGAATTGGTGAACTTCTTACGAAGCCACCGATAATTCTGAGTGCTTGATTTTGAATTTTTTCTAATTTTGAAGTGTGTACCTTTGCACTGTTTCCATACAAAAAGCATCCATAATCTATTCGACTTCTTATTAAGGACACATAGAGCCTCCTTAAATGTATAGGATGTAAGCCCCATCCACCACCTGCTAGAACTCTTAATAAATTCAGATATTTGATTGCCTTTTCGCTTACTTCATTTATATGTTTACGCCACAGAAGCGCCTTGTCCAGCCATATTCCTAGATATTTGACGCACTCAGATGATTTTAGTGTATGTTCATTGATTTTTAGCAAAATATTTATTGCCTTGCGGCCCCGACTGAATACACAAAAGGTTGATTTAGTAGCCGATATTTCGAGACCCAAATCCTTAAGGAATGTTATCATTTTATTTAACGCTGTTTGCATGTTATAGCTGCATTTATCTAAATTTTTGTCACTTATATAAAAGACGTAATCATCAGCATACTGAGAAATAAAAACATCTCGTATTAGCTGGCCTATGTTGTACGTGATGATATTGAAAAGTAGCGGCGACAGCGGGTCCCCTTGCGCAAGTCCCTTGCTAGTCCACCTTGTTATAACATGGTCATGACTTTTATATGCCATATTTAGGTGTCGTTCACTCAAAAAAGACCAAAGGTAATTACAAATAATTGCACCGACATTTAGTTTATCTAATACAGTAACAGCTTTTTCTATTGACACATTATTGTATGCGTTTTCTATATCTAAAAAACATGATAAAGTAGGTATATTTTGCGAGTAGCCGATTTGGATATGTGTGACTAACCGTGCTAAGCTGTCTAAGCTAGATTGACATCGTCTAAAGCCCGTAGTATAATCAGGAAGAATCCGTTTGTTTTCAGTAAGCCATTCAAGTCTTTTGCTAAGCATGCAGTGAAAAATTTTACAAATGCAAGAAATAAGAGATATTGGCCTCAAACTTGCGTCGGATGGGTTCAAGCTATTATGCTTGGGTGTAGAAATTAATTTGATATGGCGCCATTGACTCGCCATATCAAATTAACCACCACCAATTTATCGCCACCAGTCGATAATAATAATAATAATCTTTATTATAAAACAACACAGTTCTTACAGAATAGTACTTATATGCAATATAATATTTAAAAAAATCAGAGCAATTTATCTGTAAGAAATACAAAAAACTTAATGAAAAACTCTAGACACCCGAAATACTTAGGTTAAAACCTGTGCCTCGGGAGTCTTGTATGCTTTTTGTCGGGAGTCAGTGATATTTCGTTGTTTGGGATGACATTGACAATAACTTGGTGAAATATTATTACAAAATTATCATTGGTTTGCTTTATATACAAAACATTAGCAGTTAAGCAAAAAAAAATAAGGTTATAAAAATACAGTGAAAAATAAAATAAAAATGAAATGTTAACAAAAAATAATATTAAAAATTAACTTAAAAGGAGTGTGTGCATGAGTGTGAGTGTAGATATGTGTGAGTGTGTGAGTATAATGTGTAAAAGTTTATTCGTTTTTATGTACGTTTTTTATGTACTTCGATCGACGGTCAATTGACGGCGTTCATCGGTTTTTTCTGATCGGATTATCCTAGTAAAAACTTTCGATCAACGTCGACTAATCCATTCTAAAATCGATCGACGGTTGATCGATAACACCCATATAAAGCTGAATAGTTTAGTTCTTTGTTTGAACGTGTGCTTTGCTCTTAAAATATTAAGATGATTTGAAAACTTTGCCTTTTATCAAAAGCCTAACTCTTAGGAATGATTATTGGGTCATATTTTATTAATATAAGTTCGTACAGGGCCAAAGTTATGTAGGTAAAATTGCTCGAAGTTGCTAGTTTGAGATAAAAACAATAAAATCGATAACAAACCATACAGAAACCATTCAAAGCAATAACAAACCTTTTAAATCTAATAATATATTTATTTTATACTTCGCTATTTCAATAAACAGATATACAAAAATTATGATGTTTTTCATTGGCTGTTTTTACGCCGAAATTCCAAAACATAAGGTAAACTTGTTTTCTTAATTGAATACTACCAAAACTTCCCGTTATTGCCATAAATAAAAATATGCAAATTAAAAATAGTTTATTTAATTACAAGTGTTGTTATATTAAACAATTCAAGAATTGTGTTTTGTGAATAATTCCTAAATTATGAAGATTATAAAGTCACGCAAATACTTTATGAGCTTTGTAATTATTTAAATATGGAATAAAACAGAAGCTACTTTTAACCAGCTTCAAAAAGGAGGAATTTAAATGTTAGACTGCTTTTTTTTGTATGTCACTCGACTTCTGTATCGATTACTTAAAAGTAATATTATAGTGATACATACATACATACATAACGTCACGCCTGCATCCCTTATGGGGTAGGCAGAACACCAGAGGTTACAAGACCATCTTTGACAAATTTGGAGATATTATAAAGATGGAGAGAGACTATTGTAGTGAGGGGAGGTCAGCCTATCGCCTACAAAAATGGCTTTAAAACCTCTGTCCCTTAACTGACTTTTAAAGTATGCCCGGGAAGAGAAGCAGCTGGCACATTCTAAGTTTTTCTTTCGCTCCCAGTCCAGCATGGTGATTTTTATCAAAATTCAAGTCAACAAGTATCAAAACGGAGGATAGTGATAATGTTCAAGCTATGAGAAAAAGCATTAAAAGTAGTAAGGGAAAACGTTGGTTGGTTCCATAATTTGATGATTCAAATAGACAAAATAGAAAATAAAAATAAAAAATCTTTATTTCTTTTAACAAACACATTTAGTGGCTAGTGCCTCCTTTTAGATTACTATAGCTAATAGATAATCTGTACCAGAAGGCGCGGTGCCTCTTTCAAACAACCATCAGAGATATACCTAGGTAGATAGTTATACAGGAAATAATAAAAAAGTACAGTAATAGGTACAAACTTAGGTAATATACTTAGTTAATATTTAAAACTAGCCACCGCACGTGGTTTTACCCGCGTAACTTTTGATCCCGGGAAATTTCGGGATAAAATATAGCCTATAACCTTCCTCAAGAGTTGGGCTATCAAATGCAAAAAGAATTTTTCAAATCCCACTTGTAGTTTCTGACATTAGCGCGTTCAAACAAACAAACAAAAAAAACAAACTCTTCAGCTTTATATATTAGTATAGATAAGTGGTTGATCATACAAGAATAATATTGAAATAAATTTAGGTAGCTCTATGGGCTCCTTAACTGTGATTCGACTAAAATTATGACAATGGATATATATGGAAATCTGCGTCATGCCTTCCTTGTAAAACACTTGCTAAAAAGATAAGCAGAAACCCCATTGGCGGCATAGACTAGTTTATTATTTACTGCTAGTTTATTAATAAGAAACTTTATATTACCTGATCAACAATTCATAAAAAAAAAAACCATTTATCTCTTCGTTCAACCCCAATACGTATTTTTATAAGCGAATGAATTTTCTACCACATATCTCAAAAAGCAACAAAGGGATTTCATTCACGACAATGTTTCCATATCTAAAAACAGTTACCTTCTTGAAAATGCAGTTTGTTGTGGTCTTTTCCCACCATAATGCGATAACCGCCATCTTTGAAAATGGAGATACACAAATGCATCTTCCCGCCAGCAGCGATCAGCATTACGTAATGGATTGTTGATATTTTACTGATATTTCGCTAAAGGAAGTGAATGTTTTATCTGTTATCTTGCGTGAGAGGGTTCCGAACACCGGTTTTTGTCATTACCCGGTGATGTAAGAATGTGAACAATGCAATGATGACAAGAGCCGATGCAAGTTGCCAGTTGCAAAAATATTTGTATGCAAATAACGGTTTTATGATAAAAACTTAATCGAAACTGTATTAAAAAGTTTTTCTCTACGATTTCATGTTTTATATAACGCTGAGATTATTTTGCAAACAATTTTTTAGGGCTCTAATTCAATAAGTTAGGTAAGAATATTACACTTAGAAAAAATCTTGCAATGTTGGATGTGACTTAATTTTCATTCTAGGCAATCTAAAAGGCTACGAGTTTTTAGGATATGACTGGCACACTTTAAAACTCTAGCACCGAAAGTGACTGTTGCGCGAATTATTGTTTTATCTATACTAATATATAAAGCTGAAGAGTTTGTTTTTTGTTTGTTTGTTTGTTTGAACGCGCTAATCTCAGAAACTACAAGTGGGATTTGAAAAATTCATTTTGAATTTGATAGCCCAACTCTTAAGGAAGGTTATAGGCTATATTTTATCCTGAAATTCTCTAGGGATCAAAAGTTACGCGGGTAAAACCGCGCGCGGTGTCTAGACATTTATACTAGGACGAGGCAGAAGATCTTCCCTGACTTTATCTTAGTACTTATAATCATTTGACATCAGATAGAATGTGTGCTGAATTATTCCCGTTACAATCAAAAATTAAAACACTTTTTACCGTGCATTGTCTAATGACCCATTCAAAAATCAAAACGATAAAATTTGTCAACTGGTCTGAAGACGTTAAACTTAATTTAGGTTACATTAAATTTAGGTTGCGAGTTCATTGATTGATTCTCTGATTGAATCGCATTAATTTTACGATAATACTCAACCTCCACTATAATGTTTTTCCACACTCTGCCACTGGTTGTTTCTTTAATTGGCAAAATCTTTTATAACAATTATTTCCTTTGGAATTAGGCACCTATAAGTTGAGTTAATGTTCAGTTTGAGTTCAGGAATTCGAGTCTTTTTTTATTAATGTACTAGCTTATACATATAAGTTATAGTAACCATATAGAACCATGAAAAATTAATGCAGATATGTCAACGAGAATCAAACCCGCAACATCCCGCATATAAGTCTGCTTTGCCCCACTTCGCCGTCATCACTGACTAGATTTCATCCTTCACTGTGCAGCCAGGTGTTTTCGTGTTTACAAAAACTAAATGATGTTTAACGATTCTCTGATAACAATAGACAGCAAAAAATACCTTATTGTTCTTATGGGAAACATGATTGATTAAAATAACTAAATTGGTTATTAAGTTGGTCAAGGCAGAGATGCCATTTTGTACTTACTCTACATGTAAGTTGAAAAAATGAAGATAATGCTTTTAATAGTATTTGAGAGGTATATTTTTCAAGGGTTTAAATAAGTATCGTAGTTATAAAGCATGCAATGCTTCATAAATTAAGTTAAATATATGATTTACTTATCATCTTACACATAAAGTATAGATATGAAATAAGGTTTTAGTTTTCCTTTTATGTCAATCATACAAGTGTCAAATTATGTTCGTATTTTCAATGTTTACAATTTTGTATCAGTATTGTTGAAAGAACTTCCTAACCATTTTAGCGGTGTATTATTCCAGTCAATGAGATTAGTAAAAGCTTGTTTACAAAAATGCTAAATCGTAAAATAGAAAAACAAAACAAAATACTGGCACAATAGAAATTGAATTCTCCCGCGTTTCGACTTTTTTTTCTGCCAGCAACATGATCACAATGAAGTGAAAACGAAAGGAGGTTTTACGTATTACTTGTTTTTTTTTCTCAATCACTTTCTGTTCTGATGAGATCGTGGTAGTACTTTATTGATTCGTCTTAATAATGACATGTCGTATGTAAGTAAATTGCGAGTACGATATGATTGCTAAGAGAAAATTGTTGCTGAGTAATGCATCTAATAATTCCCGTGTTTATAGGTATGACTTTACATTTGACATTTAGATGTAGGTAGATAGTTGAATGAACTTTTGTTACTCAATATGTAATAACATTAATGCTGATGCCTTGTGGAATGGTAGTGGCTATTTCGATTTTATTTGATGTGTACTACGATGGTAAGATTGTTGTTCAATATTCTGTGGTAACTTGTTTATGTACACAAACGGAATATTTTGGTTATTCTAATAATCGTTATAAATAAGTACACAAAGTTTATCTTTTACTTTACAAGGTAATTAGAATGAAACAAGAGGTGCCTCACAATTAAAATAGATTTGTAATTTTTATCTATGAATGAATTCTAACCACAGATTATGGAAAGGTATTTAATTTTTTTTTGAATACCTATCCTTACATATGTGATTTTACATTTCAATCAAGTTTCTTCACAATAAGCTCTATCTTAAGGTTAGCCTTAATGAAACTTTAATTCGAACTTACTTAAATTAAAACTAAACATATCAGTACTAAAACAATAACTCTTAACATCATAAAAACGCATTTCAGTTCCGGTTAAGACACTTGACCTCATGCAAAATGCATTGTAATGGAAGACGAATCATCAGGCGTGAACAGTCTCTTGTCACGCAGGCAATGTTCGCAGGCTGTATAGAGAGAAGCCATGGCATTGTTCTCGTTAGGGTTGAAAATCACATGTATTTTTCAATTTAGTGTTGTATTTTTCATTAAAATACAGAAACTTTCGTTGAATTCTCACGAAATAAGTATTTTACGTAAGTTTAAGTTTGTTTGTTTGTCGCATTTTTCGAAAAATACATTTAAACAATGTAAATTTGCGTACCCACGAAAGTATACGATATTTTTTTTTCTTAATTGTAAATATTTTTTTCTTAATGTAATATCTAAGTAATAAAAACTATTATTCGAAGAAATGTCACAATCTATGTTTGTTTTAAATAAAACACAAAGTATTTATACGTGTATAATTTGAACTTTTGATATATTCCCAAAAAGTATTTTTTAATGTAACATGTAATTTACTGGAAAGTTTCAATGAAAAACAAATGTGTATATTTTGCCATTATCATCCCTAGTTCTCGAGTATGTAGAGCACAGACATGTACGTAAAGTTCGTATATAACAAAAGTCCCGTCAATTAAACGATTATACACTCTATGTGCTAGACATAAGATAAGAGCAATAGACGATTTTATTTAGTATGCAGCTTCATGGTGACGTGATGTCAGTTGGTTTACCGCCAATTTTAGCGATGCACTATTCTTTTTTTCCATTGTAATCATTTTTGGGATATTTTGAAAGTTGATAGTCACCGGTTTTTATTAGGTATTATTGAGTTTGCGTACATTTTTAGTCAAATTACTTATTTTTTATTGGTCTGTTTAAAATCTTCTGTTTAATTAAACGTTAGGTACAAATGGTACAATGTAAATTTCAAGAACCATGAATAATAATAATTTTATTTCGATTCACAGGAAAATTACATAAATTAAAATCGTGATGATAACTAAACCTAAAATAATTTTCTTCAATAAAATTAACAACATACTTTACTGTGCTGTGAATCAGAAAAACATAAGAGAAAAAAAAAATCGTTTCCACTGTTGCTAACCACGGTATTTGAAAATGTCGTTAACGTTAAAGTTAAACAATAAAAACTTATTTTATTCACTACCTATGTTCAATCGCCAAGACGGTATTGTATCAGTATAATACAATAATAAATAAAATCCTCACACCAACTACATGGCCCCAAAGTAAGCATAGCTTGTGTTATGGGATACCATGTAGCGTACTAGGGGGGAACCTAGAATATAAATAAGATTTTACTTAAATAGATTTACACCCAGACACGGAACATTTTTTTTTCTGGTTCCGTGCGGGATCGAACCCGCAACCACTGGCGTCTGAGGCAGATAGGTTTACCCCATCGCCAAAGTGGTCGTCAAAACCGTTAGATTTTCAAAAATTTAAAAATAAAGTTTGGTTTAAAAAAGGAACACTTTCTCTTACAAACGAATAAAACAAAACAAGCAAGATCTCATACATTATTGTTAATTTTAATTACATATGATAATGAAGAGAAAGTGTGAGATGTCTCACTGCAAGTATGGATATAACAGAAAGATTTAAAGTTTCATACAATTTCTGCGGCGACTGTGAGAACTCGTATCAATCACTTTTATCAATCAAGTCGTGTTGGATGATGAGGAAAGTGAGTAGAACTGAGGAAACTACGTCGAGGAAGTCATACAGATTTACATGAAGGTAATGTTTGTTATATTTGCGAGTAGGAAATATGATAGATGCTATTGTCTGCGAAGGGTCGGTTAATTATAGCCCTTCTGCCCTTGAGCATTTGGCGAATAAATGAGTGCCGTGGCGAACGACAAATCTATCATAGAAATCCGCCTTTGATAGCGCCATTTTGGACAATTCTTCTGACAATTTTTCTGACTTTTTTTCCGCTTATTAACGTGTACAAATTAACTTGTGCTATTGATACTAGATAACGGATTGATAAACTTAAGAAAATATATAATCAACGAAAGCAGAGCATTAAAAAAACCGACTTCACGTCAACACTTTAGCCGACTAATAATGTCATCCACGTAAACATTCTCCGAAATCATACATATTGTTTAAAAAAAAAAAAATGTTCAATGAAGTACTCAACCGATTTCGATGAAATTTATAATGGACCAACTATGAAGTATTCTCTATCGTATGATTCAAGAATTTTGAAAATCGATTCATAATTATCGGAAATATCGTGTAACAAAGCCACAAAAAAATCATACAGACGAATTGAGAACCTCCTCCTTTTTTGTGAGTCGGTTGAAAATTAAACAACTTTCCCTCAAACAATTTACGCGCCCTACAAATCTCTTCCATCATGAATGTCTACCACCGCCATTAATTACTCCACCAGTATCAAATCACGATTAATTACCGCCGTCAGGAGCATCCGAGTTGCATGTTGCGATATCTCGGCGACGTAATTGCATGGAATTTGTATGTAGTTGTATGTTACGAAATATGCAGGAAAATTGAGCGACATTTAGTTTATGTTTCCTATTTGATGTTTGAATCTGTGAATGATTGGAGTATTTTTTCATGGATAAAAAGATTTTTCATATCAACTGCTGGTAAATGATTAGGATTATCTTGATAATAATAGAAATAATCCAAATGTACCTGCAAAGATCGCTTTACTAAGCTAGGCTAGCTTCCATGCTGGACTGGGCACAAGAAAAACATAGAATGTGCCAGCTGCTTCTCTTCCCGGGCATACTGTAAAAGTCAGTTAAGGGACAGAGGTTTTAAGGCGTTTTTGTGGGCGATATGCTGACCCCCTGTCACTACAATAGTCTCTCCCCATCTTTATAATACCTCCAAATTTGTCAAACGTGACATCAGATGGTGTTGTAACCTCTGGTGTTCTGCCTACCCCATAAGGGATACAGGCGTGACGTTATGTATGTATGATACTCCCTAACACCGCGTGGAGAGAACATCTACCTAGTGGATAAACTTACGAGGTATTTTAGACCTAAAGTGTTTGAAATACTTGCGTTCAGCGATGCTTTAAAAGTAATCGTAGGTACTTCAATCAAAAACACCATGAACATTGAAATGAAAAGAGAATATTCAACGAATGCAGAGCATTAAAACAACCGACTTCACGTCAAAACTTTGGCTGAGTTGAGAATGTCATCCACGTTAACATCCTCCGAAATCATACATATTGTTTCATTCATTTGAAATTCTCAATGAAGTACTCAACCAATTTCGATTTATATGGGACCAACTATGAAGTATCCTCTATCATATGAAACAAGAATTTTGGAAATAGATTAATAATTGTTGAAATATCGTGTAACAAAGACACAACAAAAAACATACACACGAATTGAGAACCTCCTCCTTTTTTGGAAGTCGGTTGAAAACTAATGTACGAGTAGATATATTACAGATCATGTTTCGCTTTGACTCAGTAAAAGCGCAATATTCCGTAATATAATAATAAAATTAAACAGTTTGATCGTTCGAAAGATCTTATCTTAATTATTGAGGATTAATAATATAGGAATCAAATGACAAGAAAAACCCTTAATTCTAATAAAAAATCCAAATGTCTGCTCATTCATCAATCTCATTGAAATTAAAAACTAGATTTCTACGAACATATGTTACAATAGTCTTGATCCTATTTCTAAACTAGTGCAATGCCGTTCCAATAATAAAATGGCCTACAGTGCACACAATGTCGCCGAGTTTGGTATTTCTATTTATAACTGTCTGATTATGTACCGACACGTATATAATTCATAAGTATATAAGGAATGATAGCGAGCTGTCAAACTTAGTTTTGATGTTGGATTGATGTGACGACACCAGCTGATAGACGAGAAATGTATCCTGATGAAAAAATGCCAAATACATATCATCAGGCTTTTGTTTTTCTTGGCAACTAAAGGGAAGACACAAGATCCAGCAGGAACGACTGAGATTTGAACTAGTAATACAGTGGTTATTTTTAGAATCGTTGCTAAATTTCAGGGATGACTTTAATTTCACCTGGTGAGATGTGAAAATCGGTTTATGTGTATTAACAAAGTACATGAATAACAATACATTGGGGAACTAGGGTATAGCCTAGGGTAGACCCGTGAGGTATCCTTCTTCTAACCGGGAGTCAACCTGATTTTTTTTTCCGAAATGACGTGGACAGGAAATTAATCACTGGCAGTTCAAATCGTAATTTGTTGGACCTTTGGCAAAGTTCCCATAAGGAACTATAATGGTGTTCCTTTCGACTGTTGTTCATAGAGGTGGAAAAATTAACCAACCAAACGCTTAACTTAGAAAAGCTTTCTTTAACGTATTTGGCTGGTTCTTTATCCAGAATACAAATATGCTAACTTTAACCTAAAATTCAATTTCTTTTTTATGGCTTGAATTTCGATCATGTACGAAATGGCTAAATTGGTTGCAAATAACACACCTATTTATAAATATTGTATAGGTCATTTATGAATTGTTAACTTTATGTCAGCTCGTAAATTCACAGCCTTAAACTCTATTCATTGCGCAAAGTGCATCTTATCATGCGCAAATGGCATCGAGCCAGGCCATCTATTGCGAATGATGACAACTCTGTGCGTAGGTATCCTGAGTACGTGATGACGGTGATGTTATTAAATGGTGCTGTTATATTAATAACTACATACACATCCATACATACATACATAACGTCACGCCTGTATCCCTTAGGCAGAACACCAGCGGCTATAAGACCATCTGATGTCGCGTTTGACAAATTTGGAGGTATTATAAAGATGGAGACAGACTATTATAGTGACAGGGGGTCAGCCTATCGCCTACAAAAACACCATTAAAACCTCTGTCCCTTAACTGACTTTTACAGTATGCCCGGGAAGAGAAGCAGCTGGCACATTCTATGTTTTTCTTTCGCTCCCAGTCCAGCATGAAATAACTAACTATCTCAAGTGGTTTTACTCGAGCTTATTTTGATCTCGAAGGTATTTTCTGATAGCCATAATAGCTATCAAGTACAAAAATATATTTTTAAATCCGACGAGTAGATCCCGAGATAGGCCCATTCTTTTTTTCATATTGTTTTTTGGAAGTGACTAAACCCACGTATTAACTCAATCTCACATATAGCAAGAGATAATTACAGTTCAGAATGGAACTGTGTCTTCATTAAGTATTGCGGGGAAACATCGCCGCTGGAGCGGTAATATTTGGCGACAGATTTAATATGAGGGGTGGTCGCTAGCCAGGACTCTGAAGCCACTCTGATTAGTCGCCTTTTACGAAACGCTTATCAACAACTGACAACAATAGCACCGTTTTCACAAAACAGATAAGAAATATGGCCATTGCAAAATTGCTCTATTTCCACAAAACAGTTTTCAATAAAATAACTTTTTCTATTAAAAAAAGTAAAAAACGTGCATCCACAAACAACTATTCGACATAATTATATCATTCGTAATCGATGATCGTAACAAAACGTGATGATAACAACTCGAGAGATCACGATCCGGGGACGAAATCGATTGATACAAGATTCGATTATTTCTTAACATCGATTTGTATTGTATTCGATTTTAATCGTTGGTAATGTGCTATAAGTGAGGTTAAGGGTGAATTTGCAATATTTAATGATGACTTTATGTAGAGAGTAATAGTGAATATGTATTGTATTTTGATATATTTTCCTTGTAGGTAATGGCGGTATTTAAACTGTTTTCAAGGTGAAATGAGCCATATTTATGTATCTGAATGTAATGGAAAAACGTTGCGACACCGATATTATTTACTGATAGGTACCTTTTAAAAATTTGGCTTGTAGGGGTTGTTCTTAGGCCTAAATATTGTATTTTTCCTTGAAGGATTTATCACGAAACTAAAGATCCAACTTTTGATAAAGTCCAAAAGATTCCTTCAGGATGCTCAGAGATCAAAAAAAAATTGGTAGGTAAATAAGGAAAAATATTATGTGGTGATTTTAAATAAAATTGCCACCAAATATCGTCTTGTATGATTAACGTTGTATGTACGGTCTGCTTTTTGAGGGAGGGAGGGAGTTGAAACAGCGGGGTGCACGAGAGTCCTACATCACGGTAATTTAGTAAGGTAACGTGGTTAAATTCGTATTAGTAATGAATTTCAAGAAGATTTGCTCCTTTTCTACTAATTATCTTGATGATTAAATGATGTAGATATGTGTGGTGTGGTGCTGGTAACAAACTCTTTAACCCATGCCATCAAGAAAGTACCTGAAACAATTAAGAATAGGAATCGTTAAAATTATAAAAACTAAAATTAAATTTATTGATAAATTTAAACTTATTGTTTACAATAAGATATTACTAAACCATTATATTGACGATAAACATATTGACGACCGGCTGGTGTAGCTGTAACGTACATTGCCTTCTATGCCATAGGTCCTGGGTTCGAATCCCGGCGGGGCGGCGGATATTTGTGTGATGAACACAGATATTAGTCGTCAAGTCATGGACGTTTATATGTTTATTTAAGTTTATTTTCTAATAAAAAATATGTATTTATTTAATATGTATGTTTATATATTTCTTAAGTATATCAGTTAACTAGTATCCATAACACAAGTTCTTTAAGAAACTTAATTTGGGCTAGATAATGTTGTGTGAGTGTCAGAAATACTTTTTTATTTATTTATTTATATAGATATTACATTACTTTGCTTTATCACGGTTTTTTTAATTTAAGATATGATAACTGAAAACAAATAAAATGAAACGAAAATGTAAGCGAATTTTTGTTTCATTTTATTTTGGTTTCACGTACTTATACATTTTTATCCGAAGTATAATTAATACAATACAAAAACAAATATAAGTTTTTTTAAAAAGCAAGCAACAATATTTTTCTTCATGTTTCTCGTCTATTCATAAATCTATCTACTCGAAACTTAAAAAAAGGATAAAGTTTTTCTAGTACGTATTATTGAATAAAATCCTTCTGAACCGTATTATTTTCATTTCATGATAATATTAAACGCTACATTAGCAGACAGAGAAACAAATAACGCTGATGATTGTAGATTGTAACTTTAAACTGTCAACCTGACGTATACCTCCTCAATCGTTAAAACAGCAAAAACCAAATAAACCAAAACAAAGACCAAAATTGTGCGATAAAATGCGATTAAAAATTATTTAATTTAAAATCATTATCCTAGAAAACTACATACAATATTAATATTAAATACTTGGAATTTAATACAATCCTCTAAAATAAATGGCGTATGTATGTATGTCAGCGGATTGTTGACAAACCCGTTAGTCAATAATTAGGTTATGTTAGTTGGTTATAATTCAACCGAGAGATCGTTAAATTACAATCTTGCAGGATTAAATATGAGATAACGGTATTTAGTTATTTACAAACACCCGGTGATATATGCAAATAACCTATCCCCGTAATTTATTAAAGACATAAGTATGGATAGTGTTAAGTACGGATTCAGAATATTTGAAAACAGAACAAATCAATATAGGTTTCTCGTGGATGGACGTGTACCACCATGGGTCTTCATGGGCACTTTCCATCAGGTGGTATGGAAGACAAACGTCCTATCCTTATAATATAAAAAAGCAGATTCTTGCGATTTTAACTGCTACACTTTTGATCCAGATATAAACAATGACCTGCTTCAAGAGTTCGGCGACTGCTTGTTTCAGAGATAGCTAAGCGAGTTCAAACAAACGAATAAAAACTTCACTCGTACTTTTTCAACATAGATGGCTGGTCGGGTATGATACGGTATTCGTATATCTAAATATTTCCAAAAACATACGACTGCTTGTCGAATGGAAATTGCCAAACGCACTTTTGGAAAAATTGTGCACCTTGTTGCAACGCGATACAATCCAGTTCAAAAAATTTGATTTATTTTAATGTACCTAGATGCAGAATGCAGCGGTAGCTCCTTTAGAGTTGGAGGTATCCAATGGCAGGGACTGCATACCGGTATATATTTTTTAAATAGTACTAGTAAAATTTCAGTGCCCTTATTAGTGTACTGCCTCATCAAACACAACACCTGTACAAGTTATTAAAATCTAACCTAATTTTATCAGTACCCAAATAATGTATACCGGATTAATTTCTGTAGATGTATTGGTCAGCATATGTTCCTACGCTTCAAAGTCTTCAACTAAATTATCGAACATTCTACAGTATCCGCTACATTGTTTAAAAATAAATGTTTAATATCAATATTAATATTATCTAGTACCGGAAAATTTCAGTTAACTGAAAAAAAATACAGTTATGCTACAATAATAAAAAAGGTACAGGAATGATTTCAGTATGAATTCCGGTAGGTAGGTACTTTTATTTTTGAATACAACTAACGGTATGACGTCATACAGAAAAAAAATGTACAGAAATTCATACCGGTATTCAGTCCTTCGTATATAAGGTAACGAAAGTTATGATATAAAAGAGGGCATCCACAATTATAGGATCATGTTTTGCCAACTCAAGGTTTACGCTGGAAAAGGCTCTTTTCTTTGACAACCTTTCCTTTGTTATTTCTTTACATTATATGTGCCATTAGTTTGTAATTATTATTAATTAATTTCATACCATTTTATAACTTTATAAACCCCTAATAACTGTTGGGTTAGGTACCAGCTGAAAATCTGCACCATGTTGCTTTAACAGCATGGTATTGTAGCCGAGCCTGGGCACCTTTTTCTTGTAATATGTATACCTATTGTCTAATGTTACCTTAATTTTAATTTTATTTTATGTTCTTGTTTTTTTTTTGCATAACAAGAAATAAACGTTTTGAATTTGAATTTGAACTTTATCCTGAACACAATGACCTAGGTACATCCATAATAAACAAGGTAAAGGAAATGAAGCTTCTTACAAGAAGGAAAAGGTTATGTTTCCAAATTGGAATATAAGATTTACACTTGGCCATAGAGTTGATAAAATTACGCTATTTTCCATAAAAATGTAGAAAAATTAGAATATGTTTAATTAATGGCGCACAAAAACGTTAAAGATTAATATAAATGGCAACCGCCATGCTAGGTAGTCTTTATATTTCGCCAATTTTATAAATAAATAAATAATAATAATAAATAAATAATTCTGACACTCACACAGCATTATCTAGCCCAAATTAAGTTTCTTAAAGAACTTGTGTTATGGATACTAGATAATTGATATACTTAAGAAATATATAAACATACGTATTGAATAAATACATATTTTTTATTGGAATAAACTTAAATAAACATATAAACATCCATGACTTGACGGCTAATATCTGTGTTCATCACACCGATATCCGCCGCCGCCGGGATTCGCACCCAGGACCTCTGGTATAGAAGGCAATTTATGTTACCACTACACCAGCCGGTCGTCAAATATTTTTGATTTTTTGATAGTTATTTTACTGTCAAAACTGTCATTGTCGTAAATCTGAAATTAAGTGTTTTTTTTTACATATATTCTCCTCATAGCCCTAAATCATAGCATCACCCTTCTTGTGCTCACATTCCAGCCCCAGATACAAAGAAATGGAAGCATGTTCTTGGAATTAACAACCATGTAGGACAAAAAGAGTCAAAATTCTTTAATTTAATTATAACTGCCTCTAGGCTAGATGCATCGACTATAACCAAATGCGGTACCTACCTAATTTAACTTTTTTTTAAATGTTCATAAATTTTAAAAAGTCGTATTGACACCTATTATGATTTCTAGCTTACAATTATTTTCCGTAACATTAATAAAGAAAATAAAAATTCATTATAAAAGCTGACTCAGATTAAACAATTCAAAATATGATCAACCCGAGTCCAGTTAGCCAAAGATCATGAATATATCTACGTAATAGCCGAATTTCTTCACATACTACAATGTTATATTAACACAGTCTAATTACTTAACGTTCTCATCGTTATGTAAGTGTAACACAAGTGTAACAGACACTCCGAATCTCATAATACGTCTCTTTGAAACGATGGGCGTGAACAAATACAGGAAATAAATGATTGAAACAATACATCGAGATTGAACGTGATTGATAAACTTATCATCTCTTAATCTGTGGTTTCTTTTAGAGTGTTTAAAGATTTCTGTTTATTATAACACTGTTTGTCTACTGTTTTGTTTAATATTCTGTCAATCACGGAATACCTAATATATGATACAAATGTATACTTAATTTAAATAGTAAAATGATAAAAGTTCTATGTATAGGTTAGGTACTAATAAAATGAATCTGAATAGTTAGTTCCCGACATTCTCTGAAACTAGTACTTAGTCATGAGGCCGACATATTCTCCTAGAATAAAAGCCTCTTAATAAGAATTAAAAACACGACTTTAAGAAAAAGGAGAAAGTGTCAATTCTGTATGTTTTTCCAGCAAAATTCTGATAACAATTCGAATATTTATTTATTTATTTAAAACTTTATGGCACAAATACCTAATTAAAGTACAATGGGCGGATTTAATGCCTTTTCGCATTCTCTTCCAGTCAACCACCACAAAAGCAGAGAAGTTAAATAAGTGATACAGATTAAAATAAAAACTATAAAATATACATAATTAATAATACACAACTACATATACATATACTCTATACTATATGAAATATACCTATGCATAAAAGCTATTAAACATATATGAAAATAAACAAAATTAAAAATTAGGATGATACATTTGCTATCTTGAAAAAGTGAGCTCTGATGCATTGTTTAAATGCCAGTTTGCTAGGGGCTTTTCGTAGGAATACAGGAAACTTGCCCCACAGCCTTACTGAATAACAAAAGAGTTTGAAAGAAATCCGTAATGGTGTAAAGGAGTATGCAGGCTAAGGTTATCAGAAGATCGGAGATATCTTTCTTGTGATGAACCAAGATACTGGAAATTACATTTTAAATATTCCGGGGCGCATGGATCATTTAGAATAGAATAAAGCATGCAGAGTATTCGGAGATTCCTACGTTGTGGAATGGGAAGCCACCTGAGTTGTTCTCGATACATGGATACATGATCGTACTTACGTAAGCCAAAGACAAAACGAATACAATTGTGAAGGAGACGATCAAATTTTGTGAGGTAAACTTCATTGAGGTCTGAATATATGTTTGATGTAGGTTTTTAAATGCGTTGCATTTGTTAAATTACTTTTGTATTTTGTGCCCTAACTCTTATTGAATATTAGAATAAGATCAACCCTTTCAGAATAAAAAAAATAATCGACTAGTTACAACCGCTCAAAGGTCTAAATAGGACTACATCGCAACCTCAAACCTCATATTTACGTATTTATTATTATTATTTACCCTCGCAATTTTGATTCCCGCGGGAATTTCGGGATATCAAGTAGCCTAAGTGCTATTCCAAATTGTACTCTATCACTATGCCAAATTTAATTGAAATCGTTTGGGTCGTTTCGCCAAACTACATCGGAACCTCATACCATAAATCTCTTCCCAACAACAAGAATGTTACTTTAACAGTTAAATAAATCCGTAACGCATCATAGTGAAGTAAACAAAGAAAGTGAATTACTCGGTGAATCCGATCGGAAACTGTGGTAGGAAGTATGTGCGCTCGCACACGTGAATTACAGGGAAGTCGTTACAAACTTATGATTGCCTAGTAACTATGTCAAAAGAAAAATGGAAGATGCTTTATTAAGCCTTGTTAGAGATAATGATAAACATGCCATACATTCATTAAGATTCTTCAACCATCAGATACAATAGATTCAAAAGCCTGGTCAAATTAATCACCTGCCTTATATTAGATACTTCTTATATTAGATACTTCTTATATTAGATAATTACTTCCATGCTGGACTGGGCGCAAAGGAAAAACATAGAATGTGCCAGCTGCTTCTCAGTAAAGGGACAGAGGTTTTATTTGAGGTTTTTTGTGGGCGATAGGCTGACCCCTTATCACTGCAGTAATCTCTCTCCATCATTATACTTAATGCCTTGAAATTTGTCAAACGTGACATCAGATGGTTTAGTAACCTCTGGTGTTCTGCCTACCCCATATAGGATACAGGCGTGAAGTTATGTATGTATATTAGATACTGACACTAATTAATTCCGCTCTCGGGCATGTTAAGCTGGGTCAGTTTGACTGCTATGATTTTTTTTTTATAAAATAAGGATGGAACGTTTGTCTTCTATGACACCTGATACTAAGTGAACATGAAGACTAAAGGTACACACTTTGTCGGGTCGCATCGCAGCGTAAAAATCCGCGTAAAAACTATCGCATAGTGCGCCTGAGCGTGGCGGGTTGCATTTCGTATAAATTGTATGAGAATGACGCAGGCGGATTATTGCACTGCGATGCGCCCCGGTACTTTAATATGGTACACGTCCATCTACGTGAAACCTATTCACTCGACGCCTAAAAGTACCAGGACTGTAGTGGTCAGGGAAAGTAGACGCAGGCAGTTCATTTACAGATACATATTTTAGAAGTGAAAAGGTTTTTCTACCAGATTCATTATAAATGTGACGTGTCCACTATCATGAGTTTTATTTACAGATTTATTATTTGATGGTCTCTAATACTTTTATTTTACCATACTGCAGAGTAAGTTAAGTAAGTCTGATCAACCATTACTTACCATTTTTTTTTGTACAGATCTCTAGGCTATATAGTGCACATTAAAGTTTGTGTGGTATGTTCGTATTAATGTTTACTGAGCGGATACAGCAACAAGCAGTTATCTAGGCTTCAGTCTAGAACTTTCCTACATAGCATAACCCTAACCAATTAGCCCTAATGTTGTAAGTCATAAACAAACACGAGATCTGAACAAACTTTCACATTCATATTTACGTATTTATTATTATTATTTACCCACGCAATTTTGATTCTCACGGGAATTTCGGGATAAAAAGTAACCTAAGTGCTATTCCAGATTGTATTCTATCACTATGCCAAATTTCATTTAAATCTGTTTGGCCGTTTTGCCGTGATTGAGGAACTAACATCCATACATCCAAGCATTCACATTTATAATATTAGTAAGATATTTCTTCACAAACTGCACCTACATTCAATGTTCTACTTTTCATATTTTACCCGGATTTTACATATTTCCGTGTATTTCAATTCGAGTCTAGCTAATGAGCGAGCATCGTATAACGTCTTGTGATAAAACGAAACAATTGAATATGAAGAAAGTGTTAGAAACCGCTCCAGATTTCGAGACTGTTCGCTGTAGCAATTCTTAATTCAAATAGTTGAGAGATTTTGATGTCATGTGGATGGAGTTGGCGGGAAAAAGACTCCAGGAAATGGTTGTTCTATTTTGAAAAAAATGTGTGTTACGAAAAGATATAAATATTTCTGATTTATTAAATTAAATATAATTCGATTTTAAACGGATATTATTGATATTTGATTAGATTATTTTTGCCTTTCTTGGCTTTTCAGATTCGGTAGTCCCGAATTGTAAGTTGTCGTGTAAATGCAAAATCTTGTCATTAACGTAATTTATTTATCACATCAAGAGTCACTTTGACTACTTTTTTTTGTAAATTGCTGTTTCCTGTTAACTGTTTTTATTGTTTCAATTAATTTGTGCTTCTTCTTGCTAGTCAAAAAATTTTGGAATATTATTATTTTTATTGTTCTGGTGGATGTTTTATCTACAATTCAGAAATTAGCACGTCCAAGAAAAAACAAACTAGCTTTATTTAAATATTTTAAATAAATCATCGTTAAATCTTAATACAAAATATAAGGATAGCTGTTCCTTTCTTAAAAGACACCGACAAAATGTTTTCCATCAAAATTCTTAAGTAAATGTCCGAATTAAAAAACATCTTACCAAATAAGTAACGAGTACAGTAACTTCAACAACTAATTACTTTAGCACATCCTCATAAACATTTATGTTATAGGTAACATAACTTTGAATTGTTAAAATACAGGCGTTTTAACGGTTCAGTTATTTTCACCAGCTTCTTAGGTGATGTCTTAACATCAACTTATTTTGAGCTAAATGAGATAATATATGAATGCACTAGCTGTTGCGCGCGGTTTTACCCGTGCCATTTCAAATCCCGCGGGAATATCGAGATAAAAAGTAGCCTATTCGCTATTCCAGACTGTAAACTATCACTATGCCAAATTTCATCCAAATCCATTAAGCGGTTTTGCCGTGATAGAGGAGCAAACATTCTGACATGCATACATCCATCCATCCAAACTTTCACAGTTATAAATACAAAATTTTAGTTCGATGTTATTCGATAGATGTCGCTGTACGAAGAGTTATAAATGACTTAGCCATATTTACTTAGTAGACCACTTTTAATCATCCTCACCTTTTCAATTATACTGGGTTATACGTCGTCAACAGACATTGTTGTTTCTGTTCAGTATTTAGGAATATTCTAGAAGCAATACTCAATACTATACAAACAAGACAATACAAAAAACCTACTTTGTGAATTGAATAGGAAATGTTCAACAAAAATGCGTTTTATGTCAAAAAACCATGTTTGCGTTCCAAATTATTTATTATTAATTTTAAAGTAAGTAAAAAATTCGTATCCTATTGTAAATCTCAATCAAAAATTGAAATACTGTATAGATAATATTACCGTGCTATGGGTCTATGACAGTTAAATGTAGCAATAAGAGTGACCAAGATGCTAAGTAAATTAAAAAACTTTTTCTAGTAACGAATTATGAAACAATGTTTGCATATTTTTGCCTGTTGTCACGTCTACATGTTTTAACTAAAGTTAACAGAAAGAATCACATATTTATTTGACTGATGTTACACCCTGTATATGAATATCACTTTCTCAGAATGATCCAGTGATAAGTTATTTATGTCGGCAAAGCTCAATATGTCAAAAGAGGGCTTGTGGATAAGTTAAACGCATTAAGAACTGAGAGTTCCGTACCTACGTAGTATTTTTATCTGCTGATACTACCTATAGTTGAATTGTTTTCGAATGATTTTGGTGACAGTTCTCATTTTCCATTACGCGCAAACTATTTACAACTAATAAAATATAAATAGGCGCGTTAAGAAAATAAAAACTATGTCAATAAAGTTGTTTACTTTAAAATTATAAATTGAACTATTAATAAAGTGTAATTGTTATTATTTACTGTAAATAAAGTACCTAAGTAAATGTCATAATAATATTCATCTTAAATAGACAGATTCAAAGAAACGGAACGATCAGTTGATAGTGATTGACACTCAATCGACATTGAATCGATGAATATGAGCGGCCATCTTGTAATCGGAAGTTTGTATACATTTTTTTCAACAAATCATTCGATACGTCAAAGCCATCGAATGGAAGATCGAACAATTTCATTATCGCAACGTCACAATGATTGTCAATTTTGAACTGTCACAAAAACCACTTGAAAAGAATTCAACTATAATGAAATAATCCCCCGCATCGTGGACCGACGATCTGGTCAAGGTCGAGGGTAAACGCTGCGTGTTGGTAGCTCAAGACTGTGCGAAGTCGAGGTCCCTGGGGAGGTCTTTGTCCAGCAGTGGCGTCAGCAGTGGCGTCTGACTTCAAAATATGATGTCAAATAATACAATTCGCACATTTATTGGTTACCTGGAAACACCTGTGTCACCTATATTCTAGGTTAGAGTCCTATATCCTAGACCTAAACAGGAGAATAAGGTTTTTAGTGAAAATATTTCGGTTCTCGCTAATTGGTATGATTTAATTATAATGATTGTATTCAAAGCCTTCCGCCAAACTATAATACAAAACTATTGCAAAATCTTAAAGGAATCTTAGAAATTACATACATACATACATAAATAACTTCACGCCTGTATCTCTTATGAGGTAGCCAGAACACCAGTAGTTATAAGACCATCTGATGTCACGTTTGACAAATGAGGTATAATAATTATGGAGAGAGGCTATTGCAGTGACAGGGGGTCAGCCTATCGCCCACAAAAATGCCAATAAAACCCCTGTCCCTTAACTGACTTTTACAGTATGCCCGGGAAGAGAAGCAGCTGATACATTCTATGTTTTTCTTTCGCTCCCAGTCCAGCATGGAAGGTCTTTTCTTTATTATTTACTAACAGAACCCGATAGTACGAAAAATTCCGAGATAGAAGTAAATTCCGATAGTACGAAATAGGTATAAAAAAAACATTAAAGAACAGGTGATATTTTTAGATATTGGTATCGCCAGACAACAAAAAAAGTTATTAGAAAATCAGATAACATTTAAAAAAGAATGTCTCCTTTCTACACGGAACCCTAAAATTCAATTTGACGATACCATGTGAGGTCCGTAGATAGCGGTGTTAATAAATATGGCCAAAAACATGTAATACCTACAGGACGATAAATTTGTTGAATAAATAAAGCACCTTGTTCTAAAATCATTTAAGATTCATTTTGAATGAGCGCACTTTCTTGACCTCAGCGCATGTGGTACCCATCTTCATTCTTGTTTATATGCATGATAATGGTTACTGCGTTGGCAATATAATTTAATGATACCGCCGCGCCGGGAGATTTTTCCCTCCATTTAGGGAAAAGGTGAAATATAAAAAAAAACATTTATGTAGTATTTTCAGTATCTACGTAAAAACGATTTCCGTGGGAATTTTCTTCACATCTTTTTTAATGAACCCACTGAAGGGCCGTGCGTGGGTCTCTCGCCTGGGTGATGAGCTATAGATCGTAAACTAACAAGCTCATCTGCCCTTATCAACCCAGTGCTGGTGACTGAATGTATAGAATCTTCAGCTCACCGAAAAGGATTCTGGCAAACCCTAGAGAGCGAGAGCGACAGCAGCGGCGCGGGCAGCGATTTCCGCGACACGATAGAAAGTATTGAGTTTGTATGAAACCGCGAAAAATTGCTCTCACGCCCGCAGCCGAACAGCCCATTCACACATGGTCCGTTTTACTGGATACGTTTTTGAAGTCGCCCATACAACTCCATGCGCCATCGATGGAAAAAAACGTATCCGGTAAAACGTATCCAGTAAAACGGACCATGTGTGAACGGGCTGCAACGACTACTGTTGACGACCGGCTGGTGTAGGGGTAACGTACATTGCCTTCTATGCCAGAGGTCCTGGGTTCGAATCCCGGCGGCGACGGATATTTGTGTGATGAACAGTTATATGTTTATTTAAGTTTATTGTATAATAAAAATGTATGTTTATTTTTTTATTTCAATATGTGTGTTTATATATTTCTTAAGTATACCAGGTAACTAGTATCCATAATACAAGTTCTTTAAGAAACTTAATTTGGGCTAGATAATGTTGTGTGAGTGTCAGAAATATTTATTTTTATTTATTTATTTTACTAAAGTAAAGTAAAGCTTAACTTGACCAAATCAGTAGTTGTGATAGAGCAGTTATCTGTCTATATTTCATATGATCCACTGTGCCTCGGTATAAAGAAGCACTCGGTATAAGTATGCGTTAAACCAAAAATAGACCTTTTATAAGTAAATATTCGTAATATTCATATTCGTATTCTTTTCACTGCGTCAGTATAGGAAAAATAGCAATATAAATATATAATACCCCATAAATTCTTTAAATTATAAAAAAATGCATTCTTTGTTGTTTCTTTCTGTTAATGTTAAACTTTATTGTGTTTTATGCACAAAATGCTTTTTATTTGCATAAAAAGAATATTTATATTTGTGTGTATCTTTATGAAAATATGCAGAAGTTTCGAATCAAGGCGTTATATCTCCATCTATGTAATCAAACCTCACATTCCTATGTAATAGCATTTTCTGAACAAAACATGAAGAGGCCATTTACCAAGTTTGTTTTTCAGCTAACGGTTCAATCTTATTCTTAGCTAAATGCTTAATTATACCTCTTGTAGACACATTATAGTAATTAGGCATTATTGCGTTCATTCGCCTCAAAACAAGATCTATATCAGCGATCGATTGCATTCGTTGATAGTATCGACAGATTGAATGCACTCGCTGGGAAGATCACATAGCTTATTTGAATAGTGTGGAAAGTCTTCAAACTATGTTATTAACTGGTTTCGATTTAATAACAATATTACGACGTCCATAAATTATATACAAGTAGGTACTTACTACACATATTTGTAAAAAAATATACAATACAAGCTATATTTCTAGTATAGGTGGAAGGCAGGATTGCCAACAGTAGTGTTTTTAACAGTATTATATACTGCTTTTCACTACATTATACTGTTTACTGTTGAACAAAAATAAAGTTTACGAAATACTGTTTTCAGCATAAAAAGCTAAAGCTTTTTTGCTTGCTGGATTAATAATTTGTGCAAGATCCTCTAAAAATATTTTTTTAAAAACATCGAATAAATGTTTTATTTTTTCAAAATACTGAAGTCGTCGTGGCGCCGTGTTTACTGTGCGTATCATACGATATCGCAGGTTAAGCAACGTTCGGCGTGGTCGGAACTTGGATGGATGAACGCCGACCATTCATTTCTCACGGCGAATTCCGTGCTTCGGAGGGCACGTTAAGTAGTCGGTCCCGGGGGCTGTATACTTGTATACAGTAGTCGTTAGGGTTTGTCAGAAGCCATTTCGGCACCCTGAAAAATCTGACACCCATCAACCAGCATTGGGCCAGCTTAGTGGATTATGGCCTAAACCTCCTCGTCACCCAGGGAAGAGACTCATTCCCTGCAGTGGGCTCATTACAAAGAGTTGTGATGATGGTGATGATGACTGTTTAATATTCTTTTCAGACTCTAATATACTTTATTTCTAGAAAAAAAAGTTGGCAACTCTAGTGGAAGGTAAAATAAGGAGAAATAATAAGTACTTATTACAGGTTTTTTAAGTGGTCGTTGCACCCTGTGGATGCTTTTGGTTTAAGCGAAACACGTGTCGGTGATGGCATAGTACAGATATCTACAGTAATTCAACTTCATACAAACGGACGAAATGCGAACTACCTACGCGGCTCGATCTCGTCATGCGCTCAGCATGCGGTCAGTCGCGAGTGTCTGCATGCCGAAACAATTACAGATTGAGCTTTAAGTTAATATGCGGATGGTTAATTAAAACTTTAAAATTGAATAATACATCTTTTCGTACGTCTCAGTCGAGGCGCAAGTATTTTTCGGTCGCTAATTTATAAAACCGATTTGTTATTCAAACGTAAACATGGTTTTTTGACACAAAATGTATTTTTGTTGAACACTTCTTAATCATTTTACAACGTATTTTATTTGTTTATATAAAAAAAGTATATTTGAAGTCACAAAACTAAATGGAAGTAAACACAAAGTAGGCAAATGTAATTTGAATGCGGCCGAGTTGAATTACTGTAGATATCTGTACCGTGACGATAGCTTATGGTGCGAACGGATTGTAGTTTTCCGAGTGTGCATTTGTTGTGTCCGTTGCATTGCTTGCTCCTTAAGGGGAGGGAGGCACATACACGCGAAAGTACTGCAGTGTTTTGGAGACGCGAGATTAACAAGACAACTTGGTATAGTGGAAATAATATAAGGACGATACGAAACTTCATACGAAGACAGTATAGTACCTACAGTATGTATTTGTACAATAGGGTCGATAAAAGAATATACTTCCACTCCCTTTCTCTCGATTGCAAAACCAAACTTCTCAGTTGGTTGGTGATACAATAAAGATGTTGAGTTCCATTCCAGATTGATTTTTTAATTGAATCCAGGACCTAGTAAGTACTGATATTCTGCGTAATATATTCAGTCCAATGATACTGTTATTTTGATCAATTTCTCTAGATATTTCAATAATTTGTCATAAAGCAGGGTTCAAACCCATCCCGTTTTAACCGAAAAATTAACCACTGTGCCACAAAGGCCGTAAAAATATGCGACACATATAAAAAAACTATACAAAAAAGGTATCTAAACTAGATCACTGAGCTACAAGTACCAGGAACACATAATGACGAGCAAGTTAGAACCGGAATGCCACAATCCTCCTTACATAGAAACGTCTAGAAAACTAATAGTCCATCTTTAAATTCAAAAAATTAATAAGGCTGTTGACTTCATCGCACTGTGATCTAGCTTCAAACTTAATACTTTTCCAATATAATATGAATAAACTGATCGAAGATTTTTTTTTTTTTTTTTTGTTTTTCCGCCACAGAAAATTTTGGGCACCCCCTAAAACAAGCTTTAACCAGTAAAGCAAGCTTTAGCGGGAGGAGGATGAATCCTATTACGGACGAATGGGCATTCTATAAGCTGTTAACCCCAGTGGCTAACGGCAAATAGAATGCCCAGACAGTGTGGAGACTCACTCAGTGAAGCCGAGCATACCCACTAAACATCCCCCTTTACTGACTCACCTTGATTGAGGCCATTAGTCTTCATCGGAGCGACAGCCAATTGGAGAGAGAGGCTGCGCAGTGAGCGGCATCCAGACGGCTGCCACCAAAAGGAACTGAAAGTGAGAAAAAACAAAGCTAAGATTAGCAGAAATGACAAAGCTGAAACTAAGATATTATCTAGAGTGATCAGACTCACTCTGAGATAGGAATGCTGGAAAGAAGGACTACGTTTAGAAACGTTGAGCTTGCTGGAGTTTCCTGATAAGGGGAGCGAACTTGGTTAAGACCGGAAGAGCACCGTTGAGACCCTCTGGGCTGGCGTCGAGTGCGGCGCCGAAAGCCAGGATCTCGTCGATGGGAGCGAGCTGGATCCAGAACGCCATGCGGTCCTGAGAACCTTTTGCGTTCTGGCACTGGGAAGCCGATTTGGCGGCCGGTTGCGATTGAGTCGCGACCCGGCTGCGCTGACCTGAAACGATAGAAGTCAAGGCCTTAGGGGCCTTTGAACTGACTGGAGGGGCGTCCGAGCTAGGCTGCGGTCGCTCTCTCCAGTTCTCGATGGGCTTCACGGTAGCCCTGGCAGCACGCGGTGCCTTGGGGCAGCCGCGAAAGTTTGCTGTGTGGCCAGACTGGCCGCACAAGACGCAGGACGGAGCGGTGGGCGATTCGGGAGTGCGAGAGCACTCCTTAGTCCCATGCGGATCTAGGCACTTGACGCACCTAGGGGAAGCATGACAATTTGCCGCCGCATGACCATACAATTGGCAGCGGTGGCACTGACCTGGAAAACCACGCTTGTGTGGTACCTCGACGCGGATGTTGGAGAGACCGCACACGGTGAGCTTGCCTCTGAAAATGGACTGCCCTTGCGGGCTCCTCGCTAGGATTACTAGCGCTAGTGGGAACTGCTTGCCTCGGCGGCTGTGCATTTTGTGCACAGATTCGACGGGGAAGCCTTGAGAAGACAAGTCCTCTTGGATTTGCTCGTTCGAGAGCTCGAACGGCACGTTCCTGAGGACGGCACGAATCTTACGCTCCTCAGGGAGGGCGTAAGTGTGGTACTCGAGCTTTTGATCAGCAAGAAGCCGAGTGAGATTCCTGAAATCGGGAATGGAATTGACAACGACCTTAATAGAGTCACCCACGTTGGATGCCTTACTATACTGGATCTTGGGATTGTGTCTACCGCAGAGAGCTGAGACCTCGGTCCAGCGGCTCTTGTCCCGTAGGAAGACGGGGGGCGGAGACTTGACTTTCGGCGGAGCCGAATCTGATTGCGACGCAGGCTGGGACGCCGGGATGGCTGAAACAAAAGGCGCAGGAGCAGACGCCGGTGCGACATTTTGCGGAGCAGGAACAGCGGCTGAAGCAGCTGAAACTGATGGAGATAAGTTCGAAGAAGCGTCTTGCTTCTTCTTCTTCTTAGACTTGGACTTTGAGCGAACCTCGGTGAATGGAGCAGGAGATTCTGGAACTAAAGGAGCGGAGTCGGAATCACTACCCGGCGGGGTAATTTTCCGTTTGCATGCGGTGGAGTCTACCGACATGCGATCTGAAGGAAGCTCGACGCATTCAGATGGATCTGGAGACGCCGGAGAGTCGGTTTGGAACCCCTGAGAAACAAAGGAGACTTGAGGACGAGCGGACAATTGCTTTTGCAAGGACTTGTTTTTAGCGGAAAGGGCATTTCTGTCCTTTTTCAACTCTTTGAATTCTCCAACCAATTTATTGAACAATTCGATCCTGTCACTGTGTTCATTTTCTTCGGTTTCTAACTCCTCCTTAACTTGTTTAAGCTCAAGGTAGGCTTTATCCGAATATTCCTGAAAGTATTGTTTATCATGAAAGATCTGATCGCAATGATCGCATTCAAGCCCGGTACACCCAAGGTGACGAGGCATAATGCTGGGCTGAAAGAAAGTCTAACGAAAACAAACTGCGCTGAAAAGAAAACGACCTAGTCCGGACCTATTGCCGGTGAACGGCGGACGATCAGGCTTCGTTGGCACGGTTACGTATCCACCTGACCAGCGATGCTTCGGCCGGAAGCAGTCGGGTCCGCCCTGAAAAGGGCAGATGAATTAGCCCCGACACCACACAGCCTCCACAAGAGAAAACTTTCCGAAAGAGCTTAACTTGGCACCTGACCCGCACGAGTGCGGGGGAGGGAACAAGGGCAGCGCAATACGAGCACTCGGGAGCGGCCGCAGACACGACCGTTCGGGAGCGAACGCAAACGGGAAGTGTGCTTTGTTGCTGATCGAAGACTTAATAAATTCGCATTTATACTAATGTCTATAGGTTTTTGTTTTACTTTTTTTACAGATCTTACAATATTTTTTCATGCAGCGGGAATCGAATCTCCAGAAGCATAGACTAGCAAACACTCATAGGCGGTATGCCATTTAAAACCATATAAAAAAGGAAACTAAACTAGAGCACTGAGCCACAAGTACCAGGAACACATAACCGCCCGCAGTACAGAACCGGAACGCCGCAAACCTCCTTACAGGAAGATCAATAGAAACGTCGAGAAAACTATTAGTCCATCTTCGTGTTAGAAATCCTATGTCCGCCACGGAAGCTCGTCTGAGCTTTCATTTCTATGAAGAGCTTTAGGCTAAAAAACTAGTTAGGCCGGTAGACCCTGAGGTGCATCTCACTCGGGCACGTTTCCAAGGTAACGGGCTGTTATTTGCGGAAACTGAGAAGGTTATCAAGAATTTTGAAGAATTATTTGTGGTTATTTATTAAAATAAACCAATAAAAAGTTTTAATTATTAAATATTAGCTAGTTAAAAAGATTTATTTTAGTGTTCATTTTTAACTGACACAACTGAAAAGATTATGCTTAAGAAGTGAAGAATGAAAATATGTAAACTAAGTCGTTTTATTTATTGACGATAACTTTACGCAATAACATAATTTCCATTAAAAAGATTAAGTAACTTATAAGTGCGTAATTACTTATGCTATAATGTTTATTTCTAGGGTTTAGATATTGCATGATTTGGTTTTACCTAGTTTTATTATAAATATTTTTCTTATACTCGTAGTTAAGAAAATTGCTTGCGGTTTTTCTTAGGATGTGATGTGATAAAGATATTGCAATTTAATTAAGCATGGCATTTTAAGTAAATACATAATATAAACAAGCAGCTTTGAACAGTTATTTTTGCGAAACTTTTGATCCTTAAATTCATGATAGAACCTTAAAATCCCTATACCTATCCTATCAAATGCAGAAAACCACTCTAGCTTTATTTTTTACTAGCCAACGCGCGCGGTTTTACCCGCGTAACTTTTGATCCCGTGGGAGTTTCGAGATAAAATATAGCCTATAACCTTCCTCAAGAGTTGGGCTATCAAATGCATAAAGAATTTTTCAAATCCCACTTGTAGTTTCTGAGATTAGTGCGTTCAAACAAAAAAACAAACTCTTCAGCTTTATAGATTAGTATAGATTATTGTTTTAGCTTTATTTTAGTAGTAGTGATAAATTTGTCATAAAAACTTACAAAAAACAAAAAAAAACACGCAGATTGAAGGCAAACCACAAACTCAAACTCAAATATTCTTTATTTCGTAAGTATTTTAATACATTTGAAATAAGTCAAACAATTTACAAATTGAACTGAATCTACCACCACTTCGGAAAGTCGATCTGTTGAGAAGAAGTGTCAAGAAACTCAACAGCAATCATCTTTTAAAAATAAGAGAAAAAAAGATACACAATAACAATTTACAGCTAGGGAATCCCATCTTCTTGCATCCGGATATCTTATAGTAAACCTTTTCACATAACACTTATCCTTAAATCAATCGAAGGATTAATCTTAAATATTTTGGAATTTTATTATAAAATAAAGCGTACACATTGAGCCATGAACGAGTTGATCTTCTGGAGTCTACTATTATATTTATAATAGGCAATCAAGTACTAGACAGAACGTAACAGGTATCGGATGTCCCATAGCAACGGGAACGCGCAAAGACTAGTAAAAGTGAAAGGGCCGAGATCTTCAGTTACGAGTTATAACATCGGCGTTCTTTGATCACGACCGGCGGCGTACGCGCAGCTCACCGCGCGAACTTTAACCTTCGAGACCATGTGCTGTTTGCGGTGTTCGCGAATTTACGGAAGGTATGGATCGCGTCGAACATTTTCCTCTTTATAGTCATTACGGAACAGATGTTTGGCGCTGTAGTTTTGGAACAAATAGACTCGTAATACCTTTAACATATGAGAGGTTTTAAAGGCGTTTTTGTGGGCGATAGGCTGACCCCCTGTCACTACAATAGTCTCTTTCCATCAATCCGCATATTAACGTAAAGCTCAATCAACAATTGTTTCGGTATGCAGACACTCGCGCGCGACTGGCCGCATGCCGAGATCGAGTCGAGTAGGTAGAGCTCGCGTTTCGTCCGTTTGTATGAAGTTGAATTACTGTTATAGATATCTGTTCTGTGCCGAAAGGGTCCAACTGGCTAACGGCCACCCTAAATATAAAATCTATCGCCAAATACAACCGCTTTGGCGATGATGTGTTCCGGCAATATTTTATGAAGAACCAGTTCCTTGCTAAACCCGTGTGCTGTCATCGTCTACATCATCTTGAGATTCATTGAGGGCTTTAAGTCTCTAATAAAAAAACAAATGTCCTCTCCGAAGATGTTGCAAGACTTTTCCCGCAGGTGCTTAGTGTAAACCTGCGTGAAACCTAGAAACCATGTAACCGAAGTAAGCTTTAAATGCACAATGGTTATCTAACCGGATCCTGTTGAATGAGATCGATTTCCAAACTATCCCGGTTGGGACTTCTAAAAAAGATAAACATTCGACTGATATTTCAATGAGGCCGTATTGAAATACATAACTCGTATCTGTCACTGTCATTGTTATTTGTGACATTAGAAAATGAAAACTTTTTATTCGTAGTAGGTAATTTTATACACTTTACGAACGTCAAACGCTGGATGAGGGCGGCGCGGGTCCGGACGACATGACGAATCCTGGGGGAGGCCTCCGTCGAGAAGTGTGCATCTCTCGGCTCATGAAGATAATGATCGCCCATTATCCACCAATGCCTTGGTGTTGTCTACTACTACTTCTTCTTCGGCTTTAAAAAACGAAATGAAGGTAGAACCCTAGGTAGACCGAGAGGGAAAAAGCCGGCGGAAAAAAAACTCTCGGCACTCTTTTGTAAAAAGTGCTTATTATAGGTACAATTTGGCAGAAATACAGCTCTGCTATGACTTGATAGATCGAAAATATGTTCTGATGGTAATTTATATTTCGATGGTAAAGCTCACGTTAACGTCATCTTTTGTTTGGATAATATTTAGAATCCGTTGGACTACAACAGCATCTGATGATAAGTGACTATGAAGTAGGTAATATGAAACAGGGTCAGGGTCTCCATAACCGGAAAATATCGGAAAATGTGAAATTAGGCTATAGTTTTTATATGGGGTTTCATAGTACTGGGACCTGGGAGACGCAGCGTAGGCAGGCTCTACGGTCAAACCAACAGGTCAAAGTCGCCGGTAAATGCTGGATGAGTGCGGCGTGGGACCGAGTGACGTGGAAAACCTTAGCCTATGTCCAGCAGTGGATGTCTACAGGCTGATGATGATGAAGAACTATCCACTAAGCAGGAGTTTTTAGGATTAGTCGCTGTAAACGACACGATTGGATATCTACGGACGACCCACTTTAATTCAACACAGTTATAATGATTAGATAAGTTAATATATAGAACCAACCATACAAGACTATCTATTAAAATAAAGAAAGTGTTTTCGTAAAATCAATCAATCATCGTATTAAAATTAAAGTGTGTTACGTAACTAAATTAACTAAACCTCAACATACCAGACAAATCATTGAGATTTATTGCCAACGCTGCGTCACGCGTTCGAACGCGCGTTTCATACAAAACTGCAACGTCCGTACCACACGCGCGTTTGATACCGAGACATTCAGAATGCGCCAAGCGCCGCGTATGATACGCGACTACGGTACGGAAAATGTTATGAAAGTTTATCTCTCTTAGTAGGTCTAATTGGTAATAAATGTATGGGTAGGTGTGCCTATTTGAAGATACGGACGTACGGTACGCGCGTTAAGGTATGATTTAAAAAACTGTAAATTGTTATTTTCTTTTTAAATAAATGATTAAAAAAAACTAGACAGATCATTGATGTAGATTTTTTTTTAATTTTAAATTTTCCACAATTTTAAATAAAACACTTTTTAAATGTATTTAAAATATTTTAACTGGACATCTGTGTCTTTAGTGTCTTTAGCTCACGAACTACTGAATTTTATTCAAAATTATTAATAAAAAAACAAAATTATCAACAAAAAATTGCATTTTCACAACAAATACGCCGCAGGCAAACTCAGGTGCATAGTGACTGTATTATTTCTACAATTACAAGCGACATACCAAATAGAGAGCTGTAACTCAAGAGTAAAGGTCGCAGGTTTGAGTCCGGTCAGTGGCTCCGACTTGAAGGTAAACTGCTTGATAAACTGTAACTATTGGATTGTACTTTATGTGTGGCTAAGTTAACTGTACTTTGTATTAAGTCTTTGAAGTGGTGTTCTTTGGGAATTTAATCACATTCCTAAGTTAAGGTTTCATAAATGTTTTTTTTTATTGTTGTTGATGATTGGGGTGGTGGATTTATTTTAATTTGACAACAATGTGACCCTAGGTTCAAGTTTATGTACATATATAATATACGTATAAATAGCAACTGAGCAAATCTTAAGTTAGGTTACTTATATTATAAATGTAAAAGTTATATGGATTTATGTTTGTTCGCCAATCACAACACAACGGCTCCATGGATTTGGATGAAACTTAGCATAGTGATAGTGTCCAGTCTGGCGACATTTTGTCACGATGTTCCTAAAAATTGTAAGGTAAAACCGCTTGTAAAGAATCTTTTGACTTTCTGGCGTAATCCCGCAAAAAAATACGTATAAAATTTAGATGTTTTAATAATTTTCAGTATTTTTATACCTTCAAAAGTCTAACACAAGCTTCACGGTCTCTTTACAAAAATAATAAAGACAAGTATAAAAAACTATATTACAACCCTAAAATTACTGCTTCCATGCTGGACTGGGAGCGAAAGAAAAACATAGAATGTACCAGCTGCTTCCCTTCCCATAAGGGACAGAGGTTTTATTGGCATTTTTGTGGGCGATAGGCTGACCCCCTGTCACTGCAATAGCCTCTCTCCATCATTATATTACCTCATTTGTCAAACATGACATCAGATAGTCTTATAACCTCTGGTGTTCTGCTTACCCCATAAGGGATACAGGCGTTAAGTTATGTATGTTTGTACAACCTTAAAATAAAAGTTATCGTACTTAATTTACTCCAAAACTTTCCATAAAAAACCTTGAAATTACCATAGATCATAAAACTAGGTGGAAAGCGAGATCCATATGGAACAGTCGCGTGTAGACTCAAAAGTTAAGCTATTTGCAGAACGAAATATGCAAATATATCTGATTAGTATACGCCCTGCGTCATTAGTGCCTGTAACATGGACGTTTCACGGAATAACTGTTTGATTTACATAGGAAATCTTTAGTTTAAGCACTGTGAATTGAAAGACTTTTTCTAATCGGATTTCACCTATACTTCCGCGGGCACGGTAAGCAGTCGGTCCCGGGTGCTGTATACTTGTATACAATTGTCGTTACGATTTGTTAGAAGAAATTTCAGCACCCTGAAATATCTGACATCCACCAACCAGCACCGGGCCAGATTGGTGGCTTACGGCCTAAACCTCCTCGTCACCTAGAGGAGAGACTCATGCCTTGCAGTGGGCTCATAACAAAGAGTGGCGACGATGTTACTAGGTACCCTAGCAGATCTATACTTTGATCCTTTAGGAATTTGAAAATAAAATGGCGTTCCTCAATAATTATCTTATCAAATGCAAAAATAATTATTAAAATCCGAGTCGTAGTTTTAGATTAAAGTGCATTAAAGCACAGTAACGTCATTGAGATATCATACTATCTTAATCTTAGTAATATTATAAATGTGAAAGTTTGGATGCATGTGTTCCTCAATCACGGCAGAATGGCTCAACGGATTTGGATGAAATTTGGCATAGTGATAGTGTATAGCCTGGAATAGCACATAGGCTACTTTTTATCCCGATATTCCCGCGGGATTAGAAATTGCGCGGGTAAAACCGCGCGGAACAGCTAGTACATAATATCCTACACCTTTTATGCCTTATAAATTGAGGGTAATTAATTCCTGGTTGGTTCTTAAAAGCGTCGATTATAGGTTTATTATACTTAGTAATAATAGGTTTCTTCGCTGGATGAGGGCGGCGCGGGACCGAGCGACGTAGAAAACCTTGCGGGAGGCCTATGTCTAGCAGTGGACGTCTTCTGGCTGAATGAGGAATAGGTTTCTTATGGATGGATGTATACCAACTTGGTCTTGATGATCACTTTCTACCAGGTGTCATAGAAGCTAAACATCATATCCTTATTTCAAAACAAAAAATAGCCATCTCATTCGATCCCACAAAAAGGGTATAAAAATACCAAAATTCTGACACGCAAAACAACCATACTTAACCATCGATATAGTAATACTTAAATCGAATACCCATACTTACTTAAATCGAATATCTACATATTTCCTTAATTAAAAATAAAGTACGATTAAAACTAATGAATAACACTCGCAAAGGGCAATCCTAACACCTTCGAGACTTAGGTACAAGGACAAACCAAGTCTAAAAATAGTCTAAAAACAGACACACGCAATACCTACGTGTCGTCGTCAATTTATTGCTTCATTAGAAATGTATTTTGCTTTTTCTTTATCTGTGACATTTGACAGCTATTGTCAAGTGTCAGATGGAACACGGTATCTGAATAAAACCTCTTTGTTTTCTATTTAAAACTCATTATAGCTTACGGAGGGTCAAAGTTGCAAAATTTAGCTTAGATGAGACAATTTTCTTCTTAATAGATCTTTATATAATATTTATATACCTATCTTTTTTCACTACTTTTCATGTTAGATAAAAGACGTTTTTAACCGTTTGATTCTATGGCTTCAAATTTAATTTATCGCTCACATTTCAACTCGACGTTTGTGTCTTTATAGACACTGGTCAGACACTTGTGACCAAGCTGTTTTTAAACTTAGAACCTGATGTAACAATTAATCTAAATTAAGTTATTTACAAATACAAGTAAATTTTCAGGAGCCATCTATTTCAAAATGCGTTAAGTCTGATACATCGAATAAACATATTTCTATCTGACAACACCGAAATTATAGCATTCAAAAGTGGTTATTAAACTGCCAACACTAAACATCACGTTCAATCAATTAAGGACATAATGCTAATTTATCATAGGGTTGAATTTCGTAGTTTCCAAAGTGTGGCACGCAAGGAAAAGCAATCAAAGTTGGGAAGGTAACGCGATAATGGTGGATTGAGGAGCGATTATCTTGAAGGGTTAAATGCAGTTAATTCTAGGAATTAATATCGGTAAAATCTATACATATAATAAAATGGTAGGAAAGTCAAAACTGTACATTGAATATTTTTTTAAAAGAATACTTGGGGTATGATCTACAATCGAAACAGAAACAAAAAATATAGTTTTTAGAATTTTTGTCTGTTTGTCTGTTTGTCTTTCCGGGATAAACTCAAAAAGTACTGCATGGATTTACTTCAAATTTGGCATGAAGATAGTTAAGAAGTCAGGTCAACATATAGGCTACATATTATCACGCTAGCAGTGTTATAATCGTAGGTGCGTTTGGTGCTGCATAGCGTTCACGCAGACGACGTCGCGGGCAGCAGCTAGTAGCCAATAAAGTCAGAATCCTAGTCATATTACTCTTCATGTAATAAATGTTAAATTTAAAAAACGCAAATTTAAATGTTATGCAGCAATATAACCGGCAACGTTAATTAATCACTTAAAATACATAGACAATCCCTGACCATTATCTGAAGATGTTGCAAGACTTCCCATCCTCAGGATAAGTATACAGGAGAACTAAGTAAGTTTATAGAAAAAAAAATTGTCTATAAGATGATCTGTTTTACCTAATCCATTCCATTTTTAAATATGCCACTATGTCTAAAAAATTTAACATTAATCTGTGCCACTGTCACTTACAAAATCAATTAGTCTTAAAAACAAAACAAAAATATTTCGTTAGAAAAAGAAGGTCTAAAAAAAACGTTTTTAACCAAATATTGATTTTTTTTTTAAGTAAACACAGATTTTACAAGTAAAGTGATTCCAAAGAGCGAAGAACACTCTCAAACTGGTTCCACAGAGAAAGCTGGGTACGAAGTGACCACGGCTTTTTATTTATTTATTGTATGTATGTTTGTATGTGGACATATCCGTTCTGATTGAGTGGTCACGGTTAAAGGATGTAGGGAAGACCAATTCTAAAATCTATTATTTACCCAGATAAACTCATCGATTAGTTCTTCATTCTGACACCATTTGTGTACCTGTAAAGAAAACAAATGCATAGTGAGTAAAACCTTCTTGCCTTATTTGTCAATAAAAAAATAAAAAAAAGTTTGTTTAAAAATGGAACGCGTTCAGATTCATTTTCGATCAATTAGCATTTGATTGTGTGCGTGCGAGCGAAGTCATAATGGAAGACATGAAGCTAACCCTGATATAATTATGTTTTATTGGACTACATTGATACATTGAGGTTGCCTGGAAGAGATCACTTTGAAGTGATAAGGCCGCCCATATTGCAACATTTCATGTAACTGTATTACTATTTGTTTTAAAATACTTCACCATTCTATGCAAATGGCAATAAAAGTGTTTGAATTGAATTGATAGTCAATGCACTGCAGTGTACATGTATCTTTTAGACCGAGAAATGCGTAGAGCATCAAGAGCGTGCGTAGAGTAAAAATCGTTTAATAATTGGCGGGTTTATCGTGAAAAATCTTTTGCCTATTTAAAGACTTTCTTTATGAAGTGAGTTTGATTATGTTTGTTTCATTGAACACACTCATGTGCGAAACTGCCAGCCGAAATCTGGCCAACAGGACGCGGCAGCTTAGTTGGTAGAGCACCCGCCTGGCAAGTGGAGGACCCGGATTCAAGTGCCGCAGGTCGTAAGACAATTACATAGCATTTTTATGTAAAACAGAATTCTAATAGGAAGTCTTCACTTTATGAAGAAATTCTTATACAATTAAAAGCTAAGTCGGTAAATTCGCATAGGCACTACTTAGTTCCTACCTACGTAATATTGGTATAGATCTACAACAGGTTAATCTCTGGTCCCAGTTTGTCATATTCGTGTTGTGCATCCATAGCTACTATGTAGGTAAGCAATTTGGTTGTGGCATGGCGTTGGCTCTCACAATTAGCTGTCTTGTGTTTTTTGTTTTTTCATGTCACGGTCAATTTGTACTTTACCTATTTGTATTAATTTGATAATTCTGACTGAAAAAGAGTTTTTTTCCGCCGGCTTTTTTTGTCTCTTGGTCTACTGTAATATCTTATTCAATAACTATCAACACCTTGTTAAAGCCGAAGTACAAAGTTGTGACATCATTAAGCGGCCATTCGATGGTCTTATGATGAATAAAAAAAAAATCATTTTAATTTTTTTTCATTTTCATTTTTATTAAAAGCTGCGGCGGTAAATTTGCACAGTCACTAGTACTTACTTAATATTGGTATAGATCTACAACAGGTTAATGATATTACTTAGTTTCCAACAGAATAACGTAAACGCATAAACAATGCAAGCTTTCTTTTGTATAGTTTTTCTTATTGTCCGAAGGCTTTTCCATTTCCCAAACCTCACCATTGTATTCAAGTTAATAGTTGACGTAATGAAAATATCAATAATTGCGTCGTCATAGCTTTATTGTTGATGCAAAGTCGACCAAAAAAGTGGCTCACTAAGGTTGATTGTCATTTGCAGATTCATAGCAAAAAGGTGGGTTGTGGTTTTGTATGTATGTGGGTATGGATGTTCATCTGTTCCCTCGCAACCTCCTAACTAGTTATCATAATTGGACAAATGAGGTGCCCTTGGAAGCGTCTTGGAAAATTTATAATAATACCTAAAATAAAATCTGTATCATCAGTTTGACGTATAAAAATAAATAAATATTTCAGCGGAGACTATTAGGTACTTGTTTCCCACTTTTTAGAGCGTGTTTAGTATTTGGGTTTTAGTTTTTAAAGTTTATATTTTGCTTATTAATTTTTTAAGTTTCTGTTTTTAATTATTCTTAAATAACCGAGGTTCGACGTCGTCGTGGCGCCGTGATTACTGTGCATATCAAACGATATCGCAGGTTAAGCGCGCTCGACGCGCCCCGTATTAGGATGGGTGACCGCCAACCATTCATTTCTCACGACGACTTCCGTGCTTCGGAGGGCACGTTAAGCAGTCGGTCCCGCGTGCTGTATACTTGTTTACAGTAGTTGTTAGGGTTTGTCAGAAGCCATTTCGGCACCCTGAAATATCTGACATCCACCAACCAGCACTGGGCCAGCTTGGTGTATTACGGCCTAAACCTCCTCGTCACCCAGAGGAGAGACTCATAGCCCTGCAGTGGGCTCATTACACGGAGTTGTGATTATGATGACCGAGGTTCGAGTCCTGGTCGGGTGATTTTATTTAGCATGTGTTTTCAGTTATTTAGTTTTGTTTGAAAAAAGTCAATTATCAGTTTTCTTTTAAAATCAGAATTTGGTTCTGTATAGAGTTTTTATGAGGTACTTTTGTTTAAAAACGTTTATTTATGTGTTCACTCATTTTATTCCTTTGAGTAAAGGTTTAGGAACTAATCACAGCAGTGTATGGATGTAGTATGGATGCTGTTTCCGCGATTCCAGAGTGTTTGTGATGCAGGTTATTCACGCGTTATTGCACTGCAAGTAGTAGTACAGTCACATGTAATAATATGTATACACTTTCATTGGAATTTAAACCTTATCGCAACCGAATAAGTCGCGAAGTGTATACATATTATTAGAAAGAAAGAAATGGTTTAGTCGACAATTAAAACAATAGTACAATCAAAAAGAACTTAAGATAAAGTAACGTAATAAAATTCGTCGAAAACGGCAACAGCTCAGCATATGCTACAGCCGATGTCTGTGGCGCTGATTTTCAGCTGTGCCGGTTTGGAGGCTGGGGTAGATTTTTACGGAGAAAAGATTTTTAAAATATAAAATTTGTGCATACAAACGCTGCAACTGGCAATAAATCAAATTATGTAATAGAGTTGGTAATTAAGTTGACGATCTCAAATAAGAACTAAATGAAATAAATAACATTTGTACAGATAAATAAATGTTATTGAATTAATATGTGTAAATTAAATATAAAACATAAACGATAAGATATCAATGATAATGCTTCTTAAAAATAAAATGATTTAAATATAAGTAAAAATCAAAAGATAAATAGTATTAACAGTCTTCGCTAATCAGGACAAGATTTTTGTTGGAACAATAAATACTCTCTGAATTTGCGTGACTGTACCTAATAGACTATTACTTATTCTGTGCTAATAGTGGTATTACTTACTCATCAAATGTATTACCGCAACCGGAATGTCATTTCATCATGTCACTGCCACATTCTGTCGGCTTAATTTTCAACAATTGAGTCATTTTTGTCGATGTTCGAAACGGAAGGAACCGGGCGTTACATCGTTTTTTGTATGTCATGTTTTGATTGCTATAACACATTATGACTGTAGAATTAAAACTTTCTTTCGTCCCCATTTTCTTATTTGACATAATTTGCAAAACAAAGTCAAGAATAGGAATAACAAGGTAGGAGTAACAAGTAGGGTTGCCTGGTAGAGATCGCTTAGAAGTGATAAGGCCTTAATTGCACATTTAATGTTATTTTGTATCTATACATATAATAAAATGGTAGGAAAGTCAAAACTGTACATTGAATATTTTTTTAAAAGAATACTTGGGGTATGATCTACAATCGAAACAGAAACAAAAAATATAGTTTTTAGAATTTTTGTCTGTTTGTCTGTTTGTCTTTCCGGGATAAACTCAAAAAGTACTGCATGGATTTACTTCAAATTTGGCATGAAGATAGTTAAGAAGTCGGGTCAACATATAGGCTACATATTATCACGCTAGCAGTGTTATAATCGTAGGTGCGTTTGGTGCTGCATAGCGTTCACGCAGATGACGTCGCGGGCAGCAGCTAGTATTGTAATAAAGTGTTTGAATTGAATTGAATTGAACAAGAAAATAATTATCCAAGTTTCAGAGATTAGTACTTTCCAATAAACATACATACATAACTTCACCCTTGTATCCCTTATGGGGTAGGCAGAACACCAAAGGCTATAAAACCATCTGATAACACGTTTGACAAATTCGGAGGCATTAGAATGATGGAGAGAGACTATTCCTCTGACAGGGGTCAGCCTATCGCCCATAAAAAATACCTCCGATAAAACCTCTGTCTCTTAACTGACTTTTTTTGCTCCCAGGCCAGCATGGAAGAATAAACACTTTAGCTTTATATTACATAGCAAAAATATAAAGTTTATTATTTTGCGAGTATTTCTAAAAAAAATTGTCTGAGCCTTTCAGGGTTAACCACCCAATAAAGTGTAGGTACTTCCAAAAAACTATTTCGCCGGCTATAAGTTGTTCCGGTAATGTGTTATGAAGAACCAGATCCTTATTTAGCCTTCTAAATCCATTCAACTGAGGACCAACCACTTAATTATTTGCCTTAATCTTGGCGGATGGTTAACTTTCGCAATAACATTTGTCGAATCACTAAGTCAATCTATACTAATATATAAAGCACAAGAGTTTGTTTGTTTGTTTGAACGCGCTAATCTCAGAAACTACAAGTGGGATTTGAAAAACCAACTCTTGGGAAGGTTATAGGCTATATTTCATCCCGAAATTCCCACGGGATCACAAGTTACGCGGATAATACCGCGCGCGGTGGCTAGTGTTTTAATAATGCCATTAAATCTCGACTTAAAAGTATTTTATTTATTTTAGATAGCGAAAGTTTAAAAGTATTATATTGTCTTAAGTTTTTACGATCACTTTTTAACTGGATTTATCGCGTATTTTTTCTAATTATATGTATTTTAACTCGGCGTTTTGGTTTTTTAAAAAACCCGGTGTCACCAACCGCCTGTGACTAATCCGCTAAATAAATCCGATAAAGGCGAAAAATCAGGTTACTTATTACGCAGATAAAAAGTTTATGATAATAATTTGATATGCCAGAGGTACTGGGTTCGAAGCCCGGTGACGTTAGATATTTTTGTGATGAACACAGATATAAGCCGTCAAGTCAAGTATATACCTATGTATAAATTAAACTTATTTTGTTTAAAAAATATGTATAATTTATAAGTTAGGTATATATTTGTATACTGTTCTTAATTTTAAAAACCGTTTACTATCCATAACACAAATTCTTCAAGGAACTTAATATGGGCTGCATAATGTTGTGTGAATGTCTGAAATATTTAGTAATTGATTTAATTATTATAATTCAAAAATCTATATATTCAGCTCTGCTTAATGGAATTCTTGGCTAAATATTTCACTATTATTCGTCTGTCTTCCAGAACCATTTTCTCAATATTCTGAAGTTTTGATATTTTGAATAAGTAGTTGGTCTTTTTAAATTTTGGAAATGCACAAATATGTTTGACTTCGAATTATAAACATTTGAAAATTCACTTATTTCATCGGGCATACACCATCGCCGTAGAAATAGTTGTCCCATGACGACCGGCTGGTTTAAGGGTAACGTGCATTGCTATGCCAGAGGTCCTGCGTTCGAATCCCGGCGGCGACGGATATTTGTGTGATGAACACAGATATAAGTCGTCAAGTCATGGATGTTTATAGGTTTATTTAAGTTTATTTTCTAATAAAAAATATGTATTTCTTCAATATGTATGTTAATATATTTCTTAAGTATATCAGTTGACTAGTATCCATAACACAAGTTCTTTAAGAAACTTAATTTGGGCTAGATAATGTTGTGTGAGTGTCAGAAATATTTATTTACTTATAAAAACCTGAAATAAGTAGTTTACGGGTCTATTTACATGTGATAACTAAATCTAGCATATTTTTATGCAGGTGCGATCGATTTTTAAACAATTTTATAGCGAAAATAGGCATCGTTTATATTTTTATTATTGACAAATACGGTCGTTAACATATGCTGTCAACTACGAACTAAACACGAAACCACCCGAATCAACTGAATAAAACTGAATTTTCGTTGGGCCATTTTCAAGCGCTATGTACAATATTTTGCGTTCACTAGGTGATTACTACTTATATTTATTATTTTGATAACAGAAACAAAATCAATGAAACGCCCTATCTGACACATATCAAACCACAGATAAACACAATTATCGTCAAAACATTGCCAGTACACAATTCTTTTTTTGAAATTTCGCGGCAACTTCATTAATCTAAGCCCTAATGAAAAAGTTTTCTAATCTCACACATGTTTAATGGAGATTCAGGTAGAATCCCAAGCTTTCTCCAGCATGAGAACTTTGATAACAATACTGGTGAAGTGGGACATGCTTGACGCAGAGCAATGGCTGACAACTAATTAGTTATAATTAGATCTGATCTCTGTATACTTGTTTATGATTATAGACTCCATTTAAAGTGGGTATAAAGACTGTTGTTTATCGCTACCAAATTCAATTAAGGGAATTTTTCGTACAATTAACTATGGAATAGAACGTATAAATCTTCATTGTACTTTAATTTACATTAGAGTACTACTTATATTTGAATTGGATGTCTGAATTGATAGAATTGTATGATCTAATAACTACGGAAGTAATAAAAGGGACAATAGGAAAAAAATCAGCCTCATGCTTTGATAATGATCGTAAATCAGTAGGTAAGATCGTACGTAAGTCGCAATAGTAGCAAGACCTGATTCTTGGCTAGCTTAATCGATTTTTCGTTGTTACCTTCTTTTTCGTCCATTTTGTCAGTTTGACCAAAATACCTTTAAATATAATTGGTATGTCGTTGTCTTATCGACAAAATATAAGCTACCTACCTTCCTTATGAAAGCCTAGTTATGGTATTAAACTTTCGTAATTTGTCGATTTCTTCCACCATGTTTTTTTTATGATTTAGGATAGGTAGGTACGAAATATCCTGAATCCAGTTATTGGTACAGGCTTAAAAATTGTTTTTATTGATATGATGCATTATAAAAAAAACTGGTTCCAAGGTTCCATGCTTCCACGCTGAACTGGGAGCGAAAAAATACATAGAATGTACCAGCTGCTTCTCTTCCCGGGCATACTGTAAAAGTCAGTTAAGGGGCAGAGGTTTTATTGGCGTTTTTGCGGGCGATAGGCTGACTCCCTGTCATTGCAATAGTCTCTCTCCATCATTATAATACTTTGAAATTTGTCAAATGTGACATCAGATGGTGATCTGCCTACCACATAAGAGATACAGGCGTGAAGTTATGTATGTAAAAAACTGGTCAGTAAATTAATAAATTCTAGATTTGAAACACTTGTCATAAAATTTGAAACAAAATTTTCACGTCTAATTTTAAAAACGCTTCTTAACTTATATGATTGTTTTAATAAATTCGGACTTTGTCATTTATTCCGTTGTGTATAAGGACACCTATTATACATATATTCAGTTAATGAATGCCGGAGACTCCAGTTTTTTGTAGCAAAGTAAAAGGCTTAAGTACATTTCGATAAACATTCATTTGATCACAAAGTAAATCATACATTTTGATATAAATCTGACAATTTCTATCTTTATAGGTTGTACCTTCAACGGACGAAAGAAGAATGCGGCCAATCGGTGCTAACACTAAGACAGTTTAAACTTAATCTTATTCAGAAAATAGTTCTTATTTTTATAGCAATAAAGGTCAAATTACCGTGTTATTTTGTTGGTATGCTAATATGCATTATTGCATAAACTAGTATTTGACTGAGTCCTTATAAGTCTTAACTTGCTCGCAGATTTCTTCCTGATAACTTGTTTTTTGAGTATATTTCTTTATTTCCGTATCGATTTAGTAAGATTGGGTATGATAATTGAGGATCAAACGAACTTCTAAAGTGAAGTTCGATCCTAATTATGTGAACAGCTTCTTTCGAAGCGATTGAGGTTTACTTTATGTAGTAGCGCCACCTACTGCTAGCCTTTGCACGGATTTTAGAGTCTATGATAAGGGTTCTTTTCTTTTTTTTTTTTTTTTTAACAACTGTCACGTTTCGCTCCCTATGTCAGCATCCAGTCTACAGAACTCATTTTGTTTAAAGTCAATCTGTCTTATTCCTGTTTGTTCATTTCACTATATTGGGGTTGGGTAAAATACAAATATAAATTGAAATTACTCCATGTTGAAACATATTCATATTATGCTTATTTCAAAGCATAATAACGGGTGGGTTTATATTAAATCGCTTCGAAAGAAGCTGTTCACATAATTAGGATCGAACTTCACTTTAGAAGTTCGTTTGATCCTCAATTATATTTCACAGCTTCTTTCTTTGCGATTGAGGTTTACTTTATGTAGGATGTTTAAAGATTAGTTATAGTGAAATGAATTGGCAGAGTAGTAAGGTAAAACTCTTCAATAGTAAATAAACATACTTATTGAAAACAATTCAACAATGATTAGGCAAATTATTTTTCGTTACAAAGTTTGTTATAATTTCTAGCAAGGACTGAGGAAGAATCCGACCATCCTGCAGTCTTTTTGATAGGTCAATAGAAACTCCTAAATAAATAGCTCTTGATGTAGCAGCATGTCATGTACTATGTGCACTAAAAATATTTTCATCAATACCACTGAGAGTTAAAGTGTTTTTAACCCAGTGACTTAAAGTTTGGAAACCTATATGTTTCTTAAAACTAATAAACAAATTATCAGGTTTCCTTAAATTTTCGTTTTATTTATATACCTACATCTGTAAGGTTTTTGCTGGACAAATTTCTGGACGAATATTAAAAAACGGAAACTTTACCAAGGTCTGTTTACTATTAAATTTAGAGGTTTTTATAAACCCTTTTATAAGTACCTTTTTTAGTTATTTAAATATTTTTAATCTTTGTCACGGATAAAATTTGAACACGATGTTCCGTTACAAGAGCTATTAGTGTAACAGTTTTCTTGGAAAAGAGTCTTTAAGTCAAGGTCTTCATTAGGAAATTTTGTAGGTAAGTAGCTCAATACAACTGCTGGATCCCAGGTAAGATCATACTTGATGTGGTTGGTCTTCACATAACGACTCCTTTCATGAAACTTTTTAACCTGTCATATTGGGAATTTATGTTTAATATTAATGATAATGCAGATCTATAGCTATTAATAGTACCGTACTTAGCACCTTTTTCGAAAATTTCAGTTAGAAAATGAACAATTATTGGTTTAGAAGTTTGAGTAAAACTAAAATTATTATTTTTGCAATATTCAATCCACGCCTTGATACCTCCTTCACACTGTCTCGGTAAGAATTATCCAACAAAGATGCCAACATAATTTCAACGGACTTTGAAGACAGTGATCTTTTTACTAACGCTTTCTGAACAATTTCGCGGCAACCAAGGTTAATGTTTAATGAAGGTTGTGCGCAGATCTGAAAGGAGATTTCAGCGAATTAGTATTTAGTAAATACAATCACAACACAACCTTTTAAACAATGGCAACCATAGTTGCGTGGGCCAGTATGGTACTACCACAATACCCACAGACTTTTCACTAACAATTTTCTGAAGAGTTTTTGCATCTGGGTCATTTTTCCAGGTTACATAAATAGGACATTATAAGTTGCATCTGTTTGCAAAAAGATCAACCGATAGTATTCCAAACCTATTTGTTATATTATTAAAGGTATAGTCACTTAGATCCCATTCAGTGTCATTAAACTGTTTTCGTGACAAACTCTCAGCTTCTATATTATCTTTTGAAGTAATATAAGATGTAAAGATATTGATCTTACGCATTTCACGCTATTTCCATTGGTCTCGGGTAATATGATCCATATGTGAAAACTGAACACTACCCATTCTATTTATACAGGTAATGGTAATATCTATTCTTAACAATATATCACAATCGTAACTACCATAATTATGCGAATGTTTTAAGTCCGAAAAAACTGCTTTTAATTCCAGAGTATTAATGTGTAGCGACGACTCGCTTTCCTTCCAATGACCCGCTGCCTCTTTTCCATCACAAAACCCGCCCTAGCCAGTATATGATGCGTCAGGATAGATAGTTTTAGTGTATTGGCCTGTTCTAAGAGGAGAAAAGCCCTCTTCTAGATAATTTAACCACCAAGTAAAATCATCTTTATTATATCTGGGTAAATTCACTACCTGATCATAAGTAGGATTTTTATTTGGTGACAATATTTTAAATTGCTCGAATAACTTTGTGTATTATTTTTTCTATTTTAAGAACTTTTTTTTTTTTTTTTTTGTGGGTAGTTTTAAAATAATTTTCTCTGAATCAAAAATAAACCCAAGGAATTTACATTGTGTTCTAGGAACAAAGCAACCTTTTTTCGTATGCATTATGAAACCTAAATTTATTAAAATATGTTTTGTAATCCAAACATTCTCATTACAATCATCACAATCTTTGCCAATGTAAAATATATTATCTAGATATATTATGGATGAAAAAATTATCCCGACGTAAAAATTCCATGACTGGTTTTAATATTTTAGTAAATACTTATATAAAGAGCGGTGCATAAGTCAAACGTTTAATATTTGAATTCATATAAAACGTTGTTATATTCAAATCGAAGGTACTTTCGGAAAGACTTATCAACATTGATGAAAAAATAACATGTAGCATTGTTTTGTTAACTTATCAGCGGTTCTGTAATCTTCCATTTTGAAGTGTTTTGTAGTAAATTAATTCAAAGATTTTAAATTATGTATGAAGCGATTTTCACCGTATAGCTTGAGCACAAGAAAAAATTTGTGATAAAATTTACCTGGCTCATGAGAACATACGAATATAGCATTTATTTTTAATAGTTTATCCAACGCTAAAATATAATCTTTATGGCCATGTATTGACCTTGGGTAAACACAAGAGCTACTTTGTTTAGCGGGCAGATATTTAAAAGGTCTTTAGTAACCAGCTATTCACGATAATATTAATGGATCACTCGTTATCTAAGCCCATTTTTGATGAAAATATCGTAAACGTCCATCGCACTGCACCTGGTGGTTTATTTCCGCTGGTTGCTAGTGTTCCACGACCGTTCGTGGTAGGTCCTACGTGGCGGGTACGTGTAGCTCTGCTGTGGAGCTCGAGCCGGCAGCTGTGGCTGCGGAGATGACGTCGTCGTTTTTTGCAATTTGCAGCGTTTCAGCAACATCTCCTCCCAATAGATAATCATCGCAACTTGTATTGGTCAGCGTGTCACGCAGGCATACGTTTATGGAACTCATTATTATGTTACGATGAGTTTTAGTTTCCCTATTCTGGCTATCGCGACAAGCGTAACTCAGCAGTTTTAAAAGTTTTTGCTTCAAAGTTTCATTGAAAATGATTACCATCGCTTGCGATAAAGCTGCCAAGGCGATTCCAATTTGCCCTTTTTTTTTTTGTTGATGTATAGAATCTCGTTTGGTAAGAGTTTCAGCCAATGCTGCTTTTGCTTCTAAATTTAATAAAGGGAGCAAGTAAATATTTGCAAATTGCGGGTACAAGATAGTCCTCAACAGGCTTATCTTTAGATTCTTTAGATCTTCAGCCGACAACTGCTGGTTTTTAGACCTCTTCCGGGACATTAATCGTATCAAAAAAAAAAAGGCTGATAATGACGGAGGTAGCTCGGGCACTTCAAATCTTGGATTCGGCGTGCAAGATCGTCTCCACCGCAAATCAGATTAATCGCCAACGGCGATATTATCTGGTAACTGACTAATCAAAAGAATTAATTATATGCATCGAAACTCGATGACTACACGCACATACCATGTGGGTAGTTTTGTGTCAACGACATTTTTTCTAATATTTATTAAAATTATATTAGAGATTCTCCACCGTACATCAGATTAATCGCCAACGGCGATATTATTATCGAGTAACGGACTAAATAGGAGAATTAATTGTATGCATCGAACCTCGATGACTACACGCACATACAATGTGGGTAGTTTTTGTGTCAACGACATTTTTTCTAATATTTACTAAAATTATATTAGAGATTCTCCACCGTACATCAGATTAATCGCCAACGACGATATTATTATCGAGTAACGGACTAAATAGGAGAATTAATTGTATGCATCGAACCTCGATGACTACACGCACATACAATGTGGGTAGTTTTTGTGTCAACGACATTTTTTCTAATATTTATTAAAATTATATTAGAGATTCTCCACCGTACATCAGATTAATCGCCAACGACGATATTATTATCGAGTAACGGACTAAATAGGAGAATTAATTGTATGCATCGAACCTCGATGACTACACGCACATACAATGTGGGTAGTTTTTGTGTCAACGACATTTTTTCTAATAAGTCCCAACACCGTTGGGTTCTTCGGAATTTGTAATTTGATGTCTCAACCTCCTCGAATTATTTTCTTGAGAATTTTCTCTTCCTTCGATGCACAATTTTTACCATTTAAACTTTTAAAATTTAACTAGCTAATTAATATATTTTAGTCGACGTGCGCAGGCTACAGCACGGAAACGCAGAATGAGTTCTGTAGACTGGATGCTGACATAGGGAGCGAAACGTGACAGTTGTTAAAAAAAAAAAAAAAAAGAAAAGAACCCTTATCATAGACTCTAAAATCCGTGCAAAGGCTAGCAGTAGGTGGCGCTACTACATAAAGTAAACCTCAATCGCAAAGAAAGAAGCTGTGAAATATAATTGTATGGTATGTGGCGACTGACTAAAGATGTAATAAGTAAGTAGGAACAAAACCTAGCCTGGTGGAAACTCATTATTTAACTAATCTATTGGCAGTGTTTTATAATAATTTCAGTGAGGTTCAACAATGCATTCTTTAACTTTGTTTGCCACTGTTGAGTTTAATTTTTTGAACTCTGCCATTTGTACAATAGATAAGTACCATTTGAATAAAACTACTTTTTAACCGGATTAATCGCGTATAATTTATATTTTACATTTTAACTCGACGTTTCGGTGTCTTTGCAGCAGGGACCGGAACCGCTTATCCTTAAAGAGGTTTTTGATTGGGTTTTACATAGACTTGTTTTAAAAAACCCTATCAATTTGGCAACCGTATCGAAGACTTACCCTAATTTAAGGTTTACCATATCAATAGAGTTAGCTTCATGTAAGCAGTAAGCCTATCGAAAACCCTATTGAAGGTTACCGATTCAATAGGGTTTTAAGACCTGCAGGCAAATTTAATCTCTAAGAATAATAAATAAACAACTTTATATATATGACAAAACATATCTAGAATGCAGAAGACTTTTATTAAAGTGGATTCAGTATAAGTCATACGACGAAACTGAACGATTACTAGATCGTATTTCATGATTTTTGTAGAGAAGTTCCTTATTTAATTTTAATTCACCTCATACTCTGTTAATCATACACAATCATATTCCACTAAAACACGACGACTCAAATATACTGACCACACACGCACACACCCACACCCACACAAACACACATTTACACACACACACACACAAACGCACAAACCCACATACTCACCCAACTTAATTACTTAAAATTGTATATATTGTCATTTTTTACCCTTAAGAACTAGAATAAGCATAAAATATTATTATTGGAAGAGCGGTCTCCAAACACAGGCTTTGTTAGCTTAAATGGAGGCTCCAAAAATGTATTACTTAAGGCTATACCTATTGTTACAGAAATAAAAATTATTTTATTTATTTTTATTTTTTTTATCAAATTATCAAAAATATCACCATCTATTCAATCTCGCACTTCGAATTATACTTCCGAATTAAACAGCATGCGCGGAAAAGAGATAGAAATAGGCAACCACAGGGTAAGCGCATTCGAAAGTAGTTAACTTTATTCAAAGTGTTACCACGTCGATAGGCTTACCATATCAATAGGGTTACACTTCCATATGGTAAGATTTTGATAGGGTTACCCTATCAATAGGCTTAATCAAATAAAGGGGTTTTCCGGTCCCTGCTTTGCAGACCCCGTGGTCACGAGCGACTGATCACGACCACGGGGTCTGCAAAGACACCGAAACGTGGAGTTAGAATGTAAAATATAAATTATACGCGATTAATCCGGTTAAAAAGTAGTTTTATTTAAATTATGAATCGTGAAAACTTAAGACAATATTAAGTACCATTTGACATTAGAATTTTGAAATGACAATTGAAAGTCAATTTGGACGCGTTATATACGAAGCTGGTATGGCCATCATCTACCCAGAAATACGCAGTTGATCGTCTTTTGGCTTGTCAATTCTAACGAGAATAATTTGAAGAAAAGGGGAAAGGCCATCTTATAAGCGCGGCTGCATCCGATTCCCATCCCGTAAAAATATCAGATTTAAAAGGTATCATAGGTATATACGGAAAAAAAATTCACGTAAGTATATTACCTATATTCGTAGAAGAAGAAAGAAGGGTATGGTTTGTAGTTGCTTTATTTCATTATTTTAGTAGCATTTATTTATAATTATTATTTTATTAGGAAAGACAATGAATCTGAGCCATACAGCCTGTTTATTATTTTAATGCATTGTTTAGCTCGTTTAAATATATCAAATATATACATGCGTACCAAAAAGGCGTATAAAGCCAAAAACAAACAATATACAAAGGCGTTTAGGCACTGCACGTGTGCGGCTTGCCTAAGGTCAAACTTAACATATTTGTTTTTATAAGGACGCTGGAAGGTTGATGGAAAGTACCTTCTCTCTTATTACCTAGGAGATATGAGCTAATTTGGTTTTTATTACTCTTACCATTATATTTATTTAGGCTATATACACTGACGTACCAAGTATGACAAATATTGTAACAAGTGCTTTGTCATTAAGTGTTTATTTATATTGTAACTTGCGTAAAACTATCTTTCTTTTGTTATTGTGAAATACCTAATCCTTATAGTCGAATGCAAAGGTACATATTTGTTAATATCGGGGAATTCTAATAGAATTAACGAAAATATTGACACGCAATCGTATCTAGGCATTCACTGATTAAAATGCCGACCTTAACTCTAGGTTTGTTACGTTATAAGCATCGATAGTTGGAATAAGTAACTATTTATTACTGATGGTCGGTGGATGTCAGAATTTTTAGGGCGCCGAAATGGCTTCTGACAATCGACCAAAGATTACTGTATACAGCACCCCAGAACGGCTGCTTAACGTGTCCTCCGAAGCACGGAACTCGCCGCGGCGCCGCGCCGTGAGATATGTATGGTTGTTTATTAATTTTGTTTATATCACCCATAATTTTGGTTATTATAAACTAAAAAGACATTATCATAATTCAATAAAGAATGACGTTTCTTATAAAATTACGTAAGAACTGTTAATTATAGCAGATGAGTCATTGAATAGTTGTCAAAAAGCTGAAGCAGCAAAAGAAATCGCTTTGTTGAATATAACATAAGGCAATGAACTTTATAAATTACGTGATGACTTCGCAATTACATTAATGTCACAACAATCTATCATAATATTATCTATAAGGGGAATGCTTTTTGAATGTTTGCATTAAATAAACTATATAAGCACCTAAAGGAATCTTTTTTAACCTTTTGAAATAAGAAAGTTACAATATCCAGGAGTACATACATACATACATAACTTCACGCCTGTATCCCTTATGGGGCAGAACAACAGAGGTTATAAAATCATCTGATGTCACGTTTGACAAATTTGGAGGTATTATAATGATGGATAGAGACTATTGCAGTGACAGGGAGTCAGCCTATCGCCCACAAAAAGCCTCCAATAAAACCTCAGTCCCTTAACTGACTTTTACAGTATGCCTGGGAAGAGAAGCAGCTGGCACATTCTAAGTTTTTTCTTTGGACTGGGATCCAGCACGGAAGCAAAGGCACATTGCGTTATAAAAGAATCGCTATGTGATGACTGACTTCATCAAGTGTTTTGTGAAATTCCTAAGATGAATAAAACTTTTTGAATTTTTTTTGCTAATGCCTTGATTTTTTTTTATTTTCCCAATGTGACGACCGGCTGGTGTAGTGGTAACATACATAGATAGCCTTCTATGCCGAATCCCGGCGTCGGCGGCGGATATTTGTGTGATGAACACAGATATTAGTCGTCAAGTCATGGAATTTTATATGTTTATTTTAGTTTATTAGTTATATCCAGGAGTAAATACGCTATATTTTAGTTGGAACCTAGTTTTATAGGTGACTTATCTCGTGTATGACCTCAATCTCACCTGATGGTAAGTTAAGATGCTTAGAAAGCAACTCACTACCTACATAAAACTTTGACGGTGCCATATTTGTGACTGGTAACAAATTTTAGATACTGAAGGAGAGCACTCTGAACTCGATTCTGAACATAATTATGTAATAAAAGTAGGTATTTAATTTTTCACCAGAAATCCCTATGAACCTCAGTCAACACGCAAACAGCAGTGTTCCCGCGACACGCACACCACCACCCACTAAGTATCTATTACATTACGCTTATGTAACCACGCGTTGCGTAGTGAATTCTTTCACTTTCGGTTAAGTTTACTCAGTAAATAATTAATATTTATTTTTTATTTTAATTTTTCTCTTCATGTAGGATTGCAAACTATCACATCCTGGAATTTCGAAAATGACTCACCAGTCACCCTGTAATTTTTTTCATTTTTCATTTTCATTTTCACAATTGATACAAAGGGTCATATGACAAAGCAAGGGTCACCTTAAAACAGGCTTATGGGTCATATGGCTATTCTTAACCGAACCAAAGGTCAAACTACTAGGATAACATAAGTTAACAAACAGCATCAAATCCCTACTAATAATTTTACGATAGCTTTTGTTTTTATACCGCAATTAAGATGCAAAGGGGCATAAGAAGGAATAAAAATAATAAAGACTTTTTTATAAGTATGTTGAGCCAGTTCGTCCTTAAGCCCACTTGCTCTACTTTGGGCTTGTTGTCCTTAATATCAGTTAAGATAAAGGTCAAAAGGCGGTAAATCTAGTAATAAATAACATTCCTATAAGGCTTTTTCTTTTTTTTGGCAAATAATATAAGCAGCTTGAAGTAGACTGTTTTAAATATGATGCAACTTATTTTAAATTGGTATTAATTGTTTTGTAACTTTGCCAAAATGGATTGCGTTAAATTATAATTTTGTTTTAACATCTTACACATTAGTAGGTACAGTCAGCGTAAAAATATTTAATTAAAGTTTTTGCAAATCGTATAAAGACAAGATTACGCAGTTAGTATTATTTCGGGATATATAGAGCGATGATACTTGGTGGTAGGATCTTTAGGGACTCAATAAGCGTAATTAATTTTACGTCCACTATCGCCTATGAAATTAAGTTTTTTTCTATGATTTTAAATAAAAGCCAACATTACTTAAAAACATCTGCCAAACGGCTGCCATAACAACTTTTTGAGATAATCTTAAAACAAAAATAAACTGTAAAAAGCATTAACGGTCAATCTCTCAGAACTAGGTATTTAGTAATCTTAGGTAATAATGTCAAAATATGATACCTACTTAATGTCAAAAAATCGGCAAAATTTATTAAAAAAATTAAGTCGATTGTTTCGAAAACGGTTAGGTTTGGGGTAGGGTGTTTCATGGTGAAATAAGTTAGAAAAGCCAGGTACTACACGCCCTTAACTGATCTAGGTCGACTTACCCAGTAACCCTGTTTAAATTTTCTTCGTCACAAACTCATCAAATTGTATGAAAAGAATATCTGACACGATGTTATTAGGTAAGTAACTACTTTTTTATAATAATTTTGAAATAACTTCAAATAAAACAATAAAAAACTGGCCAGTAACTAACTTTAAAAAATAAGTACCTAACCAAATTTTGTAATACCAGGTGTAAAACTAGATTTTTATTAACACTTCTAGGCTAAATTGAGTAATCTACCACAGACAAAGTAACGAGTTACTCATCATTTTTGCTTAGCCGTTTTTATGTAACGTTGCTGGCACATCGTTTACATTTTTTTATAAAACAAACAGACCTACTTTCACTTATTATTAATCTGTTTAATTTAGTGTGAAGTTAATTACGCGGGTTTTTGTAACTAGTTTTATTGATAGAAGCCACATTTGAATTCAGTGGGCGTATGAGTAGTTTTGATCTTTGCAGAAATGCAAAGACAGCCACATGTGTTCTCAAGTCTTTACAAATCTATAATTCTAAAACTTATAATTTCGCCGTTGTGACCAAGCGAAATTAAATTTACTGGTTTATTTTCAAAAATTAAAATTATTTCAAAGTTTTATGTACTTTACCCATCGGTTAAGACAAGTCTGCATTATGTTTTTTTTTATGTAACTTTTACATGAATCCATGGCATTTCGTAGCAAAATCCGTTTGAAGTGGTAAATCAGTGTTAATTTTGTGACCTTTTTTTATCGAGCCAATTTTCATTAATCATGTTTCTATCTTTACACAGCGGTTGGTTATATAATTAATTTTTGTGAATATTTTTTTCAGACACAACATGTACTCATTACTTACCAAGTCATTACTATTATAGTTCAAAAAAGTATAAAAAAGCTTCATCCTCGCCTTAAGAGCGATAAGAACTTCAGAAATCTTTGTGGCGCGCCGTGGTTACTGTGCATATCATACGATATCGCAGGTTCGGCGCGGTCGGTAAAAGGATGGATGACCGCCGATCATTTATTTTCTCACGACGACTTTCGTGCTTTGGAGGGAACGTTACCGGTCGGTCCCGGGTGCTGTATACTACCTAAACAGAGTCGTTAGAGTTTGTCAGAAGCTATTACGACGTCCTGAAAATTCTGACATCCACCAACAAGCAAAACCTCCCAGATGACAGACTCATAGCCCTGCAGAGGGCTCATTACACGGAGTTGTGATCAATGGATGAATGATGAATGAATGAGTGGTCTCTGGGTTGAGTGAGAGTGTTGATTTCTACGGGCCTCGTGTATTTCAAATGATCTGAAGTGATTGAATTCTATAATGTACTTTTACTATACCTAAGAACCTTAACTATATGTGCCTATGAATAATTTCATTCTACATGTAAGAATTTTGTATTGTTCTTAGAGTCCAGATTAATGTTTATTTTCAGACTTCTACAAACTGCCCAATGGAGGAACTATTCAACTTTAAATAAACTAATCGTTGCTTTGTTCATTTTCAATTAAATAAAGAAAAGTTATTAAATTAGTAATTGTCAGTTATGAACTGTTCGATACTTTCTAATTACTAGTCGTGAATCGAATGATATAATCACATGATAGGATCACGCAATCGAATCAATTTAAAATCCTGTGGGAATATCAATTAGCTGTGTGTATGTATGTATCTAATTGTATAGTCGGACGGCGATAAGGGAACTATAGTTCGCGTAGGGAAAAGCCAAAGCGCTAAGCATTACCTTAAAGGCGACTAGGGGAGAACGGGTATGGTTGACTCACAGGTTGGTTGTCACAACAGCTGTCATAAAACAAAACTGAACGAATGAATATTTCAATAAGAAGCGCCGAAGAAGCGCAAGTGCGCTACACCTCAGATAGCCGGGAGAAGCGGAGAGGGAGGTGTCGCTCCTGCGCTTCTTCGGCGCTTGTGTTATGACAGTTGTGACAACCAACCCGTGTGACAACCATACCCGTTCTCCCCTACTCCATGCGATTCCCATTTCCCAAAAGGGGTGTAGGGGTCCAAAAGGGGTTTGTGTTTGCCTGGCTAGCAACCACCATTCTTATAAAGTTCGATGCCAAATATCGCACTAGCGGTGATGTGTTCCGACCATGTTTTATTAAGCGTCACTTCCTTACTCAATCCTTACTCAATTGATGAATATTTTAAAGATACTGAATTATAATCAACTATTATTATATTATAAGTTTTTAAACTGGCATGGTCATTAACATTTAAATTAACTTTAGAAACGGGATATTTACCATCTTCAGTACCGTCGTGATCATGGCGCTTGTAACAGTGCCGAAATATCGAGAACTCAAAATAAATGAAAAACATGGTAAATATCCCGTTTCTAAAGTTAATTTAAATATTATTATATTCTCTATACCTATGTATACCTAATTATCGAATCAAAATGTAACATAATATATTTTTTCAACGTTTTTAATATTCATATTCTAATACCTTACTTATATTCACACGAACAAAATTTTCAGACAGTAAATACTTGTAAACTAACTTCTAATAAATATATATGCACGCTGTTTAACAGTAAAAAATGTAGAACTATAAGCATTATTAAGAACTATTTGTACACATTTTTATATAAATTTGAATAAATTTGAATTTGAACTCTTGATTGACCATTTTGTCTTCGACCTTAAACGTAGGTTTTCTTAACAACAACTTCTGTTGCTGATTGTACATACATGAAATGTGACCCTTTATACTTCTGTATTTACGCAGTATTTTGAATATTTTTTTTTCCCATTGTCATTGTTTATTTATTCATGCGTAAAAAATACTCATGTTAATTATAAACTGTGATATGCAAGTTTGATGATTTACGCCCTTGACTTAATCGATTTATGAAGCGTAATCGATTATAATAATCGGCAATTCGAGTGTGCATGGGTAAATAAAAATGAACATTTAAAGAATACTAATTGATGTTATTTCTATACGTTTTGCTGTTAAAGAAACTCCTACATAAAACAACCCTTGACTTTTCTTAACTATACGCCGTATAAAAAATGATTTGGTTAGTAGCAGTGTTGTGAGTATTTATAAAAATTCTAAAATAAATCACAACACTGCTATACCAAAAAAAGTAAATGTAGAGTCAAAATACTGTACTTATAGAATGTTTAAGCCAATTTTTTGTATTCATAAACTAAACCTATAAGGCCGAATCTATAATAATAAATAAATAAATAAATATGTCTGACACTCACACAACATTATCTAGCCCAAATTAAGTATCTTGAAGAACTTGTGTTATGGATACTAGATAACTGATATACCTACTTAAGAAATATATAAACATACACATTGAATAAATACATATTTTTTATTAGAATAAACTTAAATAAACATTTAAAAATCCATGACTTGACGGCTAATATCTGTGTTCATCACACCTCTGGCATAGAAGGCAATGTATGTTACCACTACACCAACCGGTCGTCAGTGTGCACCCCTAAATCTATGACAAATATCTGCAGATCACTTAGGTAGATTAACCTTTACAAATATGTCAAAAATTTGTAATAGAATCTAATGAACTAAGTTAAAACATTCTCGACATTAGGTTAAAAATAGCTAGGGGAAAGAGTAATGTTCATAGCTGATCTGTCAGATTTTTGACAACTCATGAAATGTATTAAAACAACGTATATTGCAAATAATAGCTCATGTTCGGTTATTTCCAAATCATTACATACTTATATTAGAAACCGCAGCAAGGATTTTAATATTTTACCCTCTCAACTTACTCAATAGACTACTAGTATCATCCACTTGAAATTAAAAATTCCGATATCGTTTCTAAGAAATTAAATCAAATCTGCACCAATAGTTTAGATATAAACAGGCAGCATTTCAATGACAATATCATCATAGCAAACAGAAAGTAGTTTGACAGGTCAGAGACTGTATGGACCGTGAAAATTACTCTTTCACAGATTTGTACCGCTTGATCTGCGGCCTTTCGTACATTATAGAACTTGTCATTCAGCGGGACCCGAACCTGCAACTTGATTATCCCGCCGCCCACTATGTCAAGGAGATCGTCGAAACATAAACAAAGTGACTTCAAATAAAGCCTTATTTTTATAAGATGCTACTAAGTCTACGGTTAGCTTGATTTATTATTTATTCAAACAATGATTTCATACATCGATAAAATGACGCCATCTTATTATTTTTAAAATGACCACACCAAAGTAGGTGTAATGTAAATGATAAGTTTTGGATGCGAATCAAAGTGTTAATTTTAACTGATTTACGTATCTAGTAACTTCATTGGTATAAATCTTTGGAAGTCTATTAATGATTGATACTTAACTCAAATGTGATGGCTCGGAATAAAGCCATACATAAAAAGCCTTAGGACCTCCAAAGGGGTACAAGCTTCAGAAAGTGTTTTAACTTAGAATAGTTCAGAGATGGTATGTATGGTAGTGAATCTTGGGTGTGGCAGAAGAGACATGAAAGCAAGATTAATGCTGTGGAGATGAGAGCCTTGAGGAGTATGTGTGGACTAAAATTGAGTGACAGGGTGCGCAATAGTGAAATAAGAAAGAGATGCGGATTGAAAGAAGATGTAGTGGCTAAGATTGAAAAGGGTATGCCACGGTGGTTTGGACATTTGGAAAGGATGAGTAAAAGTAGATTTACGATAGAGGTGTACAGAGCAAGAATGGATGGTGCTGTCGGAAGGGGCCGCCCTAGGCGAACGTATGCCGATCAAATTGGCGACGTTCTTAAAAAGGGCCTAGTTAAAAGTACCCGTAACCGGCGATCATGTATGAAAAGATTAATTAACGTGGAGGAAGCGAAAGAGTTATGTCTAGATCGAAGCAATTGGTGTTCTCTTGTCTCTGCTTACCGCAAAGGGAGACAGGCGTGAGGTTATGTATGTAGTTCAGAGAGTAGGGGAGAACGGGTAGGTTGTCATAGCTGTCATAAAACAAAATTGAACTAATGAATCAGTTCAATAACAAGCGCCGAATAAGCGCAAGAGCGGTTCACCTCCGATGCTAAGGCACAGAATAAGTAATAGTACCGGTACAGAAGAATTACTCCGCAAGAAGATCTAAATAAATTCGAGTCTTGCTACTACGCGATACGGTGGAATTCAGCTCGCACAGCATTACATACCTGCAAATTTATATACCTAGAAGTTTTGTCTCTTTTCTATTCTACCTTTGTAAAAAATATTATTTCAACTTACCTAAAGTACAAAATGAAAAAAAGTTACGACGAATAATTAGTAATACTACCTATGTTTTGTTTACTAAATTTAACATAATCAAATCTAAACATAATCTAATTGAATTTGTTTTCTTTTTATGTCCATTTTTAAATACTATTTACGACCTCGATCATAGAATTACTGTGAGTGCTATTAGGTAGGTAGGTAGGTATCCACTACATCCCGACGGGCGCACGCGTGACACTCGACCCATTAGAAATCCGCCGGCGAAGCGCTTCGCTGTAGGTAAATAAGGAATGTACCGCGCGGAGTGAGCCAGGCCTGGCTAAGGTGAAGTGGAGAGGGAGGTGTCGCTCCTGCGCTTCTTCGGCGCTTGTTTCATGACAGTTGTGACAACCAACCCATGTGACAACCATACCCGTTGTCCCCTACCTAGGCATACTTATGTTACCAATTATTTATATTTAACACATTTTGTTACTCTTAGTCTATAGCTAGGTAGTGGATATTAGAATTTTCAGGGCACGGAAATGGATTTTGTCTGCCATAACCTAGCGATAACTTTTAATCAAATAATAATCAGCAGTCACGCATCCTAGCACTGACCCATCCAAGTTACCCACTGAACCTATATCCAATGATATGTGCAGATAATACTACGCCACGACATCTTTATCGACGATATTATTAGAATCACCAAATCTAAAATTACATTTGGACCAAGGTATACCCGATATTTAAAGACAAGGCGATCTTCGTAATAACCTCAAGCTAATGAGACTTAATATTAAACCACTCAAATATTAGTGGGCAGAACATGTGATCTACTTCAAACTGGCAAGGTGTGTAACGTAACCTTCGTAATTATGATTCGCAGTAAATTTTGTGTTTTTAAGACTTAGCGTTTGACATTACATACTTATAAGTAGGTATAGAAGACTTATATAATAAAGTTTGTTTGTAAAGAGTTTCTTTGTTTTTTGTACGCGCAAATTTAAAAAGTACGAGTGTACTGTGTATCTGGGTTGATTTGAAAAATGTTTTAGATTTACAGGGTGACTGGTGGGTCATTTCCGAAATTCCAGCAAGGCTACTATGCTCACATCGATAAATAATCGAATCGACAAGATAAATATTATTTTGTTATTTTATCCTATTATGTACCTAAGCTAATATGCACACCATAATAGATAGAATTACTCGATTTGATACCATGATTAAGACCACAGAACCAAATATGTAATAATCTTAATAAATAACCTACGCTAAATACCATATTCTAATAAAATATCGATAAAAGGCCCGATTTATCGTTGTCGACGGTAGCATGCTAGCCCCTCTGGACGTGATAGTTTGAGATCATACATGAAGAGAAAAAATTAAATTTTAACTATTTACTGAGTAAACTTAACCGAAAGTTAAAGAATTCATTACGCAAGGTATGGTTAAATGGGCGTACGTAATACAATATATGAATAGAGGGTGGTGGTGTGCGTGTGGCGGGAACACTACTGTGCGTTGATAGAAGCGGCGCGTCGAGAGTAGTAAGGTCTCTTTATTTATTTGTAGGGAATTCTAGTGAAAAATTAAGTACCTACTTTTATTACATAATTATGATCAGAATCGAGTACAGAGTGCTCTCCTTCAGTATCTAAAATTTGTCACCAGTCACACTGTATATTTTATTGGTGACTATACCCGTGTTTTATTTACTTCAATCATCGTGATGGTAAATGAAGATGAGATTGAAAACGACTTAAAGAGAAGGGTGGTCCTGCCGCCTGTTACTCGTCTAAGTTGCCCTTTGCGACAAGTTTATCCAGAAGCTATAAGGTTATAGCAAGCCACTAACTAAGGGCCATATAAATAAGTTCAAAGTCGCTCAGCGAGCAACTGTAAAGGGCAACCCTGAGTGATCGAATCAGAAATGAGGACATAGCCAGAAGAGTTGCAAAGTTAAAGTGGCAATGTAATCGCAGAACAGATGGCCGTTGGGGCAAAAAAGTTGTCGTGTGGCGGCCACTTACTGGGAGACGCAGCGTAGGCAGGCCCCCGCAAGGTGGACGATCTGGTCAGTCACGGGATTAGGAATAGAAGGTAAAGTCGCGGTAAAAAGCTTGTAGGTACTAAAGTGCGATGAATTAATTAATTCCGTAGCGGATATATTAATTTGTGTTTAGAAGCATTTATGGAGGTCCGGTTCTGAGCTGTTTTATTTATATAATACTTCCGAAGTTCATGATTTCTGAATTTGAATGCTAAGTAAATGTAAGGCTACATAAGATATTTATTTATTAAAAGACTTTTCTAAACCGGATTTAATTTTAATGGATTTACTCGCGTGACGTTTTTTTTTGAATCTGTGACTGAACCCGCGTTTGACCGAAAGAGTAATGTTCACGGCGCGGTCATTACAGTCTCTGACCTGTCAAACTATTTTTTTATTAGGTATGTGAATGTATAAAGAAGATATTGTCATTGAAATGCTGCCTGTTTATATCTAAACTATTGGTGCAGACTTGATTAGATTTATTAGAAACGATATCGGGATTTTTATTTCAAGTGGATGATACTAGTAGTCTATTGAGTAACTTGATAGGGTGAAATATTAAAATCCTTGCTGCGGTTTCTAATATAAGTAAATGATTTGTAATGAACCGAACATGAGCTATTATTTGCACTATATGTTGTTTTAATACATTTCTTGAGTTGTCAAAAATCTGACAGGTCAGCTATGAATATTACACTTTCACCCGATGTTTAATTAAAAATGAGAACGAAGTTGACAGCACACGGATTCAGAAAGGATCTGGCTCTTCATAGAATATGGTATACTAACCACCGCGCGCGGTTTTACCCGCGTAACTTTTGATACCGTGAGAATTTCGGGATGAAATATAGCCTATAACCCTCCTCCAGAGTTGGGCTATCAAATGCAAAAATAATTTTTCAAATCCCACTTGTAGTTTCTGAGATTAGCGCGTTTAAACAAACAAACAAACAAAAAACAAACTGTTCAGCTGTATATATTAGTATATAGATGAATGACGTCGGTCTGTCGTACTCGTACCACAACACCGTCGAAAGGTCTAATTAGTCCTCAGAATTAAGTTACCATTCACTAAATTCTGGCCTAAGTTGCTATCCTGACGATGTCTGAGGCTGCAAACTGGACGGCAGCGACAGCGGCGCGGGCAGCGACGCGCGCTTCTCGACGCCATGCGCCAGCGGGCGTGAGAGCGATTTGTCGCGGTGCAATACAAACTCAATACTTTCTATCATGTCGGGGGGCACTCGGATTAGTCGTCTTTTCGACACGCTTATCCGGGGGTGGTAGGGTTATTCTAAACCGACCATACGCGGATCAACTCTAACTGGTAATTTCGGAGTTGTTCAAACAAACAAACAATCTCTCTAGCTTTACTATATTACCTAGTAGATACCTGTAGATAAAATATGAATCACTACAGTAGTCTCTCTATCATTACAATACCTCCGAATTCGTCAAACGTGACATCAGATAGTTTTATAGCCTCTGCGGGGCTAGCATGCTACCGTCGACAACGATAAATCGGGCCTTTCATCGATATTTTCTTAGCATATGGTATTTAGTGTATCTAATTTATTAAGATTATGACATATTTGGTTCTGTGGTATCAAATCGAGTAATTCTATCTATTATGGTGCGCATATTAGCTTACATACCTAATAGGATAAAATAACAAAATAATATTTATCTTGTCGATTCGACTATTTATCGATGGTTGCATGTTAGCCCTGCTGGTCTTCTGTCTGCCTACCCTATAAGGGTACAGGCGTGAAGTTATGTATGCATGTTTTAAATATATCACGCCATTTCTATACAATAACTAAAGCTACAACTACAAGTACCTATTATTAAATAATGAAAAATACATGGAGCCTATTAATCTAATATGCAGATGAAGTAAAGTTGATCTATCTGTGTCTTGTATGTAAGTAGGTACAACACTATTTTTACGACCCCGAGTCTCTCAAACGAGGAAAATAATATTTCCGAGGCCATTTTGAAAATTGCTGTTGGAAAACTGTGTTTTAATTAATTATGTCCTTTGAGGTAAACACTCAAATCTGGGTATACCTACATATATTCACTCTGTCCTAGTAAGTATTATATGTAGATAGGAAAATTTAGATTTTTTGCTAGTTTGTATATTGGAAATGGATAAACTCAAGATCTACTGGACCGAATTCAAAAAATACTTCAGCTTATGAAAGTTACATTGTCCAGGAGTGGGTATAATAGGCATTCTCTGCAAACTGGACGGCAGCGACAGCGGCGAGGGCAGCGGCGAGGGCAGCGACGCGGGGAATCTGGGCCGTTCTCGACGCCAGCGGGCGAGAGAGCGATTTGTCGCGATTTCATACAAACTCAATACTTTCTATCGTGTAGCGGAAATCGCCGCCCGCGTCGCTGTCGCTGCCATCCAGTTTGCAGCCTCTTACAGATTCTAGAAACTGCTAGTACATACATAGACATAAATGCATTAAATAAAGTATATTTTTTCATACCGGATATATTAAATTTATGTTTAGGAGCTTAATTTATGATCCGGATGCTACATTTTATCAAGAAATTACTTCGGAATCAAAAGTTAGAAGGTTGCACTGGTACCCTACAAGGTTAAAACGGGTCCATATCGGCTCACATAAAATTCTAATTCATATTTTTTGTCTTACTACCGGTTTTTGTTCATAATAATCACTCTTCATAATTTTATTTTTAATACTTTTTTTATTCATACATTTTTATTCCTACCAACGGTTGTCATAACAGTTAGTGATCATATTTTTTTATTAATAATGTTACTACCAAGAACCAGTTTAAAATCATAATTTTCTTTTTCAGATCTTTTATCTTCATAACATTCAATGATCATATTGCTCTTATTAATAATTCTGTTACTAAGAAAATACTTCAACTCATAACGTCGTTGTTCAGAATTTCTTATTTCATAAAAGACAATTATCATAATTTTTATTTTAATAAAGGCAATACTAAGAAAAGATTAAGAAAAGATGACCATCAGTCTTTGCGGTAGCTATTTAGATGTGGAACGTCTCCGGCGCTACGGGAAGTGCAGCCCCAACGCCCTCGCGTAACAAAAACACTCTAGGGTCGATCCAATAAGACTACGTGGTTAAGAGGTCGACATATAAGGTTTTGAACAAATTTGAAACTAAGTATGAGTTGTATGTTAAAAATAGTTTAGTTACATATATCTACAAGTACACGCGTAATTTTTATAATTATGAATAAAAATAAATCTAAATAAAAAAATGTATGAATTTTAATAATAGTGAAAAAGACGATTGATTATGTTGAGAAAATATACAAAACAAATAGATGTTTATCACTTCCAGTATTATGAATTTGAGTGATTCGGAACGATGAACATTAGGAACTTAGTATTTAGGAATAAAGATAGTTAGAAATAAAAATGTAATGATTTTCAATAATATGGATAAAAACACTTATGATTAAGAAATTTATAAAAACAAATATTAGAATAAAACACATTTATGAATACTAAAGTTATTTATTCGAATGGTTATGAGTTTCGATCATTAGTATATATTCGAGCAAATATATTAAAACAAATATTAGTAAAAACAAAGTGTATAATTAGTGATATTATGAATTTCAATGATTACATATATTTTTTAATATTTAGTTTTTAAAATTATTATGAAGAATGATCATTATGACTTTAAATGGTATGAGAAAAATTTTCGGACCTCCGATGATAGGAATAGAAAAGTTATGTGAGAAAATGCGCACCCGGTTAAAACTGCGTGAAGCTCTAAGCACTTTATTTAGTGCAATAATATGCTTACTCCGTTGTAAAATATAGTGCAGAATAGCCCAAAACTCGAAAACATAGAAATACACATAGACACCTAAGTACCTACCAACATTTGCTAACCAATAAAACACATGTTGGCTATAGAGAATCGTGTGTAAAATGTGTAAATCATTAACACAACAAAAGACTTTTTATTGAATAACCAAATATTGTTAACTTGCCAATTGATCGTCAATATCAATAATCGATCAAAATAGTATAAAATAAACCTTAATCCATACAGATTAACGTATACACTTGCATACATCACTAAAAACTAACCTCAAATTATTATGACATAACTACACGTCAAAAAAATCTAACTCGTTATGCGTTTTAAAAACAGTTTACGTAACTGCTAGAAGCGAAACAAATTAATGGGTGTGGGTGATTTAAATTACTACTTATTTTTTATGTTCCTAAGTATTTATGTAGTTTATCTAATGATCCAGTATAAAATTTCTCTAGTTGATGTAAGAGTGTAATCTATCACCCAGTTTTTTGCCGCCAAAAATGCTGTTTGATTTAGATTTCTGCCTGTTTACATTGCGGATCTTGGGTTAACGCATAACTAGAGTGACTTATTTTATAGTTACGAGTAGTAAGGGCAAAAGACAGTTAACTGGATAGAACTGAAAGACCTTTTTTGTGATTTATAAGACGGTAACATACCGTTTCTTCTCAACAGATTGACCATCATAAGGTAACTTATCAGTTGAAAAAAATACCTGTTACAAGTATAATCGTCGATATGTTTTAAAAACTAAGTAATAGTTTGAAATAGTTGAGTTATTAATAATTTTATGTCAGTTTTTCATGGTCATGCTGTGTCAAAGAAAAAAATTTATAGACACAAAAATATTTTTTCTAAATGTGATCAATGATCATGTCCGTCTTTAAAACATTAATCTTAATCAAAGCCCAAAATCAAAGGATATTAGTAATTTAGTGTTCTTCCTTCATAATACATTTTTTTTTATGTAAATAATGGCCAGTAAACTGCACTGAAATATAAACTAAAGCTATATATCCGATATACGATGATATATTATAATGTATCAATAGATATCGCAGTGGCTTCTATATCAATCGATATCGCAGGTTAAGCAACGCTCGACGCAGTCGGTAAAGGAGATGGGTGACCGCCGACCACTCATTTCTGAGGCCACGTTAAGCAGTCGGTCCCGGTTGCAGCTGTATCCTTGTATTAGTCCAGCACTGAGCAAACTGTACTAAACCTCCTCGTCACCCAGTGTAGAGACTCATAGCAAAGTACAGATATATACAGTAATTCAACTTTATACAATCGGACGAAACTCGAGCTATTCCTACGCGGCTCGATCTCGGCATGCGGCCAGTCGCGAGTGTCTGCATGCCAAAACAATTGTTGATTGAGCTTTACGATAATATGCGGATTATTTATACTTTAAAATTTAATAATTCATCTTTTCGTGCGTCTCAGTCGAGGCGCAAGTATTTTTCGGTCGCTAATTTATAAGACTGATTTGTTATTCAAACGTAAACATGGTTTTTTGGCACAAAACGTATTTTTGTTGAACACTTCCTATTCAATTTACCAAGTATTTTATTTATTTATATAAAAAAGTATATTTGCACTCACAAAACTAAATGGAAGTAAATACAAAAAAGGAAAATGTAATTTAAAGGCTGAAGGCGGGCAGCCCGATCACATGGGAACGGACCGCGGGGCTGTAGGCATTTGTTTCAAAGATGGGGCCGAGTTGAATTACTGTACATATCTTAACTATAACTCCACGCTTTCAATTAAAATAACTCTGGTTCGCGGTTACAAGTTATGATGTAGGTAGTTATTCGTTAGACAAAGCGTTACATATTAATTAAATCTTTAAATACCGTGAAATTCGGAACGGAATTCTAGATCTAGAGATATCGTGTGTTACGTAGATTTGTTCAAAAGGATGCCACGTTTTTTACCTAACTACGACGAAGCAAAAGGAGGAAAGGATGATTTTGACGTGTATGTATGCATGTATGTTGGTATGGATGTTCATCTGCTCCGTCATAACTTCTAAACTCCTTATCATAATTGGACATATTGGTGTATTTAGAAGCCTCTTGATTGTCCGATGGTTATAGGCTACATGACGTCATGTTAAACTGACATCCACTAGGGGACTTATAGTAAAAAACAAAAAAAAATGGCGATTTCGAATGGATCCAATAAAATCAATACAAGAATTTTGTTAGTACAGTTCAAATATACATATAGACACCATGTTCAAAATAAGTTTAAAAACTAAAATAAAAAAATCTGCAGTGCGATCACAGAACTTAACTCGTATGTTTATAACTGTTCGCAAAATTTAACTCTACCACACACCACTCACTGCCGTACTATACAGGGAGACTGGTGGGTCATTTTTGAAATACCAGGACTTGATAGTCTGGGATCATACATGAAAAGAAATAATTAAAAATAAATATTAATTATTTACTGAGTAAACTTAACCGAAAGTTAGAGAATTCATTACGCAACGCATAGTTACATAAGCGTAATGCAATAGATACTTAGTGGGTGGTGGTGTACGTGTGGCGGGAACACTGTTGTGTGCGTGTGGACTAAGGCGGCGCGTCGGGAAAACTGTAGTAAGATGTCTTTATTTATTCCTATGGATTTCTGGTGAAAAATTAAATACTTTTATTACATAATTATGATCAGAATCGAGTTCAGAGTGCCTCCTTCAGTATCTAAAATTTGTCACCAGTCACCCTGTATAAGGTGTAGGTACTCTGTAGCTGTATTCCGCAACTTCACCCGCGAAAATCCCGAGCTTAAGAGAATATTACGATAAACTATGCTTTATTATTCCAAACATGGCCTTATTTGTGTACAAATCTTCAGGTAAATCTGCCAAGGCGTTAAGTAGGTGTAGCATGAAAGAGGAACAGTGATAATCTACCATATCTTTATAAACTTTCACCGTAATAATTTAATTTAAAGTACGTAGTAAAATATCTTATGTAAAATAATGAAATCTGCATAAGTAGGTTACCTACCAAATTCAATTACGTTAAGCGTATCTATTTCAATTCTTTATTTGAATAATTATTGAAACTTGGAACTGAAACTACCTACACTATCTCTAAAACCGGAAATAACGTGTTGCACATGATATATCAATATCGACTCACTTCCGTAGTCTTTGCCATTCGTAAATTGAAATTTTATTACCTTTTAAATTGATTTAAATTTCGTTTCCATACAAAATTTTGTACTTTGTGAACGTTCTAGTTTTTGCTTTCGTGGGTTTGTAAGTTCTTTAGTGTTTTGTGTAAAATTAATTAACCTATTCGCTTTGAATAACGATAGTTATATTCTAAAAGATTTTTCTATAAGGCTGCAAACTGGACGGCAGCAACAGCGGCGCGGGCAGCGACAGCGGCGCGGGCAGCGACGCGGGGAATCTGGGCCTTTCTCGACACCAGCGGGCGCTCGAGCAATTTGTCGCGGTGCAATACAAACTCAATACTTTCTATCGTGTCGCGGAAATCGCTGCCCGCTGTCGTTGTCGCTGTCCAGTTTGCAGCCTCTTACAGAATCTGGAAACTGGTAAACAGATATAAGTGCAATAAATAAAGTATTGTGTCTGGTGGTAATGGTCTCGGGTGGTCTTAGCTGCAAAGCTATACCATTAGATGGAGCTACGTTAGCAATATAGGTAACGTAAAAACAAAAATGTGGTAAGTAATTTCGAGGCGTACCGCTAGGCCCCGGTAGCTCAGTGGAAGAGCACTCGTCCGGCAAACGAGAGGTCTTAGGTTCGAATCCTGGTCGGGTATTTTTTATTTATCACTTTTTTCATTTATTTAAGAATAATTGAGCATTTTAAATGCAAAAAACTTAAAAACAGTATTAGTATCCTTTTACGACTTACGCGAGTTGAACTCTGGAGCTATACAGGGTTAATTATTACGCATCACCTCTTGCAGTCAGCCTCTCCACATTAATCCCAACAACATTTGTTCTACAACTTATCAAAATTAATAGTTTTTTCCATACAAAACACAATTATAGACTCGATTAAGTGGCGTAGCTATATTTACTCTGAGTGAGCGTAGGTATGTCAAGCACCTTGCGTAATAAAATATCGCTTCAAAATAATAATAGACACTTCTTACAAAATGTAGAGTTAGGAGAAAAAGCTTGTCTTTTTTTTAAATGTTTTGTGTTATTCATAAAAATTTGTAAAAAGTCGTAGAACATTTTTTTTGTGATTGATGTGGAGAGGCTGCCTGCAAGAGGTAATGCGCTTATTAAAATTAACCCTGTATTTAAAAAAAAATACATACATACATACATAACTTCACGCCTGTATCCCTTATGGGGTAGACAGAACACCTGAGGCTATGAAACCATCTGAGGTCTCGTTTGACAAATTTAGAGGTATTACAATGATTTAGTGACAGGAGGTCAGCCTATCGCCCGCAAAACTGTCATTAAAACCTCTGCCCCTTAACTGACTTTTACGGTAGGTATGCCCGGGAAGAGAAGCAGCTGGCACATTCTATGTTTTTCTTTCACTCCCAGTCCAGCATGGAAGTCCAGAAAATAAGTATTATTATTAAAAAAATATATTAATACTTATTTTCCACCAACAACGTAACGATGAGCGGAAAACAAATGAATGAAAGAGTGAATCGAGGTCATCGGTTAGCTTACGTTTTTCTTTTTTTAATTGTCATGTGCGGCAGACAAAGCGGCGGAACGAATCAATTTGATAATTCATAATCAAATCGCATCGTTCCGAATTTGAAAAAGTGGGCTAAAGATATTATTTCATTATTTTTTGGTTATTGTTGCAATATCACGCGAGAGTTATTAAAAAACACAGCTGTTTTGATGAAGATGTGGCTTATGGTTAGAAACGAATAAAAATCTTTTTTTTTTACTATACAAGTGGAACTTGAGGCGAATATGTAGGTCTTTATTAGTTTTATGGTTTGGTTCCCAGGCCTATAAGAAAAGTCATATTATAATTATTACATACATACCTACATAACGTCACGCCTGTATCCATTATGGGGTAGGCAGAACACCAGAAGCTATAAACCATCTGATGCCACATTTGACTAATTTGAAGGTATTATAATATTGGAGAGAGACTTGCAGTGATAGGGGGTCAGCCTATCGCCCACAAAAACGTCAATAAAACCTCCGTCCCTTAACTGACTTTTACAGTATGCCCGGGAAGAGAAGCAGCTGGCACATTCTATGTTTTTCTTTTGCTCCCAGTCCAGCATGGTAGGAATTATTTATATTTTCTACCATTTATTTATTTTACCATTATTTAACATACAACAACATGTTTACAACATTAAAAATTGACAAAACACTCATTTATTTACATTTTTATCGTGCGGCAGTAGGTAGATTTAAATTTAACAAGACCAATGTTGCTTATAACTTGCAGCGGACTTCACACTAGACGGACCTGCAGTGTGAGCACAGAACTTTATAATATGACACTTAGAGTATGTATTGTTTTTAAGAATATGGCATCTTTGGTTCTGTGGGCTTAGTTATGGTATCAAATCGAGTAATTCTATCTATCATAGTGCGCATTTCATAAAATGACAAAATAATGTTTATCTTGTCGATTCGAGTTTTTATCGATGATCACATGCTTGCCATGCTGGTGTTAAATCAAAATTATTATTATTTGATATTATATTAAAAAAATAATATACGTTGGCCTGCTTACACTTAGTTATTACTAAGTAAGTGTAAGTAGGTAGGTATACTTTTTATCGAATCACTTTACTTATCTGCCTTAAGTTTATACGCACACTTTTACTAAAACACAGCAAAATACCTAGGCTTATACAAATTAGTTTATTACTGCAGAAACATTGCAGAAATGAAATAGATTTCGCATAACCAAAGCTAGAAAATTTATACCTAGAAGGAAGTATAACAATGCATTAAAAACTTTTTTATTTAAGTATGCTCGTTCGTGTTATTCGTATAAGCAAATTTTCACACGCACCACGGTTCTATTTTTGAACTGTTTTATTAAATTCCAGGTTGTTTTTCTCTTTTTGAAAATGTTGGCAAATAAAGAAAAACATGTGCTGTAATATAAGTTATCGGTACGTAGGGCTTATGAGAGGTGAAAAATTGTAAAGAAATATATTACATTTACAAAAGTGGAGCAGGCATACAAAATTCTTAGGTATTTTTAGTTTTTTTTTATAGTTACCTACATATTTTATGCAGGTAACTCTATGAACTTTATTGAAACCATCAGTGGGCTCATGAACAAATTATCTGCTAGATTTAAGAGATTACATTACAAATAGTTTTTATTTTTTTTACTCACTTTTATTATATTAAATAATGTGTACTGAAGTTTATAGCTTTGTTTTTATTTTATTTTTAAAGAAATTTCCAGATAAGACCATTGAGTGAGAAGAATTGAACAATGCATAGAAGTTACATACTTACGTTCAGATACTTCTTGGGTTTACTGTGTATAGGACAAACAATAAAAGATGTTTCATTATATTTTACTTTTTGATTCTACGTCCTTTATTTTATCATGCACATTTTCATCGCCTTCTATTTTAAAATAGTAACCCTGGATTAAGGACCATAGCTTAAGCGATTTAGATTTCGCAAACAAAATTGCATCCCCCATGCTTATTTTTTTTTATAAAACCTACTGTTTTTATTTATTTATTTTATATACATGTTTCTATTAGATTTTGGGTCTTAACTATTTTATTAGCAGATTTCATCCAAATATGTGCCATTCAGGCAGACTTTGATATGTATTTATTTCATAATTATGGATTAAAACTGTGAAAACTTAAGATATTTTTTTATCATACTATATAGTAAAACAATGAACGCAGCCAGGGCACGTTCATAGATGTACAAAATCTACTCGCATGTGTGGCGGCTATCACGGTGTTGCCCCTACAATAAATAACTATACTTATCTACAGTTTACTTTTGTTGTTCACGTGGGTGTTGCAACATGCACCTTGAACTCTAAAATGTATATTTTCCTTCGAAAATACGTTGCTGAAAATGAAAGTTTAACGATTCCGAAAATAGATCTTTATTAGTAGTTATACATATCCTAGCAGCTTTGAGGTACCTAAGGGCTTGTTGCTCGAGATATGTGGTTTGATTCCCAAGGGGATTCTAAACCCAGGTAGATTTTTAGCTTTCTATGTAGCTGTAGCTGTAGTTTGTCTAAAATAAAAGTAAAAAACTTCATCATCATCACCACAACTCTTTGTAATGAGCCCACTGCAGGGTTATGAGTCTCTCCCCTGGGTGACCAGTGCTGGGTGGTGGATGTCAGAATTTTCAGGGCGCCGAAAATGGCTTCTGACAAACCCTAACTACTACTGTATACAAGAATACAGCACCCGGGACCGACTGCTTAACGTGCCCTCCGAAGCACGGAAGTCGCCGTGAGAAATTAATGGTCGGCGGTCACCCATCCAAGTACCGACCGCGCCGAACGTTGCTTGACCTGCGATATCCTTTGATTTGATACACACAGTAACCACGGCGCCACGACGACTTCTCGCCACGACGAAAACTTACCTTGGTGGTTTTTAAGAATATAGCAAGATAGGACTCATAAAGCAAACAAGCGTTGAATAAAAGCGTTGGAAATACATCTTATTATGTCCTGGTACAGCAATGATTATTCTAAGTCTGCATACCTCATAGTCCAGGCCAAACTCAGGTATAGGTTAACAAAATTAATTCAATTCTCAATAAATTAAATGGCAACTCTAAATTGGTTTTCTATATTCGCATATGTTTAAGCCAGCTGTTTTTATACATATGTGCAACAGGTCAGGTCAAAAAAATAAAAAAAGAGCAAACAATTTAGTCTTTGGTTTAGGCGCATTTATATTCAGCCAGCATTTTTATTTAAAAAAGAAGACTCCCGCCTAAACGAGTTTAAATGTCAAGGTGAGTCGCGAGATGGCGTTGCAAAAAAAACATGATGAAAAGATCATGTTTGTTTACGTTCCAAGATTTGCAATAGTGGAATTGAGAGTGACTGGAATTTTAAGTGAGTATTCACCGTGGCGATGATGGTAGATTGAACATTTTCCTTGCCTTAAAGGTAAAATAAATTTATGTTTGATCAGAATTATTTAGAAACATAATACCTATTTCAGTATAAGGCACACATTACGACCGGCTGGTGTAGTGGTAACATACATTGCCTTCTATGCCAGAGGTCCTGGGTTCGAATCCCGGCGGCGGCGGATATTTGTGTGATGAGCACAGATATTAGTTGTCAAGTCATGGATGTTTATATGTTTATAAAAAAAAATATGTAGGTTTTTTATTTAATATGTATGTTTCTATATTTCTTAAGTTTATCAGTTATCTATTATCCATAACATAAGTTCTTTAAGATAGGTACTTAATTTGGGCTAGATAATGTTGTGTTAGTGTCAGAAATATTTATTTATTAATTATTACAAAAACACTGTAAGGCATTTGAAAGAAAACCAAAATTGATTTAGTAATATTATAACAAAAGACATTAAAAAATGAAGGCTTTATGTGTCTTAGTTAAAATAGTTGTCGAGAGGAAAAACCTTCTTAGAGTCTAGTGTAGCATTGGGCTAATTAATAAAATGTAATTCCACATTGGCTAGTATCAAAACGTGTCTTTTTTTATCCTAAGGTTGCATCATTCTCATTTCGAATTAAATCAATGGCTATTATAGGCCATCATAACCGATATACCTACCTATAATGTAAAAAGTAGAGGAACTCCTAACAAAGAAATAAGTAAAAAATTAAATATACAGTTAAATGAAATAGCAGTTTATGTATCGTGCTATATTATTAAGAGCTGTACCTAAATCAATAACGCTAATTTAGCCCAATTAAAAATCCAGAACTAGTTTTTAAAAACCGTAATATCTCTCAGATCTATTTCATTTTATATTTTTCCTAAAACATGTATATTCCGCCTCGCCGCGGCCTCCAGTTTATGATAATAAGTACAACTTGATATTGTCCAACCTCGAAACCTGCTATTTTAATATTCAACATATTTTCGACTAGATATGAGACTTATGGTTTGAGAATTTCGTCCTAACAACAAAATAAAAGAAGAAAAATGTTTTTTGGACTGGTCATTTATGAACGACATTTAAATTTTTTTTGTTGGAAAATAAGGTAGGTACAGCTACTTTTTTTTTCTTTTGAGTAAGCATCTTCATATGTTCTAATTTTATCTCGCGACTATTAAAAAAATACTACTTTTTGACAAATCACTTGTTTCTATACGCGTAAGAGTATTCAATGACTTTAACATTTAGGTAAGTACTTGGTGCATGTAAGTACATTTATTTCATTTATTCACATTTAACACGTACCTTGCACTTTGTTTAAATGGTAGCTGTTACTATAAAATATAAGGATAATAATATTTAAAATTGTCACAGCCATAACCTACTTTTTTAAGCACACCTTGCTTGTCATAACAATTGGCAACCTAACACCAGACAAATTTTTAAACCCCCTTCAGAAAAATATTAAAAATATTTTCGAAAAATTTACTTAATGTTATTTTTTTCTGGTGACTTTATATAGACTAAAATGAGATAATCAACGAATGCAGAGCTTTAAAAAAACCGACTTCACTAAAATTTTAAATCCTAGTCAAAGTTTTGGCTGAAGTATCTTCTTAGGTCATCAAGGTACAGTTCACCGTAGATACTTACATATTTTTTTCAAAAGTTTCAAATTTTTCAAAAAGTAGTTTAAACTTTGATCAATTTCTATGAAATTTATACGGGACCACCTGTGAAGAATCTCTATCACATGAAACAAGAATATTTAAAATCCATTTATAATTGTCCGTAAAATCGTGTCCTTTGTTCAATTTTGATTCGTTAATACTCTATGTTAATTCTTACAGTAGGTAGGTAGGTAGGTACTTTGTTTTTGTTTTTAACCTTTATGGACAAAAATCTAAGATATGCAGCTATTTTTCTGTTGTTTCTTATCAAATATTACCTATTGCTTTTGTTATTTTAATAACTTATCAATTGTTAGGTGTATTTAATTCTACATTGTAATAAACTTAAAAAAAAAATTTTTTTCAAAGAATTCTATTCTTTCATAATATTAACACACAAAAAATATATTTATGTCACGTACCTGTCTATTTAATTTAGTAATTACATAAATAATATTAATAAACCGTACCAATATCGTAGTTTATATCGTGTTCATAGCACTTTTTTAAATATTTTTTACATTGCTGTTTTTATTTCATACACACGAAACACATACGAATTGATAATGGGAAAATAGAAAAAATATATACTCTGTGGTAAAAAATATTGCCCAGTTGTCACTTCTAAGATGAAACAGTAATAGAGAGTTGTTAACCCTTAGTTCCGGCTTCTTCATGCCACGCCTTGCCCACTATCTGATAAATAAAACCTTGAGTAGAAATGTAATCTATACTTATAATATATAAAGCTGAAGAGTTTGTTTGTTTGAACGCGCTAATCTCAGAAACTACAAGTGGAATTTGAAAAATTTTTTTTGCATTTGATAGCCCAACCCTTGAGGAAGGTTATAGGCTATTATATTTTATCCCGAAATTCCCACGGGATCAAAAGTTACGTGGGTAAAGCTGCGCGCTGTGGCTAGTGCATAATAAATGCTAAAAAATATGCAGAATTTGTTTCCCACCACATCATTGTAATAATTAATTGAATGAAACTGCTTGCACAACTTTTGAAAAATCTTGTTGAAAAGAGCACATGACGTTTCTATCATTGAGTTATCTACCACGGTGTTGCCGACATTGGGTGACATAATGTGATGAGTTTAAAAACTAAATATTAACATGCAGTCTATTAATAACCGGGTTCGGGTGGGGCCTTAACCGTGGCCTTAACCAACGATTAAAACACATCGCATATTTCCATACAAAATAGTATGTGAAAATGATCGTTTTCCTTCGAAATACTAAGATAGTGCAACACGCGACGCGTGTTTTATCGTATTTTGTTTAGCAAAAGTTCGTGCAACTGTTTATAATATGTTATCTTGGTTACTTTAATGTTTTAGGTATCGAATGTTATTTTTATTAGAGAATCTATAAATTACTTTTGACCTTGGTAAACTTAAGTACTAGGTTATAAATGGTTTGAAGGTAGGAAGAAATAATTTACAGCGGCTTTTGACCTTAAAGATGTGTCATCTGAGTACCTACATATTTATGATATTACAAAAATACATAACGTCACGCCTGTATCCCTTATGGGGGTAGGCAGAACACCAGAGATTACAAGATCATCTGATGTGACGTTTGACAAATTTGGAGGTATTATAAAGATGGAAAGAAACTATTGTAGTGACAGGGGGTCAGCCTATCGCCAACAAAAACGCCTTTAAAACATCTGTCCCTTAACTGACTTTTACAGTATGCCCGGGAAGAGAAGCAGCTGGCACATTCTACGTTTTTCTTTCGCTCCCAGTCCAGCATGGAAGCAATATTACAAAAATGAGTTTCCTTTTTAAGCGGTAGGCATAGAACACACATTAAAGGCACAGGGAATTTAAACAAACCTCTACTAATATAATAAAGCTACAGAGTTTGTTTACTTGAAAGTCTCTTCTATAACTTTCTATAACTAGTATAACTACTAGGTACCTACCTACCAGTCTTTTGATATTTTTTGCCGTGTAGGGTCGACTTAGAATAGCCCTACCACCGACTAATCCGAGTGACTCCCGCCTGGTGGTAAGATCCCGTCAGGGTCCGGCTGGCTAGTGACCACCCTTCATATAATATCTCATCATCATCACAACTCCGTGTACTGAGTCCACTGCAGGGTATGAGTCTCTCCCCTGGGTGATGAGGAGGTTTAGGCCATAATCCATCAAGCTGGCCCAGTGCTGGGTGGTGGATGTCAGAATTTTCAGGGTGCCGATACGGCTTCTGACAAACCCTAACGACTACTGTATACTAGTATACAGCACCCGGGACCGGCAGCTCAACGTGCCCTCCGAAGCATGGAAGTCGTCGTGAGAAATGAATGGTCGGCGGTCACCCATCCAAGTACCGACCGTGCCGAACGTTGCTTAACCTGTGATATCGTATGATACACACAGTAACCATGGCGCCACGACGACTTCACCACGGCACCTTCATATGATATATCCTGCCAAATATTACCTCATCTTCCATCCGGTTGATTAGGTGTTTTTACCATTACCATCAAAATCAAAAATCAAAAAGTTTTATTCATCTTAGGAATTTCACAAAAAACTTGATGAAGTCAGTCATCACATACTTCGGCTTTAACTAGTTGTTGATAGTTGTTAAATAAGATATTACAGTAGACCAAGAGACAAAAAAAGCCGGCGGAAAAAAACTCTTGGCACTCTTTTTCAGTCAGAATTATCAAATTAATACAAATAGGTACAGTACAAATTGACCGTGACATGAAAAAAAACAAACACAAGACAGCTAATTGTGAGGGCCAATGTCATGCCACAACCAAATTGATTACATAGTAGGTGCAATGAGCTATGGATGCACAATACGAACATGACAAACTGGGACGAGAGTATTTGAACTAGAGATGCGCCGAGTAATACTTTTGCCGAGTAACGAGTACCGAGTTTTACTCGGCTCAATTTTTTTTCAACCGAGTACTCGGCTGAGTAACTCGGTTCAATCAAATTCCCATTTCGCGCGCGTAAACATGTTCAAACAGGTTCGCGCCGGCCGAGAAGCCGGCTCGCGTTGATACACCCCTCACCCCGCCCGCGCCTTTCATCTACCAGTCACTTGATAGTTTGCGAACAAATACTTTACGTTGCGCGTCTTAGTGTATAAATAATTGAAAAAGTTACTTAAATAACGATTGACTGTGTGTAGTACCTGATCAGTGATTGTTGACATAATAACTTCACGTAAAAGATCACGAGTTTGGGCGTTTTACGACGAGATTGTAGAAGATAAAGCAAAAGTGAAATGTACTTTATGCAATTCTCTAATTTCACGTAGTGGTGTTGGATGAAAAGGTTCTACGACGGCAATGTTAAACCATGTTAAAATAAAACACACAGACGAGTTTAAAGATTTGGAAAATGAAACTTTGCGGGAAATATGTATTTCAAACTGTTGAATTACTTAACACTGTTGTTTTAATTATATCTACCTAAATATATTGCTTTTCTTAAACAAAGTATACTCGGCATTCAAACCGAGTTTTTCGGCCGAGTACGAGTATCAAAAAACCCGCCGAGTACGCCGAGTACCGAGTATCAACCGAGTACTCGGCCCATCTCTAATTTGAACAAGAATGGAATAAAATAGTAATAGTATCATTAGCAAAGTAAGATTGAGGACAAACGCGGGCTTAGTACTTATTTAATTAAAAAAAAACTTGATTTCCTACTAAGAAATTCTTACTTAGATTTTGGTACCTATGTACATCCACTAGCGATGGAAATTCTCTCTGCGTCGCGTCGGGTAGATCCACTCCGGTCGAAAAAGGAGTGGGTTTAATTTATTAAAACAAATCACTCGCACTTACGTCGGCGATGCTCTTAAAGCTCTAAACTCTAGTTTTTTATTTGTAAAGTCGTCGCTGTGGACTCTACTTAAAAGACTCCAGCGCTTCTATGTATTTGATTTTGGCAAAACCATCCCAAAAGTGATTACTCCATGCAAGATCGAACTTGGGCTGTATACTCATATCTCCTCGCCCGCGCTGCGCTCCTGGTAGTTCAGATTTTCACTTTCATTTAAACTTTTATGAATTAAAAAAACGAAGCTTAAACACGACTATTCTCTTTCGTGGTCCAAGGGGAAGGTTTAAAACGATGCACACACACATTTCATACTTTATTAGATAAGTTTATAAAATAATTATATTTGCTTGATTTTATATATTTCATTTTGTCTACGTGTGTACTACATACTTACTTAGATTTTGACGTTTATTCGATGGAGCGGCGTAGTGGGAACAATAAAGCAGCCGTTAAGGGCCGATTTGTGATTGAGAATCTTATACTTCATGCAAAAATTAACACACCTTAAGCTACATTTCTTTAAAAAGTGCCGAAAACGTGAAAGTTTGAGAAATGGACGTTTGTTTAAACTTAAGACAATATTATGGACGTTTGTTTGTTGATCTCTTAGGTACCTGTACGGAAACGGTCAAGCGGATGCTATGAACCAGCTACTGACAGTAAGTAGTTAAAGTCCAGTATTTATTGTTATTAGATACTTAATACCGAAGATTACAATACAATGGACTGTATGCTGGACTGGGAGCGAAAGAAAAACGTAGAATGTGCCAGCTGCTTCTCTTCCCGGGCGTACTGTAAAAGTCAGTTAAGGGACAGAGGTTTTAAAGGCGTTTTTGTGGGCTGACCCCCTGTCACTACAATAGTCTCTTTCCATCTTTATAATATCTCCAAATTTGTCAAACGTGACATCAGATGGTATTGTAACCTCTGGTGTTCTGCCTACCCCATAAGGGATACAGGCATGACGTTATGTATGTATGTATGTACGATACAATAGGTTATTAAGATTTAGGTATGTATAATGTTAAAACGCTTAGGTATCTATAGTTTAAGTTGTAAACTGGTTAACTAATAACTAACTCCTTGTTAAATGAAAAAGTTAACCTGATTTTATCCACTTATTCGTGACTAAGGTGTCTTAAATGGATCGAAATGCAAGTTAAAATGCATGATGGTATAAATTAACGCAATAAAACTGTCTTTTGTTTGTAAAAACTTAAGGCAACATTGACTGAATGTTTATGTAGGTAAAAAATACTTGAAACGAAATCGAAATTCAAATTGTGTACCACAATCTATTCAAAGCTAATGTAGTTAATAAAAATACGGTAACCAATCAATAACCGAAAACGCCAATCGGTATATCGAGGCTTAACATACGTTATCAAAACCGGTTTTTGACAGGTCAGCCAACAACCGGCAGCGGCACTCACTTTCTCATATGGCAATTTTTTTTCTAATATTTCTCTCGTCGACGTAATAAATGTGGAAGATCCACTTTTTATTACAACGCTTCTTGTTAAATTAGTAATTGCAATGTCTTAGAAAGCTGTTTTGAAGATAGTTTTATGTTTTAATAGCTTTGTTTGTGTTTTTAGAAGTACGTACTTTAGTATTGTCAGCTTTAGATATTTAACTATGTTTTACGACCTAATTTTTGTAGGTATTCCTGGAAAAAAATCTGTTGCCACATAAATTCCATTTGGCGTAAAGCAGTAAGTAGGTACCGTTAGTGAGTGTTTCCAGTGTTATATATTACTAAATAGATCGATACCATTGTTCTGGCAATTTGTATAATTTTATAATTATAAGTTTTCTTCTAGGTTTTAGATATACGTTTTTATTTGTGAAATGAGCAACTTTTATTTTAAAACAACTAAGTACTTCATCATATAACTGTACAACAATGTAATGCTTTTGTATTAATAAAGATTTATTATTTATTATTATTATCTTCGGCTTTATTGTCACTAATCATCAAGTATGAATTAAAGCAAATGTAAGTTAAAGTTAAGTAACAAATCTATAGATTAGCTTTAATATTTTTTGTTTAGCTGAATTAAAAAGATTCAACTGCATGCGCCACATACTCTTTGTTAAACGAATAACTACATGAAAAATAAAACATAAGTAGGTACTGACAACAAACAGGGAATCAAATTCACCCGGTTTTTTGTCCTGAACAACAATCTCACTTTCTTTTACATATCGACGGTAAAAAGCGAACCTGCTGTAACCCATAAAATGCAAAATGCTTAGGAGAGCTCAAAAACTTTTTGAATTTTCGAAAAAAATTATATCCCTTATACTAGAGACACTCTTAAACTACCGTAGAGCCACAGGAGTAAGACCATCCGACGCAGGATTTTTTTCTGATTCTAAATCTTACTTCTTACTAATATTATAAATATTAAATTTTGGATGTATGGATGTTTGTTCCTCAATCACGGGAGAACGGCTCAACGGATTTGGATTAAATTTAGCATGGTGATAGTGGACAGTCTGGAATAGCATATAGGCTACCTTTTATCCCGAAATTCTAACGGGATTCGAAGTTGCGCGGGTAAAGCCGCGCGCAACAACTAGTATGAAATAAATAAAAAAATATGATATGTGTTGGGTTACAGTAGGTTCGCTTGTTACCGTCGATATAATAAGGATGGGAAGTCTTCTATGTGACCTAGTGGAAACTAATAATGAAAACTAAGATAATATTAAGTAGGTAGTACCTACTAGGTACCTAAGTAGGTACCAGGACTGTAGATACCTAGTGGTACAAATTGCTTTGTTCGACTTATTGGAACATCCAATATTTAGGGATGGAAGTTCTGTCTGCTTCTAAATCTGATGGTAAATAGTGATTCATGCAACACAGTAATGGCCTTTAGATATGAGTTAGGATAGACCTTCCATGCTGGACTGGGAGCAAAGGAAAAACATAGAATGTGCCAGATGCTTCTCTTCCCGGGCATACTGTAAAAGTCAGTTAAGGAAAAGAGGTTTTATTAGATATTTTTTGTGCGCGATAGGCTGACTTCTTGTCACTGCATTAGTCGCTATCCACCATTATAATTATATACCTCCAAATTTGTCGAACGTGACGTCAGATGGTTTTGTAGCCTCTGGTGTTCTGCCTACCCCATAAGGGATACAGGCGTAAAGTTATCTATTAGGTAAGGACGCAAGCCCTTTTTCTAAAATATTGTAAAATTGTTCCTAGTTAACTTAAACAAGTTAAAAAATAAGTTGCAAATTACAATGTTTGTTTTTTTTTGACGTACACAATAAAATTTTGCACATCTAGAAACAGGATTTATGTGGGTGAATCCCGAGGATAAAAACGCGTTCGTAATCTATTGTTATTCAAATGTAGGCACTAGAAAATACTTTTCTTACCCATAATTACCTATGTTTTACACCTTAATTCGACCTTGTGATATCTTTACAGAACCCGTGAAAATAAAAATATATTTTTTAATGTCTGTGGTCACGAGCGACCTCTGAATTGTGAAAACTTAAGGAAATATGAATACCTATTTACCTATTTAGTTGATGCGTATTTTTTGTGGATCTAAATAAAAATATCATACATTACCAATCTATGCAATAAAATAATTAAATAGGTATGCTCATAAGTGTAAGTTCACAACTTAAACTTAACATTAAACTTGATTACCTAATTAAATTTTTAGGAACTGTAACAAATACTATAAATAATACATTATTAAACAACAATTTTTTCATCGAACGGTTAAGTAAAGTTAAAACTTACCTGGATCTATTCGAAAGTTGTTAATTATAATTTTCACCACTCGCCTAAAGTTGTTTAATTTAACACCTTACCTTGACTCGGGGCGGGTAGGGAGAGTCGACTCGTTCTCCGGAATCCAAAGTTCACTTAAATCCCTTAATCACCATAAATCATAAATCTAAGTTAACAATTAACCAAAAGTAAAATCACACTGTATAAGAAAATTCGTTTTCCAAACCAACTTATTTAAAAAAGTTATTTTTAAAACACATTTTCGAACAATTATAAATCGGTCACTTTGAAAAAAAAGTTCTTGTTTTTTTTAATTCTCATTGACACTATTTGTTTTTGACACTTTCGTTTAAAAAAAACACCGGCGTGATAAAACGACGGAGTAGCGTGTTCGCGGGAAAGAGGTTGGTTATCAACTACTTTAACTGGCAGGTGAATTGCTTCGGAGAGACCGCACGTAAACGCAACATGTTCTTTCGAATACTTTAGTGAAAAATCGCTTTTAATGCGGTGCAATAGAGCTTTCCTAAATCTGCAGGTGCTACACTTAATGTGCTGTTTACGTTGCTAATATGTGAATGTAAGTTCCTCCTCCAATACCTAGGTACCTACTTAACTTTAGTATAAAATGACCACAGATTTGTTTGTTAAGCAATATTTTGTAAACAAATTATCGTTTAATGATGTAGTTATTAATTGCTTACACTTTAAAATAGATTTTTATTTAGGTAATTCTTATAGGTATCGTACTTTTCTGTGCTTCAGAAGATGAAGCTAAAAAATATTTTTTGAGTACTTGCGGTAACATAATTATAAGTATTGTATGCACACAATGTGTTCTGAAAGACTTAACGCCATCATTTTTGTCTATAATCGGGGTACCCACTTGCATATTTTTCCACTTAAGGCTTTTAAAATTTCACCGGATCTCGGTGGAAACCTTGATGTAACCCATCATACTTGAAGGCCGGCTCTAGTGTAGCGGTAACATACATTGCTTTCTAAGGCAGAGGTCCTGGGTTCGAAACCCGGCTGCGGCGGATGTTAGTGTGATGAACACAGATATTAGTCGTCAAGTCATGGATGTTAATATGTTTATTTAAGTTTATTCTAATAAAAAGTATGTATTCATTCAATATGTATGTTTATATATTTCTTAAGTATATCAGTTATCTAGTAGGTATCCATAACACAAGTTCTTTAAGAAACTTAATTTGGGCTAGATAATGATGTGTGAGTGTCAGAAATATTTATTTATTTATTTATGCCTGAGGTCCTGGGTTTGAAATCCTGTTGGGGTATTAGCTGTCAAATCGTGGGTTTTATTTAAGTTGTTTCTTATATTAATATGATTATGACATGATATTATATAGAATCATCATAAGTACACATTATTTTGTTTAGTTTAGTTACGTTCTGCTGATTACTTAATGCTTTCAACACCCCCGCACAAAACTGACTTTAACGGGAAATCTTTCACAGTCCATGCTGTGTCACTGTGGAACAATTTGCCACTGGAGATGTCTGCTAAATCAATTGACACATTTAAAAGACTGGTCAAGAGGTACCTACTTCCTTTTTAAATTCACGCCTGTATCCCGTATGGGGTAGGCAGAACACCAGAGATAATAAAACCATCTGACGTTTGACAAATTTGGAGGCATTAGGTATAATAGTGAGAGAGACTATTGCAATGACAGGGGTCCGCCTATCGCCTACAAAAAAGCCTCCCATAACACCTCGGTCCCTTAACCGACTGTTACAGTATGCCCGGGAAGAGAAGCAGCTGGCACATTCTTTGTTTTTCTTTCGCTCCCATTGTATTTATTTATATATTATATATAATTTATGTACATACATACATACACATACATAACCTCACGCCTGTCTCCCTTTGGGGTAGGCAGAGACAAGGGAACACCAATTGCTTCGATCCATACATACCTCTTTCGCTTCCTCCACGTTCATTAATCTTTTCATACATGATCGCCGGTTACGGGTACTTTTAACTAGGCCCTTTTTAAGAACGTCGCCAATTTGATCGGCGTACGTTCGCCTAGGGCGGCCCCTTCCGACAGCACCATCCATTCTTGCTCTATACACCTCTTTCGTAAATCTACTTTCACTCATCCTTTCCAAATGTCCAAACCACCGTAGCATACCCTTTTCAATCTTAGTCACTACATCTTCTTTCAATCCGCATCTCTTTCTTATTTCACTATTGCGCACCCTATCACTCAATTTCACTCCACACATGCTTCTCAACGCTCTCATCTCCACATTTCATAATTTATGTATATTAAGCATTATAGTTAGTGGATATATATATATATATATATATTCTATATTTATGTATTATTCTTATGTAAGTTTATGTAATATCTCTACTATAACTATAGTAGGTATTTGTATATTAGTTAAAAAAGTTAATTAATAATGTACGCCTAGGCACCCTATAAAGTAGTCTCCAATTCTCACCCAAAGATTTTCTGGAAGAAATTGCTTATTAGTGATACGCCCACCTTTTGTACCGTGTTTCTGTTTTCGTTTTACTTTGTATTTTTTCTGTGGTGTACAATAAAGTATAAAATTAGTATATTATGTAACAAGTGAGCGAAGTTGCTAATTACAGTCGAAGCTCGAAATGAGCCGAGACTGTAATTAGCAACGCTCACGAGTTACATACGACGTTTTTCAACACACTTGTGAGTAAAAGACAGACATACGTGGTCATAAAATAACAAACACATTTGATACCTAACAAAGCTGTGAATTGTGATTGAAAAATGGCGCAGAACCTCGCGCATGCGCGTAGGTTTTTTTTCCGCCAAATGTGTCAATGTCTGTATAGCATATACAGCCTATTTTAAGTGAAAATGTTTAATTTGGAGTGGTAAATGCAAATATTTTAATATTTTATAACAAATTATTGTAAATTGTAAATAATTTGTTTGTTATACAAATTTGTTTTACTAATATAAGGCGCAAACATTTAAAAATGTATATGGATTTGAAGTGGTATAAAACCTCTTTTGTTGTTTCTGAAAATATTTAATGTATAACCCGGACCAATAAAATATGCTCTGTTTACTCGCATGTAATTTGCACAAAGGTACAATTCAACTTTGTAGGATTCATTATATTATGCACTAGGGTATAATATATTATGCACGCGTGACTTATAGCCCAGTTTATAGTTCTAAATTCAATAGAATAACGCTCACTTTACGAGCAAGTGTGTTGAAAAAATATTTATTTATCCGAATTCTAATTGAAACTTAATTTTAGCTCGATAATTTAACGCGTATGTTTGAAATATTTATTTATTTAGGTAAGTATATGAAGCATGCGATTACAAACTTTACTTACTAACTTATGCCATAAATATAGTGTAAAAATAAACATGATATTTTGTTTTTCATACTACAGGAGTGCATCAGAGTGCACGAGTGCTCTTATTGAACAAATGTTTTGAACCCACTCCCATTTACCACAGGCCTACTAGACTTAGGCTGCAAACTGGACGGTAGCGACAGCGACGCGGGGAATGTGGGCCGTTCTCGACGCCAGCGGGCGTGTGAGCGATTTGTCGCGGTGCAATACGAACTCAATACTTTCTATCGTGTCGCGGAAATCGCTTACCCGCGCCGCTGTCGCTCTCGCTGTCGCTGCCGTCCAGTTTGCAGCTTCAGACCGAACTTCACTCTATGTGGTGGATATTCCAAAAAGTCGAGAAATTGACAGTACCTTTTTGGAACTTGTTGCAAATGTATGGAAGAACTGAATGTGTCTGTTTTTCCGGACCACTATTAATTCTGGTAGGTATATTAATCCGTCGAGTGGAATAGGTTGCTCGAGGATGGTACAAAGCGTTACAAATCTGTCAAATTTCCCCAACAAATTTTTAACTTAATGTCGAGTGCATAGAGTTGAGATTCAATTACTATTTTTGACAGATTTGGAACGCTTGAACTGCTGCTTTCTGTACTATGATGATACCACCTAGGTCTTCATAAATAGTTTCCACCAGGAGCGGTGGAAATCATGTGCCATGGTTATAAAACCAAATATAATTATTAAAATCCAATTTTTTTAGCTATACTGAGGCAACTTAGTCTAAATAACTCTTATATCTGACTACTTTTGTCTATCTATTCTATATGTCTATTGCTGACACTCACACAACATTATCTAGCACAAATTAAGTTTCTTAATGAACCTGTGTTATGGATACTAGTTAACTGATATACTTAAGAAATATATAAACATACATATTGAATAAATACATATTTTTTATTAGAATAAACTTAAATAAACATATTATAAAAATCCATGACTTGACGACTAATATCTACTTATGTTCATCACACAAATATCCGCCGCCGCCGGGATTCGAACCCAGGACCTCTGGCATAGAATGTACGTTACCCCTACACCAGCCGGTCGTCAACTTTCTTTACTTTTGTTTACATTTTGTTGATGAATCAAAGTAATTTTCAAGAAGGAACAACAATCAATGGAATAGTTTCATGAACATTTCCAACACATTGTAATAGTCAGTTTTTTTTATTAAAAACATAACCCATTCTAACTGACTTATCTATGATATGAGAATATTTTTGGTGAGTTCATCAGAGATAAGTTTTACTTCAAAAACTTATTTATTTACAAAACAATAAATCAGAAACAATAGTGACTGAAACTGTAGGTAACTATTAAATTTTGCTGCATGTATGTTTGAATTCAGAAAAAAAATATGCTTAGGTATATTTCACAGCCTCATACATAATATAGGTAAAAAAAATCTTAAATAAAATTTTAGACATTAGAAAACACACAGATACTTAGTAATGTAGAACAAAAAAGTCCACATTGCACTACAGTTCTGAATAAGTAAATCATCCATATATGTATACCAAATTTTCTACAATGTAAATTTTCTAAATACACAATAACATCAGCAAAAATATATCCGATTCGATAAACAGTACCTCATATTACAATTAGCCCGGTCAAATTTGATCAAAAATTAGAGAAAGTTACATAAATTCCCACCAAGCTGAACATCGGTAACATTGTTCCCATCATTCCCCTGTGTGTTTCTTATTCAAGGTCAAACGTAAAAAAAAGAGATTTTTGCAATTTTCAGCTAAACGATAAGTTTAATCATAAAAATATCCTAAACACAATTTACAGATCATAAAATTATCTACAAAAAATGTATCTTTTTTTTCCTACGTGCCACGGTGTTTTCACTAAATTTCGTTAGTAACACTAAGATATAGACGGCGCTGTTTATATCTAATATATAAAATTCTTGTGTCACAGTTTTCGTTGCCATACTCCTACGAAACGGCTTGACCGATTTCAATGAAATTTTTTGTGCTTATCCGGTATCTATGAGAATCGGCCAACATCTATTTTTTTTTTATTTATATGGCGAAACAACGTTTGCCGGGTCAACTAGTAATTTATAAAATTTTAAAAATGCCATAGACAATGTCTCTTTCATCCTACTTTTCATTCTTCGGTTCATTCAATCAATCACCTAACCGACTCATTAAACCTATCTTTCATTCGTTACCTGTGTTCGTTACTGCGCGCCCGTTTTCGAATGTTGTTTTTATCGTTTTTTTCTTTGATTCCTTTTACCCAATACCCGGCCACCATTTGGACTCTGACGTTCCCTTTTTTAATTCTGACCCGGCCATTCTACTGGATTTCGGAAACAACGCTGCAATTCGACCTTTGCTTGTTTATTGGAATTTTGATTGTGATAACGATTTTCTGATATATACATATTTCATATAATCATGATAATATACATATTTGAGGAGTCTTAAATTTTCTTAAATAAAAATACAGGGAAGTTTCCGACTGGTTCTAGTAAAAGTTTCAGTCACTAAGGTCTAGATGGCGCTAGAACTCCGTTTAGCTGATATCTCTATCTCAACCTATAAAAGTTACTTTATGCTACGCTACGGCCACCGTTTGTGAGATACACACATCAAATTCACACGATATTTCAGACAATTATGAATTGATTTTGAAAATTGTTGTTTTATATGATACAGGATACTTCATAGTGGGACTACCATTAAAATTTCATCCAAATCGGTTGAGTACTTCATTGAAAATTTCAAACTTTTGTAAAAATATGTGTGATTTCGGAGAATGTTTACGTTGATGACATTCTCAACTCAGCCAGAGTTTTGACGTGAAGTCTGCATTCATTGATTAAGTTAAATATATTGGCGCGCACGCGGTCGTTAACAGATTTGTCGAGTGCAAAAAGGGTTTATTATCGTTTAAAACGAGAAAAAGTAAGTTATCTTTTTGTAAAGCTTATGAAAGAAAGATTTAATGTACCGATCTATGATGTCAGTATTTGTCGAGTTTATTTGGTGCCTTTGTGTATATGAAAAAAAGTCATTAGCGTCATAAACTATTTTCATATTTGAATTTAAAAAAAATATTGTTGTTTAGGTAGATTTTAAAAACTTTGAGTCGTTTTTATACTAGTAATCTTGATTTTTATGGCAGTTAAACAATTTTTAGACTGAATATTTCGAGAATCAAACTTAATTTTGTCATTTCAAAAACGCCATCAGGTAGTGGATTTCTTCCTGATACCAAAATCTGTCACTGTCAATTTAACTGACCTACCCGAATTGACCCCTTCAATTTTGTTTCAGGTATTTTTATGTTAGAACTTACCGTTTTGCTGCAAATTGCAAAAAATCCTTCTTTTTGACGTTTGTCCTTGAATAAAAAAAGGGTGTCAATTAAATGGTTAGCATAGTATTGTTATTTCTGTGAGCAGAAATAGCTAATTGGTCAGCAACTCATGGTCAGCAAACATTTCAAAATCAATCAGCAATTTATGTCATTCTGGATGGCTGTAATTATTTTTGTACAGCATATTAATTATATAAGCTGCAATCAGCTGCTCATGTTTAATAAAATTTTGGTAAGCACTCAGAGTGTAAGCAAAAAAATGCATTTTGTGCTGCATATAAGAGTAGCAAAAATACTTTACCTGTCATGCGCAAAATGGGCGCATTCCTTACAAAGATTATTTAATTTATTTACTCTCTGAGTGGATGTGTTTTTTTGGGTATTTATTATTGATAGAAGTGTAAATTAATAAAAGATTTTTTTATTATTATAAAATATAATTGTAACTTCTTATACAATGCAACTTCTTATACAATGTGTTAAAATTAAATATAAACAAAATGTTTCATTCTTATAATTATAAATGAGATCAAATCAAAAAGTTATCAAACGATTAGGAAGGTTCTTGAAATCAGCGTATTATTATTATTAGCTTAATAATTTTATTGTATTATCAATGCCCGTTTAGCTTTTGACGGACGGCCACGTTTTCTTTTTTCCCCTATGGGAATATTTTTAGCTTCAAGCGGAGGAACCACATACTTTAAGCGAATCGCCAAACCAATCACATGCTTGCATATATATAAATTAAAAAAAGCTGGACAGTCACATCTCCCTTTTATCCAATCGTTTCTTTCAATTGGCAAAGTGACAAGCCACTTGCTGAAATTTTGTTTCTTGAAATCGTCAAAACTTTCCCATTGTGCGTCGAAAACTTCACAATTAGTTGCTTGAGCAGCAGGAATTTGGTAATAATTGTATTTGTCGTCTTTACGCTACGTCACCATTTTTGGTTTTTTTGCCCACTGGTAAGCTTCAGTCCAGTGCTTCGTAGTTAAAGAGGGTACGTTGGCAATGTAATTGTCTTCTGGGTTAGTAATATATTTATTAGACCACTGGTTTACCATTTCTTTTGCAACCACCAAAAACCTGGACAAAGGGAAGCGTTCTCGGAGTGTATTGCTATCCTTTATTACTCTGTTAAAAGAATCCAAAGCGTTATTGGTTGTTGGAGAGTTGGGAGCCGCTCCCAGGAACCAATTGCGGTTTTGTGTTAACCACTGTGCTCTGAAATACGTGACAAATTCAATCTGATCTTTATATTTTTGCAGAAATGCTTCGGAAGCTGCGTCAAATATATTCTCATCTGTAATAGAATGCAATGAATCAACATCATTTAAGATATTATCACGCAGCACCTTGTTCTTAATCCTTTCTATCCTCTCTTGAATTTTTCTTTTTGCGTGTGCCCAGCACATCCGAACTACGACATGTTCTCCAAAAACTTCTAGAAATGCATTTTGTATGCTTTTAGCAGCATCACAAACCAATACTTTTGGATTCCAAGAACTTTCAAAAATTTCTTGTATTTTGTCCTTAAGTCCTTGGAACATCAATTTGAAATCTTCTTTTTTTTCATTACTTGAAACCGTTACACATAGAGGGTGGAATTTGCGGTTTTGGTCCGTGGTTCCACAGACCAATACAGGAAAACCCTGCCAGATGAGCTTGTACGTGGCATCTGCATGAACGACGCTGGCATCTTTGGAAATTTCAATTAAATATTTAGTAGACATAACAAACCGAAAAATGGGATTTTGTTCATCACTGTCATCAATTCGGTAACAAAGCACAAAAACTTCATGCGGATCCAAAGGAAGACTTGAGTGTGAATGAATCCAAGCTTCAAGCTCTCCTAAACTTATGGTAGATTGGCCGTATATAGTACGACGACGATCACTCAGATAATTTCTTAACTGAGACATTTTAGGAACTTTGATATTTTTCATTTTTAATAGACTTTCCATTATAGCTTTTGGTTTCATTTTTAAATCAAATAATCGATTAATTTCGTTCTTCACGGTGTCACTCAAACCGTACGACGAGGTAAACTCCTTCTTTTCATCATGGTCATGATCAGCATTCGTTTTGAACATTAACACTGAATCTGAGGTGCTTTCGAATAACAAATACATTCTTGTAGAGCACTGTGGACCACGACGTTTCAATTTATTGCACCTATAGTATGTCTTTTTTCCTTCCTCTGTTTGATGACAATAATTTTTGGACCAAGTACGTTCAGCTTTCACGAATGTTTTGGCTTGTTCGAAGTTATCAAACTTTTGAACTAACTTCCAGTCCAAAGACAGTTTTGGTTTCTTCTTAGCCACCAGCACCGATTCTTCACTGTCAGTGCAGCATTCCGAATCCGATTCGTAGTCGGGAACTAGTTGTATTCCTTCTTCAATAAAATTATTATCCATTTTACTAGGAAATCACAAAAACCACACAAATCTCTTTAAAACACGTTGTTACCACTGCAATTTGACTGTTAATAATCGCCGCATAATCATCGAATGACAATACTCGCACGCGATTGGTTGCTCGTGTCACGCGCCTGCTCTTGCTCCGCCCACTTTTAACGTACATTGCCGCTTTTTCAACAAAAACGCAATCCAAGTAGTTATTTTGCTCACCATGTTTTAAATATGCATACCAATCAAATATACTGCTTATAGACATGTTTTTCTGCCGCTCAATCATGAAATCTTGCCGCTCAAGTAGTTATTTTGCGGACTGAATGTTTATTATGCAGACTCATGTTATTGTTGGCTGCCTATGTATGATTTAATTTTTGACCATTATCAAAATTAGTTGCGGAACAAGAATTGCTGCCTGATTTTTTTTGATTGCAAACAAAATCTTTGTATGCTGACCAAATTATTTAAATGCTGCTTTTGGGTGGCTCGCCAAATTTTATAATTGCTGACCAATGTAATTACTTCTCATAAAAAAATCCATACAGAGGAAAGATGGGAAACTTTCAAGTTTTATTTTTAATCATATTTTAAACAATGTTACCGATTTCCAGCTTGGTGGGAATTAATGTAACCTCAAATGTCTAAATTGACCGGGCTTTACGTACTTTCAAAGCCTTATTATGGCGATAACGCAGCGTTTCTACACTTTTTTGAATGATTTAATACCCAGTAACACGTACAGAAGGCAGCACATCAAGCATTACAAATCTGTCAAAAAAAATTACTTGAATCTAAACTCTATGCCCTTATAATTAAGTTGAAATTGGTTGGGGAAATTTGACAGGCAATGTAACGCTTCTGCCGCCTTCTGTACCTACATGTTGTGTCTGAAAAAAATATAATTCATAAAAATTAAATATATAACCAACCAATGTGTTAATATAGAAACATTTATGAAAGTTGTCTAGATAAAAAAGTCACACACATAACACTAACTCACCATTTCATAGATATTGCTACGAAATGCCTGCATGGATTCATGTAAAAGTTACATTAAATAAAAAACATAAATAAAAAGCGTATGGTATAACCAATGGTTAAAGAAAAATTGTGAATTAGTAATAATTTTTGAAAAATATACCATTTAAACGTGTTTACGCTTGCTCACGTCGCGTCGGCGAAATTCGCTAGCGATTTTCTGGGCGGGAAATATGGTGCATTTGAATACCTACACACCACACTACAAGAGGGCCTTAATATAAAGAAAACAAAGACAGGGCATCTTATCACCACAGTTTCAATTCGGCTGTCTGTTTTCTTGATCACATCTTGCATAGACATATCTTTTCTTCAAAATCTTTCTACATCTGCTGGAGTAGCCATTCTGTGTGTTAAAAAATAGATGTCTACACTATAATTACATACATACATACATAACTTCACGCCTGTATGCCGTATGGGGTAGGCAGAACACCAGAGGTAATAAAACCATCTGATGTCACGTTTGACTAATTTGGAGGCCTTATAATAGTGGAGAGAGACTATTGCAGTGACAGGGGGTCAGCCTATCACCCACAAAAAAGCCTCCCATAACACCTCGGTACCTTAACTGACTTTTACAGTATGCCCGGGAAGAGAAGCAGCTGGCACATTCTATGTTTTCTTTTGCTCCCAGTCCAGCATAGAAGCATTCTACTATAATTCTTCCTGTTTTTTTGCCTTTTCTTACTTGTACTATTCCAGTGTCAATATTTTCATTAAATTCTTTAGTGTAACATATAAAAAAGTGAATAAAATATACTTCTAAAGAAATAAAACATTATTCAAAACTAAAACCTTTTTAATCCCTTGATTTATACACTGCTGTTCAAACAAAATTATAATTTAATGTCAAAATATTGTTTCCCAATTAAGACAAATAAAAATAAATACTGTGTAACGGTAAGTTTGAAATATTAAAAGAATTCCAACTATTTTACACTTAGGTTTAAATAATACAATGTACCAAGCTAGGTAGAGTAGAATCACTCATCAGAAAGTAAAATAAACAGATCATATGGTCACCTGTATATGGTAGACCTCATTAAGTAACAACTTAAATATACCTGAAGTCTTTTAGCTCACCAAGGTGTAGGAAAATCTCTTTTATCATCAGAAATTTCCTAAAAAAACTATACTAAGTTGTTTTTTCCTAACAAATCATCTATCTACAGGGTGACCAGTGATAAATTTTAGATACTGAAGAAGAGTACTCTGTACTCGATTCTGGTCATAATTATGCAATAAAAGTAGGTACTTAATTTTTCACTAGAGTTCCCTATAAATAAATAAAGTTTTGTTACTATTTACTTTATTTACGCCCAAGTCAATCGTGTCACATGACCTGGCACGCGGATCACTGCCAATGCTTGTGTAACCATGTGTTGTGTAATCAATTCTTTAACTTTCGGTTAAGTTTACTCGCTAAATAATTAGTATTTATTTGTTATTATATGTATTTTATCTCTTCATATATGATCTCAAACTATCACATCCTCAAATTTCAATAGTGACCCACCAGTCACCCTGTATATTTCTTATAATTTTTGATTAATAAGTAATCACTCAATATAATCACATCACATTATGATGTCAGAAAAAGTGGTATGGGTTATTCACATAGACAAAATAGCTTACAAGAAAAAATGAAACCTGTCTCAAAGCATTGAGTGACAATGGTGAGGTAGTTCCAAAACTAATCATAGCATTCCACCACATATTTAGTTTGAATATAGGAAGTATTCAAAACATCATTGTCATGAATAACTAATCACTTTTTCACAAAGTAACTATCTCTATTGGTGCTGGTATGCACTGAATTCCATGAAATCCTATAATGATGGTTTGACGTCCTTATTAAGTATGAGTGCTGGATTTTGCATGTCGAGTTGACTTTGAGCTATATCACTAAGAGAACCCTGTATTTTTTCTAAAAGTATTTCTCCTTGGCGGACAACCTGGAAAGTTAAATAAATCATTTTATCTTGTTCTAGACATTTAAATTATAAGATACATTACGAAATGTTAAATTATTTGACTTTAATATTGTGACCTCACCTCTTCTAGTTGTTCTGCAGCCTCCTTGTTTTCTGCCTCTAACCTCCTCAAACTTTGTACTTGTAACTCTGTAGAACTTTCCTCACTAGGTAAAGATTCAATCAAAGTATCTATATCTTTAGCACATCGTGAAATCAATGTAGCAAACAAAGATGCATAATCTTCCTGATTTTGTTGCTGCTGAGGAGTTTGTGAACCACTGCGATCAAAACCAGGAAATTTGCTAGGCGTAGAAAATTGTTGCAATATTCCTATACTGTTACAGAAGTGCTCTGCTTGCTGGAAAACGTAAAAGTTATATTGAAGCTTTAGTAATCCAATGAAATTTTATTTAAGTAAAGAAGCGGCGTTCTGTTGGTCATAATTACCTGATTGATGGTATCTTGGAGCTGCGTAAGGCGGTCGGCCATGGTGTTGAGTTTATGATTCAGATAAATATAGTTCTTAAAAGTGTTATTAAGTATCTATTCAAAGTACGAGATAAAATATAAATATTTTAATAAGATCAACGCAAATTCTTGAATATGTTTTAGTTTAGGAATAAGGATGTTATTCACTCACTGTTAGAATAGTTAATCGATTGCGACGGAAACGATTTTTTTTTACGATAATCGATTCGTTTCTAAAACGACATTCAAACGTAACATTTACCAGAAAAGGGGTTTCCTGAGAAAAAAAGTTACTCCTAAATGTTTATTAAGGGAGTATACTCTTCATGATCTTCAGGATCCATCATTTTAAATAACATAACCTACCTAATAGATATTCGTGAATTCAATAAATATTAGTAATGTACGTAGGTACACTTTAATTAATTATTTATCGGTTTCTTAGGGTCAAGTCAACGCTACGTCACGCATGCATGTACTAACGCGCGTAAACACGCAACGGGGGCACGTGCCCGTTGACACGCGTGACTAGTTTTTGACAGTAGCGAGCGTTGCTGATTTTGAGGCTTACATTACTTACTTTGTAATCAGTATTGCTATTCCGAGAGCTAATTTTTCTATACGTTTTATTTTTAAACTATGCAAAACAATGAATAATTAGATTTGTTATAAAATTCGTTAGTTGTTCAATCGTCACTAGCTAGCTAATTGATATTTTTATAATCGTATATTAATCGATAGATAGTCGATTTAGTAGTAAATGTTCGTACAACCCTAAAACTGAGATCATTGCACGTCATACACAGTATTGTCAAATTGACGTTGACAGTAATCTCTGTGACAGTTTATAGAATCGTTGTAAAATACTAAGATATTGTATGTAGCATAAGTTTGCCTTAATAGTAGACAAAATAAGTTTTAGACAATGTAGGGTATCGTATTTTTAGAAAGGAATCATTGAAAGCATTATATAATTTTATATTTTAAAAGGACAGGATTTCTAATCATATTTACGTACAGTTTTCAGACACTCCGTCTCGAAAGATTGACTTTCTAAACTGGTAGTACTAGATTATTTTCAAATCATAATTTAAGCCAAACTAATAACATCATTTCATTTAACATAAATATTCTCTATTCACAAAACAATAAATAATGAGTAAGTATTCGAAAAGAATTCAATTTAGAGCTTAAACATAAGGAGGTACCTGTCTATAACTTAAAATATGACTAAAGATACAAATTATTAGTACCCATACTTTCATAAACTTCTAAATAATAGTACCGTTTGAGCTAATAGGTAATTAAGAAACTAAGATATATACCTACCTACTCATTTAAGGCTAAACGATTCCTAATGAAAACTAAATTATTTACTTACACTTAAAAACATACCTACCTACAGAATCGAAATAAAATATAAATCTTGTCAAATAAAACACATATCATTTAAAATTATTCGAACTTTCTCTACAAATAAACTATTTGAACATAACAAACATAAAATTATCACAAAGTCTATTGTAATTTGGTGGGTAAGTAGGTACGTAATAATTCAACAATATAAAACAATACTATAATTTATGAATTAACCTCGAAATGAGACACATCACCATTTTCATTTATACATTACCCTAACAATAAAATATATCAATACAAACATTAATTTACTTTAAAATTACGGCAAATAGTTTAAATCCGAAAACTTACCTAATCAAAATATTCACACCATAGTAAATTTTTCTGATAACAAGATACCTACTAGAATCATATTACCTAGGTAGGTACCTATTTCAACGCAGTTTCACTAGTTTTAAAGAGAATATTCTCGATTTTAATAGGTAGGTAGGTATCAGAAAAAGACGCAGCCTAGAGCTAAAACAGAATAAGTTAAATATACCTTTAGGTTCGCAATTTCTAGAACAACAAACTTCTTAAGTTTTAAGAAGAATATTCTAGTTTGAGGAACCTATAAATCATTATTCAAAAACAATACATATATATTCATATGATATTGGCTTCTTGAAATTTCTACAACCTCAAACTTCAAAGTTTAAACATGATTTTTTTTTGTTTACCCAAGCAGTATTCAAAAGAACGCAATTAAGAACTAAAACATTATAACGTAAAACATGCCTATAGACTATAGATATTCATAGATATCTACAGTAACTGAGTCAAATCATGAAACAGAGACATGCTCTCTCTCTCGCTCTCTTTTTGCGCTGCGCTGCAGCCCGAGATAATGTGCGCGAACCTTTACGCGTATGATACAGACTTACGCGACGTACGGTGCGCGCGTTTGAACACGTAACGCAGCGTTGGCACTATTCTCATGGCAATTATGCTCTTAAAGGCTGAACAACCTAATATAACTCAAAGTGTACCTATGTATTATATTGTAAAGCCATGGAATTGTAAACTCACTGCTGACATTATATGTATATAATAACGTAACATAGCCTTCGTTATATGATAAATGTTTTCCCAATTCGACAATTTCCTGATATAATTTAATGCATTGCCTTAGTTAGGTTTATAGTCACGAAGTAAGTTAATCTACTATGAAAAAGGTAGAGGCATAGGTACCTATTGGCAAGATGTAAAAAGTAGTAAGGTGGCGACTGACCGGATTTCGCTATCGTAACATTCGCGGCGAGCGTGGCGTTTACGGCGGCATTACCTGACTGGAAGCCAGCAGATCAAGCGTTACGTTCCCTGTCAAATTTCCCCAACCAATTTAAACTTAATGTCCAAGGCATAGGGTTCAGATTCAAGTATCTTTTTTAACAGATTTTGAACGCTTGATTTGCTGCCTACTGTACATTTGCTCGTGGCGAGCACTGTGCTCAACTGCGCTCCACCTCCACGCTCGTCAAAATTGTAATGGAGAAGAAAACAAAAAGCTCTAAATAGATGTCGCTTGATACTCTTGAGCCATAATAAACTATCAAATGAACAAGTTGCTATCAAAATTGCTTGTTCAGTGTTCTGTAATATGTACATACTACATTTCTACAAAAGTTAAAATCAAGTACATCCACAACTTCCGCATGACGTGTTTATCCTCAGAGAAATCCATTTTCTATAAAACTTATGACTACGCAATGATGCATTTCTAATTTTTAACTTTTAAAGGGATTCGCGAAAAATACCGAAGATCGAGTGGGGCATACGGCCCTCTCTGTACTGACCTGTAGCATTTCATCGTAATGTAACGTTACGTTACGCTGAAGTTTTCTAGTCAGTCGCCACCTTTAGACACGTGTGAAATCCTGGGCTTAGAGTATTCATAAGATTTTGCATGCAAACTGCCTGCCAATGTCAGTGTCAAATGTCAATGTCATATAAACTTATGTGGCAGGCGAGTATGCAGAAGGTGTATATGTGCTGTTGCAATAATTAAAGTTATTACTGCATTTTGTCTGCATTTAAAAAACATTCTTTTGCAAATCATAATTTAGATAAGTTATCAACCATGGGTGATATAGAAAATTTATCGATAAGTTAGTTAAATAATTAGTTGCTCTAACCTTTATCAAAGATTCCAGATTTTCCTTTCATATCGAAATATTTTACATTACAGGCGCTATTTACACCTCAGAAAAGAGAGGCAACGATGACTCAGGTAATGGTTCGGAAGATAAGCCTTATAAAACCATTTTACAGGCTATGCGGCATGCGAAAAAAGAGCCATTCCCTACTATTTATGTTGATGCTAAAGAAGAAGGTAAGATCTATGAAGTTGCAGCAAAATCCCAGTTAAAAAAGATTCAAAAGATCTGGGTTCGTGAAAACTACAAGGCAGCAGACAAAGCCAAGGCTGAAGAAGATGGAAATGAAAAAAGACAGCAGAACTTAGATGAAGGCAAGAAAATTGTTCTAAAAGAAGACCCAAGTCTTCCGAAAGCTAAAGTTGTTAAGATTCTTGAATGTAAGTACACCTTTATATTCAACTTAAACATACAGAAAAGTTAATAACTTTTTATCTAAAGTAGTTTTACTTTAACAAGCTGTGTCAATAGACCACTAAAATTGTTTTTCAATATTGAATAAGTACATTAACATACACAAGGTATAATAGTTTTAAAAAGACATCCATAAATCAACTGCAAATTTTAAGATGGTTCAACTCTAATTTATTTTTTCAGCTGCTAACTATAGAGGGCAAAGAATCTGTGTCCGAGGCTGGGTTCATCGACTCCGAAGACAAGGCAAAGGTCTTATGTTCATAACCCTGCGAGATGGTACGGGATACTTGCAGTGTGTACTCCATGGATTATTATGTCAGACTTACAATGCATTGGTGCTATCAACTGAATCTTCTGTAGTGATATATGGAAAGCTAGAGGTCTTACCTGAAGGAAAGACGGTAAGTGAAATTGGTTTTATTGCTTTGCATCCTCAGCATCTTGACTCTTACTAATGAGTCCACTCAGGAGGCAATGCTTTAAATATAATTTAATTAATTAAATATTAGTATTTTACACCTTTTACACTAAGGTCTGATTTTTCAATTGTCAGATAAAAGTTAACTAATGAATAAAGTATTACTTGATTAGTGTTGTAAATTTTAGCCTTAAGCGTCGAGCCTTGAGCCTTAGCCTTGAAGCTTTCAAGGCTCAAACTCTAAAGGTTTAAACCTTTAAGGCTTGCAGATTTAAAGGCTTATAGCCTTAATGGCTTGTAGGTGTAAAGAAGTAGAGCCTTAAAATTTTGTGGCCTTAAAGGCTCGGAGCAATTAAAGCTCTCATTTTTATGCTATTGAAGCCCTATATTCATGTATAAATGAATGTAATTAATTAATGTACGCTGGTGTTGTACTTAGTTTTTAGTGGCTGTAAAACACAGTTTAAATTTTACTTCATGTGCTTGTAACTAATTAGCTCAGAAATTGCCTGCGGATAAAAAAGTGCTAATTTTCTAGTACTACATAATTACTTTTATTAAGCTAATTGCCTTCTATTTGAGGGTAGAGAGCTTAAGCCTCCAAAGCTTTAAAGTCTTTAAGGCTAAAGACCCAAAGCCTTAAAGCTTTTAAAGCTAAAGCTTTAAAGCCTCAGAAGCCTTTAAGGCTAAAGCCTCGAAGCCTTAAAGCCCCCAAAGCTAAAGCCCTGAAGCCTTAAAAGCCTTATAGGCTTAGCCTTATACAACACTATACTCGATAACTTCAACCTTGTTTCTAGTTTGATGTTGTTTGTAAAACTAACTGTAAAACAAATAAAACTACTTTTTAACCGGATTAATCGCGTATAATTTATATTTTACATTTTAACTCGACGTTTCGGTGTCTTTGCAGACCCCGTGGTCACGAGCGACTGAGGTGTCAGGCGTCAGATTGATAGTGGAAAAAGTTATACATCATCTCCATCTATTTCTCAGTCTTCGAGCGTAGCGTTCAGGGTTAACAAAAAATGAGCTGACAGTGTCTCGAGTTTCAGGTCGTGCTGCTTGCTGGATGTTTGACTTAATATCTTTGAGAATAGGGTCCCATGCTGGTGATAGTCTGATGATAGATAGATAGTCTGATGATAGATAGATAGGTCTGCAAAGACACCGAAACGTCGAGTTAAAATGTAAAATATAAATTATACGCGATTAATCCGGTTAAAAAGTAGTTTTATTTAAATTATGAATCGTGAAAACTTAAGACAATACTAACTGTAAAACAAATTCATTCCACTGAGTAATATATACTTTATTAGTCAAATAATTAGTATCTGATTGTTGAAAAACCAGGCCTTAGTATAATATTATAATATTTACGTGGATGGACATATACCATGTTAGTCTTCATACATAAATACATACATACATAACGTCACGCCTATATCCCTTATGGGGTAGGCAGAACACCAGAGGTTACAAGACCATCTGATGTCACGTTTGACAAATTTGGAGGTATTATAAAGATTGAGATAGACTATTGTAGTGACAGGGTGTCAGCCTATCGCCCACAAAAACGCCTTTAAAACCTCTGTCCCTTAACTGACTTTTACAGTATGCCCGGGAAGCGAAGCAGCTGGCACATTCTATATGTTAGTCTTCATATTCCCTTAACATCAGGTGTCATGGAAGAAAAATGTCCCATCCATATTCTATAAAACAAAATATATATATATTATTCAAACAGACAATCACAAAAAAATTTGGCCCTGCTTGACTTAACTATGTAGTTTTTAAGTCATAGCTTTTGTTCTGATTAATGTTTTTTTTTTGTCACAAAAAATAGACATACAAATCACCTGATAGGTCTAACCAAAATACTGCCACACTTGCTAAGCGTGTTGACTATGGTTCTACTCCGCAAATAGAGGATGCATCGTTCTTGTGTACATTATAAGTACTGAAGTTATCTATAAAAATAATTATTGTAAAGCTAGAAGAGTTTGTTTGATTGGTTGAAAATGATAATCTCTGAAACTATGCAGATAAAGCTGCTTGTTGTTGCAAAGAGCTTACAATACCACACAATAATAAATATTTATAAGTGAACTTGCATTACTATAAAATTTTGCTTTGTTAGAATAGTTTTCCTTATTATTATGTAATTTTTATTTCATTTTAAATACCAAATGTTTCCAGGCGCCAGGTGGTCACGAGTTGACAGCGGACTTCTGGGAGCTGATAGGCTTGGCACCTCCTGGCGGTGCTGATGCCATCCTTAATGAGGAAGCTCTGCCTGATGTACAGCTGGACAATAGGTACTACTAATTTCCTTTTGTTATATTATACAGCAGGGACTGCATATCTGTATAAAATTTTTAAATAGTACTAGTAAAATTTCAGTACCCTTATTAGTGTACTGCTTCATCAAACACAATAACTGTACAAGTTATTAAAATCTAAATTAATTATATCAGTACCCAAATAATGTAAACTGGATTAATTTCTATAGATGTTTTTAGTACAGAAATATTTTAACCTATTTAATTTCGGTACCGAAATGTATGAAATGTATAAAATGGTCAGCATATGTACCTATGCTTCATAGGCTTAATATTAATACCGGAAAATATTATATTATTAATATTAATACCGGAAAATTTCAGTTAACTGAAAAAATAATCAGTTATGTTACAAAAGGTACACGAACTAAAATAGTATGAATTCCTGTACTGTTATTTTTAAATACACCTAATTTAACGGTATGACGTCATACAGAAAAAATATGTACAGAAATTCATACCGGTATGCAGTCCTTGTTATAAGAGATATACTTTTTACAAAGCATTTATTGTAAATCGTTGTCGTTATTGTAAATGTCAAACGTTGCTGGCCACACTGCTTACTGCCTGGACCTTCTGCTGACAACCGATCCGGACAGATATTCGGTGTCCGTTACTGCACCCTTAGGGACATCCGATCACTGTCTGGTGAAATCTGTATCGCAGTACTCGCCACCTGACACCCGACCAAGTGGTTCTAGGCGAGTATGGCGTTACAAGTCGGCAGATTGGGATGAAATGCGACATTTCTTCGCATCTTTTCCGTGGCGGCAAGCTTGTTTTACATCAACCGATCCATCGTGCTGCGCTGATGCAGTCTCAAGTGTGATAGGTCAAGCAATGGAGTTCTTCATTCCCTACGCTGATCTATCCCTTGAAACCAAAGCTCGCCCATGGTTTAGTGCTGAATGCTTTTCCGCTGAAAAGCGTAAGCGAGAAGCGTACAAAGCCTGGGCAACCGCTCGCAGAAGCAAAGCCGTGGATTCGCATGAACACAAAAAGAGGTACAATGCTGCCGCCAAGTCCTGCAAAAAGGTGATCAAGAGAGCTCGTTTCGCCCACATAGGCTGTATCGGAGACAGAATAGCCTCATACCCCTCGGGAAGTAAAGCTTTCTGGTCCCTCGCCAAGTCGGTCGAAACGAACTTTTGTCGCCCGTCGCTGCCGCCTCTGCGGAAACCTGACGGTTCTCTGGCCCACACCGCTAAGGAAAAGGCGGATTTATTTGCCAGTATCTTTGCGGAAAATTCTCGTCTAGATAGCCAAGGTAAAATCCCACCCCAATTACCTCAGTTCGGTCCTACAATGGGTACCGTTCATATTCGACAAAAGGAGGTTCTTAAGTGCTTGCTGCACCTAGACGAGAATAAGGCTAGCGGTCCAGACGGTATTCCTGCAGTGGTGTTGAAACGCTGCGCAGCTGAGTTGTCTCCCGTTTTGATGCGTCTCTATAGACTCTCTTTGGAATCTGGTAAAGTCCCCAAATCCTGGAAGCTGGCTAACGTACAACCAGTACCGAAGAAAGGAAGCCGTGCTGATCCTGTCAACTATCGACCAATTTCAATCACCTCCATACTTTGTAAAGTCATGGAACGTGTATTGAACAATCGACTCCTGGCATACCTTGAGACCAACGAGCTCCTAAGCGATAGCCAATATGGTTTCCGCAGTGGACGCTCGACCGGCGATCTTCTCGTGTATGCCACACACTTATGGAGTGAGGCCTTGGAGGGTCATGGTGAAGCAATAGCTGTATCCTTAGACATCTCCAAGGCCTTTGACAGGGTCTGGCATGATGGTCTCTTAAGCAAGCTTCCAGCATATGGCATACCGACCGGGCTCTGCGACTGGATATCTGATTTTCTGAGGGAACGGTCGATTCGAGTAGTCTTAGACGGCTATTCCTCTGACCTAATGGCGATTAATGCCGGGGTACCTCAAGGATCTGTTCTCTCTGCAACTTTATTCTTGCTGCACATTAATGACCTCCTAACACCAGGCATTATTGGATATGCTGATGACAGCACTGTTGTTGAGAGATATATATCCAATGCGCGAACGAGCGCCCATGAAATCCAGGTTTTGAGAGAGTCTATGATTGAGCGCGTTGATTCGACCTTGCGGAATGTGTCCGATTGGGGCGAATCTAACCTGGTCAAATTCAACGCCTCCAAAACACAAGCGTGTCTATTCTCCGCAAAAAAGAGCACCTTTACTCTTACGCCCACTTTCCAGAATGTATCTGTTCCCATCACCGATCAACTAGGGCTTTTGGGCATCACTATAACGTCCAAATTAAACTTCGGACAACAAATGGAGTCTATGGCAAAAACGGCTTCCAAAAAATTGGGTATCATCTCGAAGGTCCGGCGGTACTTCAGCCCTGAACGGCTCCTCAACTTATACACAGCCCAAGTGAGGTCTTGCATGGAGTACTGTAGTCACCTTTGGGATGGTTCTGCCAAATACCAGCTCGAAGCGCTAGACTCTGTTGACCGAAGAGCCCGAAAACTCATAAATAACAACAACCTTACAAATAAAAAATTGCAGACGCTGGAGCATCGTCGTAAGGTTGCTTGTTTGACAGTATTTTATCGGCTACATTTTGGTGAGTGTGCGAGTGCTCTTTTTGACCAAATTGAACCCACCCCTTTTTACCACCGGACTACCAGACGCAGACAGAACTTCCATCCGTATATAGTGGATATACCAAGAAGTCGAACAAAACGCTTCGATAGTTCCTTTTTGGTACGGATTGCCAAGGTGTGGAACAATCTGCCTGCGTCTGTTTTTCCTGACCACTACAGTCCTGGAACTTTTAAGTGTCGAGTGAATAGGTTTCTCGTGGATGGACGTGTAACACCATAATCTTCATGCGCACTTTCCATCAGGTGGCATGGAAGACAAACGTCCTATGCTTACAATATAAAAAAAAAAAAAAAAATACTTTGTAATTTAGATTAGTATTACTACATTCTTTGGTTCCACTATGTATGTTATATCCATGACACTAGCATACTTTCGGGCCACATCGTGGGTAATCTTACTAATATTATAAATGTGAAAGTTTGCGTGGATGTTTGTTTCTCAATTACGGGAGAATAGCTCAATGGATTTGGATGAAATTTGGCATAGTTATATTGTACGGCCTGGAATAGCACAAAGACTACTCTTATCCCGATATTACCGCGGCAATAGAAATTGCCCGGGTAAAACCGTATGACACAGCTAGTTTACTATAATACTATAAAATCACTTACAGTTGGTACTTATTAATATTTTCATTTTAACTGGGTTTTAACTAGCATACCCTTGGCTAACTTTTTTTTTATAAAATATGCATGGAACGTTTGTCTTCCGTGACACCTGATGTTAAGTGAACATGAAGACTAAGGTGGTACGCGTCCATCCACGAGAAACCTATTCACTCGACGCTTGAATGTACTAGGACTATACTGGTCAGACGCAGGCAGTTCATTCCAAACCTTGGCGACCCGTATCAAAAAGGAACTGTCAAAGCGCTTAGTTCGACTTTTCGGAATATCTACCACATACGGATGGAAGTTCTGTCTGCGTCTAGTAGTCCGATGGTAAAGGGGTGAGGGTTCAATTTGTTTCAACAGAGCACTCGCGCACTCACCAAAATGTATCCTGTAGCACACGGTTAAACAAGCAACCCGACGATGCTCTAGGGTCTGCAGTTTTTTGGTTGTAAGGTCGACGTCGTTAATTAGATTACGGGCTCTTCGGTCAGCGGAGTCCAGCGCTTCTAGTTGATATTTGGCTGAACCATCCCAAAGATGACTGCAGTACTCCATGCATGATCGCACTTGAGCTTTGTATAAGTTAAGAAGCTGTGCAGGGCCGAAGTACCACCGTACCTTCGACATGATTCCCGCCTTTTGCGAAGCTACTTGAGCCATGGATACAATTTGTTGACCGAAGTTTAAACTGGATGTTACAGATACGCCTAAAAGCCCTAGCTAGATGGTCAGTGATGGGGACAGATACATTTTGGAAAGTGGGTGTTAATGTGCTCTTTTTTTGCGGAGAATAGACACGCTTGAGTTTTGGACGAGTTGAATTTGACCAAAATCGACTCACCCCAATCGGATACTTTCCGTAAGGTCAAATCAACGCGCTCAATCATTGCCTTTCTTAAACTTTGGATTTCACGGGGGCTCGCTCGCGCATTGGTTACGTATGCAACTTATTTAATTTGTATAAAACTACTTTTTAACCGGATTAATCGCGTATCATTTATATTTTACGTTTTAACTACGTTTTAACTTACGATTTTTCGGTGTCTTTGCAGACCCCGTGGTCACGAGCGACTGAGGTGTCAGGCGTCAGATTGATAGTGGAAAAATTTATACATCATCTCCATCTATTTCTCAGTTTTCGAGCGTAGCGTTCAGGGTTAACACAAAATGAGCTGACAGTGTCTTGAGTTTCAGGTCGTGCTGTTTGTTGGATGTTTGATTTAATATCTTTGAGAATAGGGTCCCATGCTGGTGATATCACAGTTAAAAAAGTAGTTTTATTTAAATTGTGTCGTGAAAACTTAAGACAATATTATTTAATTTGTTTTTATCATTTTATCATCCAGGCATATAATGATCCGCGGCGAGAACACTTCGAAGGTACTCCGCGCTCGAGCCCTCGTTGTGAAAGCTTTCCGCGACCACTTCCACTCGCGACTGTACACGGAGGTGACTCCACCGACGCTGGTGCAGACGCAGTGCGAGGGCGGCAGCACGCTTTTCAAGTTCAGCTATTTTGGGTAAGTAACTACCTTAAACGGTTATTTTTGCTATAGTTTAATGAATTTACGGGATTAAAATTGGAAATCAAGGTAAAAATCCTGTAAATTCATTAAATTATATCTCTTGTTTGCAAAAAACTTCAAAAAGAGAACTTTTACTTTCTTCTATAGGTATATGTTATTTTTGTGTACCTATGCTTTTTATTACAAGTTGAGGACGAAGATGGCAGAAACGGGCTGAGTAAAGCACTGGCTCTTTATACAACATTGCTGGAACTCATCACAGCTGGAGTGGTGATCTTTGGGTGGGTGGGCGCTAGCTTGGCGAGTCCTGAAGGGGTCTTACCTCGAAGCTCGAATTAGTCAGCTTTTATAGCACGCATAAAGGGCGAAAGGGCTACATAAGCCGACTCTACGCGGGTACTAAACCGTGCGTCCAAAGCCCTAATCTATAAATCTTAAAAATGTCTGGCTAACTATATGTTCGGGGTAATTTTTGATAGTGCTATAGATTTTGAGTTTTTGAATTGAATTTAGAAACAAAGGATATTAACAATATTTTTAAATGATGTAATCAACTTAAGGAACGGTATATTTACTTTTTTAACTATTATTTTTATTTATATTGAGTTTTCTATAATCGAGACTGTTGCTTGCGTATCAATCTATAAAGGCACTGAAACATCGAATTGCATTGTAAAATATAATTATTCGGAATGGAATTACCATAAAAAAGTGTTTTATTTCACATTTAACATTAAAACTTGACGTTTCAACGTGTTCGGCGACTTCAATCTTCAATATGTAAACTATTTTATTTAAGATTATTAACCAATACAACTTAAAACAACAATAAACTTTAAAAACGTTTTCAGAGAGCAAGCCTACTTGACGCAGAGTTCCCAACTGTACCTGGAAACCTGTCTGCCTTCACTCGGCGACGTGTACTGCATAGCGCAGTCGTACCGCGCCGAGCAGTCCAGGACTAGGCGGCATCTGGCTGAGTAAGTATACACAGTTCCATTGTTACATAACCCTTGTCTACCTTACAACTGCAGATGTAGCGGACTACCATGCAAATATTTGTTTGTATTGGTGTGGGTTATAGATGTGAAGAAGTTATTATCGATTTTAACCACCCGGTTAAATATGAATTTCTCGTTATTAACGGTTAATTAACCGCATTATATGCTTGTTACGGTTAAATACCACCGCGAGATGTTGTTCACGGATTGAAATGTATATCGCAAGTTGCGCGATGATGCCAGCTTCGACTGCAAAAAAAATCGGTTGAAATTCCCGGTCTCAAAAACTACTGAACTGATTTTGATGAAATTTATATAGTATACGCTAAGTTAACAATACCTAGTACAACAAAAAAAGAATTACTTAAGTCTGACTTGTAGTTCCGGAGATATGCGAATACAAACATACATACACTATTGAAATTTTCACATTTTTTCAGACGTTGATATAGACTAACATATACACTAACAATTAACAATACAATTAAAAATAGACTAACAATTCTGAAAATATTACATACATACGGGTGGAATTGATAACCTCATTTTTTGGAGTCGGTTAAAAGGAACAGAAAGAAAAACTTTATCCTTTTTCGTTGTCACTGTCAGTTATTTAACCATTAATAGGAAACTGCATTTTATCGGTAGTTAACCATAAATTTGGTTAATTAACGGCAGCTTACGGGTTTTTTACAACTATAGTGCATTATGTATGATACATATTTAGGTAAAAAAATGAGAAAAAAATAAGTATGTATATCCTTTGTCTCTTACCTGTAACAGTATGTACAGAAGGCAGCAGATCAAGTGTCACAAACCTGTCAAATTTCCCTAGCCAAAAATTATTAGTTCAGATTCAAGTACAATTTTTTGACAGGTTTGATCTGCTGCCTTCTGTACATAGGTACATTTATAATGTATCTGTTGAGATTATTAAATAAAACACAATTTTTACAGGATTTAATCGCGCTTCTTTTTTTAACTTCGTTTTTCGGTTACGTGTGACATTAGAAAATAATAACCACGATATTTCTAGTTCGGAGTAAATAAATGGATCCATGTACATACATATCTTCGTGTAGGCAAAACACCAGAGGTTATAAGACCATCTGATGTCACGTTTGACTTTGGAGGAAAATATAATGATGGATAGAAACTATTGCAGTGACAGGGGTCAGCCTATCGCCCACAAAATCGCCAAAAAACCTCTGCCCCTTTTATACTTTTACAGTATACCCGGGAAGAGAAGCAGCTGCCACATTCTATGTTTTTCTTTCGCTCCCAGTCCAGCATGTTTTGCTTATTATTTTTGTGTACACTTCCAGATACAGCCACGTAGAGGCCGAGTGTCCGTTCATCACTTTCGACGACTTACTGAACAAGTTGGAAGATTTGATAGTGGACGTGGTGGATCGAGTGCTCAGCACTGAGGAAGGGAAACAACTTGTCTATGAATTGAACCCTAAATTCAAGGTCAGTATGTTACAATGTTAAACTTCCATCCCTATATAGTGGATTTACCAAGAAGTCGAACAAAACGCTTCGATAGTTCCTTTTTGGTACAGATTGCCAAGGTGTGGAACAATCTGCCTGCGTCTGTTTTTCCTGACCACTACAGTCCTGGAACTTTTAAGTGTCGAGTGAATAGGTTTCTCGTGGATGGACGTGTAACACCGTAGTCTTCATGCGCACTTTCCATCAGGTGGCATGGAAGACAAACGTCCTATCCTTACAATTAAAAAAAATGTTTACTGTTAACTATATAAAAGAAAAGTTTAATCAAAACCATATGGTTCTAAAGCGAATATACTGAAAATCAAGTCAACAGAATTTCTTTACTTGTTGTGTTTTCCGGCAATCTACCCTAGTAGTATATTAGAGTATGTTTGTTAAGAAGTTAGGAATTTATTCGTGTAATTGTATTTTGTTGTTACAATCTCGCCTATTTTATCTTTTACGACTCGCGAGCGACCACCCTTCATATAAAATGTGACTTGATCTGTGTGCTGTTATCATAAACCGCATCTTACCATCAGGTGAAATTGAGGTCACACGCAAGCTTATATTATGAATTAAATACAACTTCTATTTTAAACTGCATTTTCCCGTGCTTAAATATAATTTTACATACATACATAACGGCACGCCTGTATCCCTAATGGGGTAGGCAGAACACCAGTCGCTATAGGACCATCTGATGTCACGTTTGACAAATTCGAAGGTATTTTAAAGATGGAGAAAGACTATTGTAATGACAGGGGGTCAGTCTATCGCCCACAAAAACGCCTTTAAAATCTCCGTCCTTTAACTGACTTTTACAGTATGCCCGGGAAGAGAAGCATCTGGCACATTCTACGTTTTTCTTTCGCTCCCAGTCCAGCATGGAAGCTATATTTTTATATATGAAAATACCAAATAAAATTGATTCCGGTTAAGACTCGAACACGGATGTCCCGCGGCGGGCCACTCTACCAACTGAGCTAAATAATACCTTCTATAATTAATATTATAATCATATAGTTAATATTAATCATGTCCTTCGGCCCGGATGTGTGGATCCAGTAGGTGCCCGATGTTCTAATATTTTATAAATCCGTTTCAGAAACCAGAAAAGCCGTTCAAACGAATGCCCTATCCTGAAGCCATCGAGTTCCTGAAAGCCAACAACATCACGAAGGAAGATGGATCCTTCTATGAATTTGGAGAGGTAAAGATAGACTTTATTTATATTTAGAACTAGCCACCGCGCGCGGTTTTACCCGCGTAACTTTTGATCCCGTGGGAATTTCGGGATAAAATATAGCCTATAACCTTCCTCAAGAGTTGGGCTATCAAATGCAAAAAGAATGTTTCAAATCCCACTTGTAGTTTCTGAGATTAGCGCGTTCAAACAAACAAAAAAACAAACTCTTCAGCTTTATATATTAGTATAGATTAGATAAGATTTTTGATTTACTGCAATAGAATAAAATAGGTTTTTGTTAGCACATAATAGAAGCTAGGCTCAATATGTGAGACGCATTTAAAACTTTGAAGCTTTAATTTAGATTTGTTGTTAAAGGCATTGTTTCCAAATTGGAATATTAAATAAACCTTGACTAAAATGTAGCTAAAATATGCTTATATCTATAAAAATATTGAAAAATTACAGTAAGTTTCAATTTTGGCTCACAAAAATGTTTATGGCAATCGGCTAGCACGTTCGTCTTTATATTTGACACTTTTTGCACTGTCAAAGCTGTCATTGTCTTATCATTTGGTATAGTCCTGTATTTTATAAGACCAAAATTTATTTGGCCGTTCCTGTATAACAGAGTCAATGGTGACACGAACATGTACCCTAGCAATGGTCTACAGTGCAAGAGCTTGGTGACCAAATGGCTACTTAATAAGACTTACCAGGACACTGAGGAAATTATAGTTATCCTTTCGTAAATTAATTACACACACACACACATTACATACATTCACCCACACGAACCCTAATTCCCAGTTACTTAGATTATAAGTTCTTTATATATTTTTTTGTTTCTTTTTGTACTTTTAAATATATTTTTTGTACCTACTTTTCTGACGTGAGTGGAGGCCAGCAGGGCTAGCATGCAACCATCGATAAATAGTCAAATCGACAACATAAATATTATTTTGTTATTTTATCCTATTATGTAAGCTAATATGCGCACCATGATAGATAGAATTACTCGATTTGATACCATGATTAAGACCACAGAACCAAATATGTCATAATCTTAATAAATGATATACACTAAATACCATATTCTAAGAAAATATCGATAAAAGGCCCGAGTTATCGTTGTCGACGGTAGCATGCTAGCCCTGGTGGAGTCCTATAGTACTGGGTCACCTAGTGTAGGCTCCAGCTTTCACATACTAGTTATAACCAAATCAGTTTTGTTCTATTTTTCTGTTATGTGAAGGAAATAAATAAACTTATTATTAATAATTCGTTTATTTACAAAATCTTACAAATATAACAAAAAAAATTCTCTTCAGGACATACCCGAAATGCCAGAACGCAAAATGACCGACTTAATCGGCGTACCGATCCTCCTGTGCAAGTTTCCGGCGGAAATCAAATCGTTTTACATGCAGCGATGCGAGGATGACCGTCGACTGACGGAGTCGGTGGATGTGCTGATGCCGGGCGTGGGCGAGATCGTGGGCGGCTCCATGAGGATCTGGGACTATGAGGAGCTTCTGGAAGGTGAGCCAAAAGCTGTTGAACTGAGAATTGGTGTAATAAGCAAGTCGTAAAAAGTGACTTTACCCTGGCAAATAATTCAGTGAAGTAATATGAAAGTTCCAGTGTGCCCTTCACTTTAGGGAAGAAAAAAAATGTGATGCGGTTTAAGTGAATGAATGATTTTTTTTAAATATAATATCTTAACGATATAAAAAGAGAAATATAAGTTGACTCACAAAATATTTTATAAATAAATGAAAAATGTGATAAATAAAAATTACCTGACCAGGATTTTTGTTTATCACATTTTTCATTTATTTAAGATTATTTGATCATTTTAAATGCAAAAACTTAAAAATATTATTAAAACATTGCAATTATTCACCTTAACTGGAATTGACAATTTCTGTAAAGAAATTGTTCTCGGGTTATCTTAGCTTCAAAAACTATACCATAAGATGGAGAGCTAGCAATATAACGTAAAAACAAAAATGTGATAAATAATTTCGAGGCGTACCGCCAAGCCCCAGCAGCTCAGTGGAAGAGCACTCGTCCTGCAAACGATAGGTCCCAGGTTCGAATCCTGGTCGGGTAATTTTTATTAATCACATTTTTCATTTATTTAAGAATAATTGAGCATTTTAAATGCAAAAACTTAAAACATTATTAAAATATTTTATACTTTCATTTTCTCACTTCTTAAGTGGAGATGCTTTACGTCACTTACTTTTTCGTTGTCTTTATTTGCAAAAAAACTAATTTCACTTCTTATGTGACCGTTTTAAAGCACACGGTATGTTTGGTAATTATTTATTTTCGTTAAAGTTACTATAAAGATAAGGTACACACCTGAAAAACACGTATTTATAAATTTGTTTAAAATTTCATTCTAAACTAATTTAAAAGGACCATTCAATTTCAATCATTCTCATTCAGTACCTCACACAACGAAGATGATAAGTGGTATCTTGTTCTTTTTGACATTTCGACCTGTCAGTTTACTGCATTGAATTATTTGCCAGGGTATAGTCAGAGTTATCTTCGCTTAATGGTACGGTTTGTTTGATAGAGTGACCAATCAACAAAAGAAGTCTTATGCCAAATGTCGCCGCTCCTGCAGTGATGTGTTCTAGAAATGTTTTAAATAGAGCCAGGTGCTTTTATGTTCGAGATTGTTGTCTACACGAGTTTAGTCACTGATAAGTCATAAATAAATAAAAGATCCTGCTTATTTTCGCAGAAAAATCCTGTAATATCTTTTACGTTATATTATATGTTTGTGTTTTTTTTCATCAATAAAGAATATCGTTTTATTATCTAAAGTTTTCTCGATTCATACTCTAAAATAAAACACTTTTAACCGGATCTATCGCGTATGTTAGATAAATAATAATAATAATAATAAAATCCCCAGACAATCACACCAACTACATGGCCCTAAAGTAAGCATAGCTTGTGTTATGGGATACCATGTAGCGAACTAGGGGGGAACCTAGAATATAAATACACCGTTGAAAACAATTCGGGAAGTAGGGATTTCGGCCACCCAATCTTTGGCAAGGCGAGACTTGGTCAAGAGTTACGCTTGTGATCACATCTAAAACAGTAAACTATCATGAATAGCACTTTAGAAGTTAAGAAAGATTATTTTAATGTAAGTAATATTGGATGGATTGGATGGATATAATCAGGGACCGGAACCGCTTACCCTTAAAGAGGTTTTTGATTGGGTTTTTCATAGACTTGTTTTAAAAAACCCTATCAATTTGGTAACCGTATCGAAGACTTACCCTAATTTAAGGCTTACCATATCAATAGAGTTAGCTTCATGTAAGCAGTAAGCCTATCGAAAACCCTATTGAAGGTTACCGATTCAATAGGGTTTTAAAACCTGCAGGCAAATTTAATCTCTAAGAATATCAAATTATCAAAAATATCGCCATCTATTCAATCTCGCACTTCGAATTATACTTCCGAATTCAACAGCATGCGCGGAAAAGAGATAGAAATAGGCTAACCCTATCACAGGGTAAGCGCATCCGAAAGTAGTTAACTTTATTCAAAGTGTCGATAGGCTTACCATATCAATAGGGTTACACTTCCATATGGTAAGATTTTGATAGGGTTACTTCAATAGGCTTAATCAAATAAAGGGGTTTTCCGGTCCCTGGATATAATATCGTGAATATTGGATGGATTTAATGTTGATGTGAATAATATATTGGTTCGAAGGAAAATAACCAAAGCAAGTTTTATTTCTACCTGGCCCCTTCACATATAATTTGTATTTTACACTTTCGACATTTCGGTGTCATTGCAGACCCCGCGGTCAAGATCAAAGACACCGAAAAGTCGAGTTAAAATATAAATTATACGCGATATATCCGGTTAAAGTGTTTTGTTTGAGAATATCGATTAGTATGGCACATACAGTTGTAATAGCTACTGATTTAAACTCTTTTTAATAACCTATTCTTATAATTTTATACGTTTTTCTTTAAGGTTACAAACGCGAAGGAATCGACCCATCTCCCTACTATTGGTACACGGACCAGCGTAAATTCGGTTCCGTACCTCACGGAGGGTACGGTTTGGGCCTAGAACGGTTCCTATGTTGGCTCTTAGATAGGTACCATATCAGGGAAGTCTGTCTATACCCAAGGTTCCTAGAAAGATGTACTCCGTGAATAATAAATGAGCTTGGATCTTTTTCTTTTGTTTTATTTTTTTATTTTCGGCCGGTATTTGTTTTTTGGTTTGTTTCTTTTTTTTTGAAAGAAGGTTTTATTTATGTATATTTATTTCGTGCTTTGAAGATGTTTAAATATGACATTTTCAGATGCTAGGAGAGTTTTTAGACTTCGTTGTCTATACCTAAATTGAAGAAAAACATTATCATGAAATGCTTTTAGTAAAAAAACAACTGCAATAAGCGCTGATTTAAGCCTAAGATAAAAATACTATTAAAAATATACCTAATGCATTATTGTTATCAAAACTCATTTCATAGATGCATTTGTTACCTTTATTTTTTATTCTGTTTAACATAATAATAGAGTTATTTTGTTTAAGTGTATTTTATGTAAACATCTGTTACTTTAAGAAACAAACATATTGATATTTATTTGTGTAATTTATCGTTATAATAATAACTTAATAAAGCTTGTACTTTTTGTTTTGGCGTATATTATTTATTCCTGTCTATCTTTAGTCAGACTTCTAGACTTCTTTCATAGTCATTTAAAATGGAATAAAAACAATAGAGTGCCAGAAAAATAATGATAAAACAGTTCACAAGCCTTTGTAATAAAGTAAGAAGATTCGTTTTTAATTGTTGATAAATGATGACTACTTCAACCACGACTTCAACTGTGTATAAAATGTCCACTGCGAAATGTACTTCGATGTATTTTAGACTTTGACTTTAAAGAAAATCACATCAAGTAGGTATAATTTTTTTTAAGCTATTGCATAGCTTCTATGATCTTTCGCGGGCCTTGAGCGTGGGGACCGAATCCAGAAATTCCGTAACGAAAAAAACCTAACACCTGCCACTCCGACCGGCACAGCGGTGATACTTTGATTTCATAACTTTACATGCGGGCTTTAACAAACAATCAGCGCCATCTACTAGGAACTTGTAGAACTTCATATTAGATCAAACATTACTGCATTAATAAAATAAATAAATAATTATAATTGCATAAGTTGATAAAAAATGCTATGCAATAGCTTTACCGCGGCAGTCTCCGAGTGCCACACGTCTTTTTTATAATCCTTACTTTATATCCTACTATACTTTGCGAGTATAGTATTCAAAAAACCCTTCAGCTTTATTATACAGAGTGTTTCATTTGGTCATGACAACAAACCAGAATAAGAAGATCCGTGTAAGAATCGACCAGAATTGGATGAAAAGTGTTTGTATCAAATAAAACATATCAAATAATATATTGCGGGTGGATTGCACTTTGCGAGTATAGTATTAAAAAAACCCAGCTTTATTATACAGAGTGTTTAATAAATGAAATATGTGTTTCTTATATATACTTTAGTATAATCAAAATAAAGGGATGAAAAGTGTTTTTTATCAAGTAAAACATATCAAATAATATATTGCGGGTGGTTTCGCAGAAATGTCGTAATAGTTTGGCTAGACCAACCGCTATATATTATAGCATAGGTAGGTACCACGGTAGGTACTATGTAGATTGATATATTTTTGACATCCATCTTTGATCTGTAATGCGTGGCGTGTTCGACTGCGATGTGAGAGGACCTGAGTTAACCGCTCATCTGCCGAAGCACTTATCAGTGAAATGTCCTCAATTGCCGAAGCAATGAGACAATAAATACGCAATACACAGTTCGCAATGTTTTATTTATTTAACACGATATACAGGGTGACTGGTGGATCACGTTTTAATTCAAGGACGTGATAGTTTGAGATCATACATAAAGAGAATAAATATAATAAAAAATATAGATATAGATAAATATCTCTTCCATGCTGGACTGGGAGTGAAAGAAAAATATAGAATGTGCTAGCTGCTTCTCTTCCCGGGCATACTGTAAAAGTCAGTTAAGGGACGGAGGTTTTATTGGCGTATTTGCGGGCGATAGGCTGACCCCCTGTCACTGCAATAGTCTCTTTCCATCATAATAATACCTCCAAATAAGTCAAAAGTGACATGAGATGGTTTTATAGCCTCTGGTGTTCTGCCTACCCCATTAGGGATACAGGCGTGAAGTTATGAATGAATAAATGAAAAATAAATATTAATTACTAGCTTTATCCCGCAACTTCGTATGCGCTTAACTACCCTTCTCGTGGAAATTTCAGAAACTATACAACCAGACACCCACTGAAAGAACCTTTATACCAAGTATCACACCCATGCACTCAAGGAATAAGTTTTTTTCATACAAAGTAAAAATCATATATTTCCCGTGCCCGTGGGAATTTTGGGATTTTTTTTCGTAGCACAACCAGTCACTCTTTGAAGGACCTTCATGCCAAGTATCACATCCGTACACTCAAGGAATAAGATTTTTCATACAAACTAAAGAGTCCAACCCCTTCCCGTGGGAATTTTGGGAATTCCTTCCATAATACAAACATACACTTATTGAGGAACCTTTATATCAAGTATCACATCCGTGCACTCAAGGGATGGGATTTTTTCATACAAACTAAAACATCATATATTTCCCGTTCCCGTGGGAATTTCGGGAATTCCTTTCATAGCACAACCAGACACTCTTTGAAGGACCTTCATGCCAAGTATCACATCCGTACACTCAAGGAATAAGATTTTTCATACAAACTAAAGAGTCCAACCCCTTCCCGTGGGAATTTTGGGAATTCCTTCCATAATACAAACATACACTTATTGAGGAACCTTTATATCAAGTATCACATCCGTGCACTCAAGGGATGGGATTTTTTCATACAAACTAAAACATCATACCTATATTTCCCGTTCCCGTGGGAATTTCGGGAATTCCTTTCATAGCACAACCAGACACACATTGAAAAATCTTTACACCAAGTTTCACATCGGTGCACTCAAGGAATAACATTTTTCATACAAACTATAAAGTCCTATATTTCCGCGTGCGTCCGGCTGTCTGGACATTTTTTCGCAGAGCGTTGCTGCTTATCTAGGTGCCTAAGTCATCGTTTGTGACGACGATCTGTAAAGGTTTCATCGTTTGTGACGCTATTGTTTCCTCAAAAAATCGAAAAAACTTTGGCCAGCCAGCCAGAATTTCGCATTTTCCAGCATTCCAGATCTCAGCCCCCAGAGGGTTTTGAGGATCCAGCTGGTATATAAAGGTATGTGACGCGATATGTGACAGCAACTAAAGTGGTTTTATCAAGTAAAACGCCATAATTTTCGAGTTAACACGAAAAACAAGTGGCCAGCCAGCCGGACGCTTCTGGCTGAGCCACTTTGTTTTTTCCTTATATCTCAGTAATTAAAGCAATTAGAACTGAGTTTTAAGTTGAAAAGGAATGTGACGCGATATGTGACAGACCTCATATAATTTAAATCATACTTGACGCATGTGTTTAGGAGTTATTTCGATAAAGATTTTGATGACAGATGACAAATGTCCGGCTGGCTGAGCCACCCATTCCAGCGCTTGCAGACGGTCTAGAAAGCTAGATTCTTATCAAAAGGAATGTGACGGCGACGAAGACCGCAAATCGTCGTATGTGACAGCTATAAATACTGCCAAACAAAAAATATAAGCGATTGTTTATTCTTCCATACAAAATCGATTAGGGTGACCATATTTTACCCCTGTACATTGTCATCCTTATAAAATACTTCCGCCAAATTTGTCAAACATGACAAACAACTTGATCCTAACGTTGCTCTAATTAAGTGGGTAAATAAAAATATTATTTCATAATGCATCATGTATTTATTTATTATTAATTTATTTTTTGTTTGTGTTTACCAATGAATAAAATCAGTCTGGGATTAATGTAACATGTTGAAAAAGTATACCCTTCTTGTATACAAACTCTTCAACTAAAACTTAATATTGCTATTTTAGCACCATCATTTCAATAAAGTTGTTTAACTATAGTTGAATTGTTTTCAAATGATTCCTATGACACTGACAGTAATTTCCACAACATAACCTTGTAGTGCCGTCACCGTTACATAAGAATCGTATTGGAGGCTTCTAAAGATGGCATTTATTTATTTTATGTAGCTATATTCCAATAAAATGATATTCCGTTGGAATTATAACAATTCATAAAATTTGTAAGAAATTATCTCAATCACACTTTACGTTTACGTTCTGCAAAAGTCACTTCGTAAGGTATGATTTAAGAAATACCCTGACTGAGACGAGGTCGCTAACTATGGGCCTTATAAATAAGCTTAGATTCGCTCAGCGGGCAATGGAAAGGGCCATGCTCGGAGTTTCCCTGCGGATCAGGAATGAGGAGATTCGCAGGCGAACCAATGTCACGGACATAGCCAGAAGGATTGCAGAGCTAAAGTGGCAATGGGACATAGCTCGCAGAACAGATGGCCGGTGGGGCAGAAAAGTTCTCGAGTGGCGGCCACGTACTGGGAGACGCAGCGTAGGCAGGCCCCCCGCACGATGGACCGATTAGTATGTATCATCATTTGGAGGATATTTTAAAACTAGTAAGTATTACTTATATTATTTTTCTTAAGTAAGTATTTGTTTCTGAATGAAATTTTTTGTCAAGCCTTAACAAATTGTGCCTTTTGCGTAATGTACCTAAGTATTATAATCACGGTTCATTAATTCCTTTTGATACTCACTTTATTAACAAAGCTATCATAATTTAAATTATGTAATTAAAAAAAAATGTAAAAAAAATATAACCACAAAGTCAATTAAGAAAAAGAATATCAAGTATGATAAAAATACAGATTGGTTTAGTAAACAAATTTCATGTCCTTTTACTTATTTACTTGAGTGAATTTTAACAATAAACAACTTAAAAAAAACAACAACATAAACAATAAACTTGTAGGTACCTACATACTTATGTAGGTACCTACAAGTTATTGTTTATGTTGTTTTTTAAGCTATTGCATAGATTCTATCGCGGGCCTTGAGCGTGGGGACCGAATCCAGAAATTCCGCAACGAAAAAATCTGCGCTTTTATGCGGGCTTTAATAAACAATCAGCGCCATCTATCGAGAGGCATCCATTCTAGGCAACATGTCAATTTTTAGAGTTGACAGGTAAATAAACAATAGTTGGCTTTCATAACAAATCCTTTATTTCGCTAGTCTGAGTAAATCGATGAGTGGTCGAGTGGTAACGTCAAAAGGTTCCCGGTCAAGAGTTACGAGTTCAAGCCCTGATAAATCGCATTGACATGAATCCTCTTTTATGTTTTCTTTTCTCCTTTTAAAATTATAAATACATTTTTTTTTTTAGTTTTTTATATTGGAAGCTTACTTTGTTCTAAGAGGATTAAATAAAAGAAAAGGCAGTTCCAAACTAATTGATTGAATGACTAAGTTAAACAGAAATGATGACACCAAAATACGACATAAAAAAAATTGACAAATGTAAAAAGAATATATTGAATAATGAAAACCTGAAATGTATAATGAATAAAATAATGAAAACCTAACCTGAAATTGTAAATTAATTTATCACATAGAATGCCAAAATATTTCGACTCAAAGGTTTTATAATACCTTAACAGCTGAGCACAAAAAAAAACTGATAATTTTTTCCCGATCAAGAGTTACGAGTTCAAGCCCTGATAATCGCATTGACATGAATTCTTTTTTATGTTTTTCTTTTCTCCTTTTAAAATTATAAATATTTTTTTTTAAGTTTTTTATATTGGAAACTTACTTTGTTTTAAGAGGATTAAATCAAAGATTTAAATCCAATCTTTGGATTAAATAAAATAAAAGGCAGTTACAAACAAATTGATTGATTGACTAAGTAAACAGAAATGATGACACCAAAAAACGACATTAAAAAATTTTACAAATGTAAAAAGAATATATTGAATAGGTAATGAAAACCTGACATGTACAAATTGTAAATTAATTTATCACAAAGAATGCGAAAATATTTCGACTCAAAGGTTTTATAATACCTTAACAGCTGAGCACAAAAAAATGGCAGTGCATTAAATGTATACGGAAGTGCTCCAAGCCAAGAAAAAAAAGATAAAGCTAAAAATAAGCCGGGTACATCAAATAGCCAGATAAGTACCATCACTACTAGGAGGAAAAAGGCTTAAAACCTCCGGCAGCCAAGTCGCCTAGCATCACGCACACACATTCATGTGAATCCCTGGATCACAATTTGTCTCTATACCCGGCGCGGCGAACCTTGATCCCTATGACACTAACAGTAATTTTCACAACATAACCTTGTAGTGCCGTCACCGTTACATTAGAATCGTATTGGAGGCTTCTAAAAATGGCATTTATTTTTTTTACGTAGCTATATTCCAATAAAATGATATTCCGTTGGAATTACAACAATTCATAACATTTGCAAGAAATTATCTCGAATTATCTCGAATAATCAAAGAATTAGTAACTTTTGCACAACGTAAACGTAAAATGTGATTGAGATTGAGATAATTTCTTGCAAATGAATTGTTATAATTCCAACGGAATATCATTTTATTGGAATATAGCTACGTAAAATAAATAAATGCCATTTTTAGAAGCCTCCAATACGATTCTAATGTAACGGTGACGGCACTACAAGGTTATGTTGTGGAAATTACTGTCAGTGTCATAGGGATCAAGGTTCGCCGCGCCGACTATAGACACTATTGATCTTGAGTCTTGACACAGCTTCAAAAAGTTTTAATTTATCGACTGATATAAGTGCAGACCAAACTTGAAATAATTAATTTACAGAGGCAGTTTGAAAGCACGTACATGGAAATGGAGAATATTATAATTGAAAACATTGGCTTAAAAAAAGAAGTTAGTCAATTATCTCGACAAGTGCACTTACTCAAAAATATGTGCACCAAAACGCTTGAAACTAAAAACTCTACGAAACAAAACAAAAAGACAAAAAAGTCGTCGACAGACAATAGCTAATACACACAATGAAAACGTAGAGTAATTACAATCATTGCCACCATCACCATCGTACTCACTATCATCACCATTGAAGGAGAGTAACAAGGATTGTCTACGAGTGGAACCGGAGTCCTCACTACTAAAAACAAAAAAAAATCTCCAGGCAGTGGAAGAGGATAAGGTATTGGTGACATCTAAGAAAAATAGACATGAAGAACACAGAATCTTTGTTATTGGTGGACAGCAATGTAAAGGTAACAGATTAGTAAGATCAAGATTTAATAATCCTTACGAAAAATATGAAGTTATATCTTTTACTATACCTTACGCAAGCACTGAAGAAATATTGACGATGCTTAAGAACCAAAGAAAGAAAAGGACAAAATAATAAATTATTATTATTATTAATCATTTACTAAGTATCATATTAAGAATAAACATGCAAAGGTTAAAAAAATATACATTCAAGTGCAGATTATAAATATAATTCAACTACTACTCAGGGTGTAACTAAAAAGGGAACAATTCCGTAATACTTTTTAAAAATGACTGAAAATAAAATAGACATAAAAATTGGACATTCAAATGCAAACTATAAATCTCATCCGAATACTACTCAGGATATAATTAAAAAGGGGACGATTTCGTTCTACTTTCTTAAAAAGACAAAAAATTACTTGGAAAATAATGAATTAAATTTTTTTCGTAAATAAAGTAAATTTAAATAATAATAATGATAGCAACTCAAATCAACTAAAAATATTTCAACAAAATATTGCGGGTCTTTTGTCTAAAACTAACTTGTTGGAAGTTACCTTAAATGAATTACGGAAAAATCACAATATGCCGAATGTGCCTACTTTGAGACTTTTGTTAAATTTAACAATAGTAATTTATATAAAAAGGTAAAATATGTATGACCTATTTTTTTTATTTTAAGTCCTAAATCTGTACCATATTTTATGCAAATAAATTATTGATTGATTGATTCATAACTTTACATGCGGGCTTTAATAAAAAATCAGCGCCATCTACTAGGAACTTGTGGAATTCATATCAGATCAAACATTACTGCATTAATAAGTAAATAAATAATCATAATTTCATAAGTTAATAAAAATGCTATGCAATAGCTTTACCGCGGCAGTCTCCGAGTGCCACACGTCTTTTTAAATATATTTTTTATTTAATTTCAGTAACAAACAGTTCCAGTTTTGATTTTTGAACTACAGAAACTCAAACTTTTAAGCAGTACAAAGAAGAGAAAAGTAATCATAACAAAAAATGCCACAAAAACACAAACAAAAAGTAAATTAATAATAAATAAATACATGATGCATTATGAAATAATATTTTTATTTACCCACTTAATTAGAGCAACGTTAGGATCAAGTTGTTTGTCATGTTTGACAAATTTGGCGGAAGTATTTTATAAGGATGACAATGTACAGGGGTAAAATATGGTCACCCTAATCGACTTTGTATGGAAGAATAAACAATCGCTTATATTTTTTGTTTGGCAGTATTTAGAGCTGTCACATACGACGATTTTTTGTCTTCGTCGCCGTCACATTCCTTTTGATAAGAATCTAGCTTTCTAGACCGTCTGCAAGCGCTGGAATGGGTGGCTCAGCCAGCCGGACATTTGTCATCAAAATCTTTATCGAAATAACTCCTAAACACATGCGTCAGGTATGATTTAAATTATATGAGGTCTGTCACATATCGCGTCACATTCCTTTTCGCGTGCGTCCGGCTGTCTGGACATTTTATCGCAGAGCGTTGCTGCTTATCTAGGTGCCTAAGTCATCGTTTGTGACGACGATCTGTAAAGGTTTCATCGTTTGTGACGCTATTGTTTCCTCAAAAAATCGAAAAAACTTTGGCCAGCCAGCCAGAATTTCGCATTTTCCAGCATTCCAGATCTCAGCCCCCAGAGGGTTTTGAGGATCCAGCTGGTATATAAAGGTATGTGACGCGATATGTGACAGCAATTGAAGTGGTTTTATCAAGTAAAACGCCATAATTTACGAGTTAACACGAAAAACAAGTGGCCAGCCAGCCGGACGCTTCTGGCTGAGCCACTTTGTTTTTTCCTTATATCTCAGTAATTAAAGCAATTAGAACTGAGTTTTAAGTTGAAAAGGAATGTGACGCGATATGTGACAGACCTCATATAGTTTAAAACATACCTGACGCATGTGTTTAAGAGTTATTTCGATAAAGATTTTGATGACAGATGACAAATGTCCGGCTGGCTGAGCCACCCATTCCAGCGCTTGCAGACGGTCTAGAAAGCTAGATTCTTATCAAAAGGAATGTGACGGCGACGAAGACAACAAATCGTCGTATGTGACAGCTCTAAATACTGCCAAACAAAAAATATAAGCGATTGTTTATTCTTCCATACAAAGTCGATTAGGGTGACCATATTTTACTCCTGTACATTGTCATCCTTATAAAATACTTCCGCAAAATTTGTCAAACATGACAAACAACTTGATCCTTACGTTGCTCTAATTAAGTGGGTAAATAAAATTATTATTTCATATTGCATCATGTATTTATTTTTTCTTAATTTACTTTTTGTTTGTGTACAAAAAGGTACCAATTAATAAAATCAGTCTGGGATTAATGTAACATGTTGAAAAAGTCCCTTCTCGTATACAAACTCTTCAACTAAAACTTAATATTGCTATTTTAGCACCATCATTTCAATAAAGTTGTTTAACTATAGTTGAATTGTTTTCAAATGATTCCTATGACACTGACAGTAATTTCCACAACATAACCTTGTAGTGCCGTCACCGTTACATAAGAATCGTATTGGAGGCTTCTAAAGATGGCATTTATTTATTTTACGTAGCTATATTCCAATAAAATGATATTCCGTTGGAATTATAACAATTCATAACATTTGTAAGAAATTATCTCAATCACACTTTACGTTTACGTTCTGCAAAAGTCACTTCGTAAGGTATGATTTAAGAAATACCCTGACTGAGACGAGGTCGCTAACTATGGGCCTTATAAATAAGCTTAGAGTCGCTCAGCGGGCAATGGAAAGGGCCATGCTCGGAGTTTCCCTGCGGGATCGAATCAGGAATGAGGAGATTCGCAGGCGAACCAATGTCACGGACATAGCCAGAAGAATTGCAGAGCTGAAGTGGCAATGGGCAGGGCACATAGCTCGCAGAACAGATGGCCGGTGGGGCAGAAAAGTTCTCGAGTGGCGGCCACGTACTGGGAGACGCAGCGTAGGCAGGCCCCCCGCACGATGGACCGATTAGTATGTGTCATCCATTTGGAGGATATTTTAAAACTTAAAACTTGGTAAGTATTACTTATATTATTTTTCTTAAGTAAGTATTTGTTTCTGAATGAAAATTTTTGTCAAGCCTTAACAAATTGTGCCTTTTGCGTAATGTACCTAAGTATTATAATCACGGTTCATTAATTCCTTTTGATACTCACTTTATTAACAAAGCTATCATAATTTAAATTACATAATATAACCACAAAGTCAATTAAGAAAAAGAATATCAAGTATTATAAAAATACAGACTGGTTTAGTAAACAAATTTCATGTCCTTTTACTTATTTACTTGAGTGAATTTTAACAATAAACAACTTAAAAAAAAACAAAATCACAAACAATAAACTTGTAGGTACACACTTACTTATTCAAAAACAAACGCAGTTGTTTTAATATAATTTTTATTTAATTTCAGTAACAAGCAGTTCCAGTTTTGAACTACAGAAACTCAAACTTTTAAGGAGTACAAAGAAGAGAAAAGTAATCATAACAAAAAATGCCACAAAAACACAAACAAAAAGTAAATTAATAAAAAATAAATACATGATGCATTATGAAATAATATTTTTATTTACCCACTTAATTAGAGCAACGTAAGGATCAAGTTGTTTGTCATGTTTGACAAATTTGGCGGAAGTATTTTATAAGGATGACAATGTACAGGGGTAAAATATGGTCACCCTAATCGACTTTGTATGGAAGAATAAACAATCGCTTATATTTTTTGTTTGGCAGTATTTAGAGCTGTCACATACGACGATTTTTTGTCTTCGTCGCCGTCACATTTCTTTTGATAAGAATCTAGTTTTCTAGACCGTCTGCAAGCGCTGGAATGACTGGCTCAGCCAGCCGGACATTTGTCATCTGTCATCAAAATCTTTATCGAAATAACTCTTAAACACATGCGTCAGGTATGTTTTAAACTATATGAGGTCTGTCACATATCGCGTCACATTCCTTTTCACCTTAAAACTCAGTTCTAATTGCTTTAATTACCGAGATATAAGAAAAAAACAAAGTGGCTCAGCCAGAAGCGTCCGGCTGGCTGGCCACTTGTTTTTCGTGTTAACTCGAAAATTATGGCGTTTTACTTGATAAAACCTCTTTAGTTGCTGTCACATATCGCGTCACATACCTTTATATACCAGATGGATCCTCAAAACCCTCTGGGGGCTGAGATCTGGAATGCTGGAAAATGCGAAATTCTGGCTGGCTGGCCAAAGTTTTTTCGATTTTTTGAGGAAACAATAGCGTCACAAACGATGAAACCTTTACAGATCGTCGTCACAAACGATGACTTAGGCACCTAGATAAGCAGCAACGCTCTGCGAGAAAATGTCCAGACAGCCGGACGCACGCATATTTCCCGTTCCCGTGCGAATTTCGGGAATTACTTCCTTAGTGCACCCCTACATCCCCTAAAGAATGTATGTTCCTCAGCTCTCTACGCCCAGTAGTTACGGCTGTACGTTGTCTGTCAGTCACTTAGTCAGTAACGGAACAGTTTTATATATAAGGTGAGTGGGGGGAAGATGAAAAACGGGGTAAGACAGAAAGTCAACAATAACGCCACATCTAGCAGAGTTTTTTAAGTGTTTGTAGCACTGTTTAAGCTGCCATTTAATTTTCTCCTATGCCATGGTCAATGCTTGAAGGTAATTGTAAAGAAACATGTTTTTTTTTACAAAATTATACAATCTGACTTTTTGCGTGTTTCTTCAAGTATTTTTATCTTACCCCGCATCCTGTAACTTTTATTAAAAGCTAGGTACAACTGATTCTTTTGGATACTTAATAATTACTTTTTATTTACGTTTGAGTTATTAAATAGATTTTGCGCCATTACTCGTATTGTAGGAATTGACACAATTTTCTATATTTACCCATTACATTTTGATGGGGTAAGATGAACATATCAATTTTCGACTAAGATATTTGGAAAAATATTATGCTACCAAATATGACAAATGTAACATAATCAGATTTTTTTGTTTGTGGCTGATTTTGCCCTTAACTTTTATCATCAATTTTACTTTAAACAATCGCTCAGCAATGTTTGAGAACATCCACTTCGATCTTCCCCCGGTGGGGTAAGATTGAAATACAAAAATCAAAATATTTGTCTTGTCTTTGCTTCAAAGACAAAATATATAAAATATGGATGGGACGCTTGTCTTCCATGACACCTGATGTTAAGTGAATTTATTTAAGTGAGTTTATCCAGTTAACAGTAGACATTTTTTTTTAATTGTAAGGATAGGACGTTTGTCTTCCATGCCACCTGATGGAAAGTGCGCATGAAGACTATGGTGTTACACGTCCATCCACGAGAAACCTATTCACTCGACGCTTAAAAGTACTAGGACTATACTGGTCAGGGAAAATAGACGCAGGCAGTTCATTCCAAACCTTGGCGACCCGTATCAAAAAGGAACTGTCAAAGCGCTTAGTTCGACTTTTCGGAATATCAACCACATACGGATGGAAGTTCTGTCTGCGTCTAGTAGTCCGATGGTAAAAGGGTGAGGGTTCAATTTGCTCAAACAGAGCACTCGCGCACTCACCAAAATGTATCCTGTAGTACACGGTTAAACAAGCAACCTTACGACGATGCTCTAGGGTCTGTAGTTTTTTGGTCGTAAGGTCGACGTTGTTAATTAATTTACGGGCTCTTCGGTCAACGGAGTCCAGCGCTTCTAGTTGATATTTGGCTGAACCATCCCAAAGATGACTGCAGTACTCCATGCATGATCGCACTTGAGCTGTATATAAGTTAAGAAGCTGTGCAGGGCTGAAGTACCGCCGTACCTTCGAGATGATTCCCAACTTTTTCGAAGCTACTTGAGCCATGGACACAATTTGTTGACCGAAGTTTAAACTGGATGTTATAGTTACGCCTAAAAGCCCTAGATGGTCAGTGATGGGGACAGATACATTTTGGAAAGTGGGCGTTAATGTGAAGGTGCTCTTTTTTGCGGAGAATAGACACGCCTGAGTTTTGGACGCGTTGAATTTGACCAAATTCGACTCACCCCAATCGGATACTTTCCGTAAGGTCAAATCAACGCGCTCAATCATTGACTTTCTTAAACTCTGGATTTCACGGGGGCTCGCTCGCGTATTGGATACGTATCTCTCTACAACAGTGCTGTCATCAGCATAACTAATAATGTCCGGTGTTAAAAGGTCATTAATGTGCAGCAAGAATAACGTTGCAGAGAGAACAGATCCCTGAGGTACCCCGGCATTAATTGCCATTTGGTCGGAGGAGAAGCCATCTAAGACTACTCGAATTGACCGTTCCCTCAGAAAATCAGATATCCAGTCGCAGAGCCCAATCGGTATGCCATAAGCTGGAAGCTTACTTAAGAGACCATCATGCCAGACCCTGTCAAAGGCCTTGGAAATGTCTAAGGATACAGCTATTGCTTCACCATGACCCTCCAAGGCCTCGCTCCATAAGTGAGTGGCATACACGAGAAGATCGCCGGTCGAGCGCCCGTTGCGGAAACCATATTGGCTATCGCTTAGGAGCTCGTTGGTCTCGAGGTATGCCAGGAGTCGATTGTTCAATACACGTTCCATGACTTTGCAAAGTATGGAAGTGATTGAAATTGGTCGATAGTTGACAGGATCGGCACGGCTTCCCTTCTTTGGTACTGGTTGTACGTTAGCAAGCTTCCAGGACTTGGGAACCTTACCGGATTCCAATGAAAGTCGATAAAGACGCGTCAAAACGGGAGACAACTCAGCTGCGCAGCGTTTTAAGACCACTGCAGGAATACCGTCTGGACCACTAGCTTTGTTCTCGTCTAGGTGCAGCAAGCATTTAAGAACCTCCTTTTGGCGAATGTGAACGGTATCCATTGTAGGTCCGAACTGAGGTAATTGGGGTGGGATTTTTCCTTGGCAATCTAGACGAGAATTTTCTGCGAAGATACTAGCAAATAAATCTGCTTTCTCCTTAGCAGTGTGGGCCAGAGAACCATCGGGTTTCCTCAGTGGTGGCAGCGACGGGCGACAAAAGTTCGTTTCGACCGACTTGGCAAGGGACCAGAAAGCTTTACTTCCCGAAGGGTATGCTGCTATTCTGTCTCCAATACGGCCTTTGTGGGCAAAACGAGCTCTTTTGATTACCTTTTTGCAGGACTTGGCGGCAGCATTGTATCTTTTCTTAAGTTCATGCGAATCCAGGGCTTTGCTTCTGCGAGCATTTGCCCAGGTGTTTCACAAGGACTCAAAAACAACACTACTCATCTCATTAAAAAACCGTTCGATCTTGCCCCCACTCACCTTATTGATTAATAATAGATATTTATTGATCGAAAAAATATGAAACGTAAGCTTTTGTCGACTTTTGTCTTCGACGATTCTGAGGGTGTATACTCTTCAGACCACTGACGTGTTGGCGATGGTCCCAAAATTGAACCCTAAAGTTCAGTACCTACGTTTCACTAGTTCATCTCTGTTGCAAGTTGGCTGTTACAGTATTTTCCCGCTGTGTCAATCCAGCTCTGTATCGGCCCTATTTTATGTAGAGTCAGCTCCTTCCTTATCCGAAGGCTGTCATCTTCGACCTCATCGTCAGTTATAATCAGGTGAGATTGAGGTCAGACACGAGATTACCCACCGAAAAAAAGTGTAGGTACACATGCCACTAAGCAAAATAATTAGGTACTGTTTCGCTTCCTGCGAGAGTTGGCATCATGGTTGGGGTGACGCACGATGTATTAGCAGGCCTGGCTCACTCCGCGCGGTACATCCGTTATTTACCTACAGCGAAGCGCACCGCCGGCGCTACTCGAATGGGTCGTGTATCACGCGCGCGCCCATCGGGACGTTATAGATACCTACCTACCTAATAGCACTCACAGTAATTCTATGATCGAGGTCGCAAATAGTATTTAAAAATGGACATAAAAAGAAACAAATATTCAATTAGATTATGTTTGGATTTGATTATGTTCAATTTAGCAAACAAAACATATGTAGTATTACTAATTATTCGTCGTCACTTTTTTTTTCATTTTGTACTGTAGGTAAGTTTAAACAATATTTTTTACAAAGGTAGAATAACAGTAATACCTACATCGGTAGATACTTAATTACAAATAAGGAGATTAATTATTCTTCACTAGGCAGCAACCCTAACAGCGTAAGAAAAGATAAGAGGCATGCGATAGAAAGAGACAAAACTTCTAGGTATATAAATTTGCAGGTACGTAATGCTGTGCGAGCTGAATTCCACCGTATCGCGTCGTAGCAAGACTCGAATTTATTTAGATCTTCTTGCGGAGTAATTCTTCTGTACCAACTACTTATTACTTATTCTGTGGTATTATTACGAAAATTGGACAAGCGAAATGTTTTAAAGGTTTTGTATATTTTTGTACTTATCATCAAAATAGAAAATTATAAATTAAATGTATTCCAAAATATTTGCTTATATTTGTTTTCAAGAATTTCTAAATGTCGAAGTTGTTATTGAGGTAATTCTATTGATATTGTGACGAGACAAACCGATATTATACTTAGTTTTTGTATTTGATACCTACCAAACAGTAAAAATCTAGGTCAATTTGGTTAACATGTTAGATCCAATACGCTATTTCTTGAGCCTATAGATGTCTACTAATTGTATACAATCAGGCGGCTCCGGTACAACAGCAAATCAAGATGAATGAAAGGCCTTAAATGAAAAAGACGGACACTGTCGGCAAGATTTCTTGCATCCTCTTCTCCAATCGTATATATTGGTCCTCTCTTCTGTTGGATCAAAAGGTTTAGTGCAAACTAGGTTTCTTACATGTTTTTGCCATATGCTTGTGAATTGATGGCAAAAGAATATAAATAAAATAAAACAAATGGGAGGTTACCTAAATAAAATAGCCAGGCAAGTAAACAGTAACTAAGTGAACCTGATATACTAAAGTTTTTAAACTGTCTTGGTCATTAACATTTAAATTAACTTTAGAAACGGTATATTACCATGATCGAGAACTCACAACAAATAAAATACCTATATGGTGAATATCCCGTTTCTAAAGTTCGGTAATTTATGTGAACGTGATGTTCTGTACCTTAGTACTCATTCAAAACGAATGAATCCCGGAAATGCGTGTATGAGAGCCGAACATGTGTCTCAACTCTGAATACATAGATTATTCAGAGTTGAGACACATGTTCTCTATATTCAGAATTTAGTTCCAACATACTTAGTAGACTTACCTACTGAGTATGTTGGAACTACGTTCTGAATATAGAAAAGCTCTCGAAGATTTTTTAACGTTTTATCTACACATCACCCTCAAGTTGGCTCGTTGGCCATATCGCTTCGTTAGATTTAGATACCAGCAAACAATCCATGGATTCTCATGAGGTACTTACTTAATGCAACTGTAACTTATGCAAATGCAGGAACTGCATCGCAAAAGTTATTCCGTAACAAAATCCAATAAAGTCTGAAAACTGGCGAATTTCCACATTTCTAAAGGAATAAGTCGACGCTTTTTACAAGACGCCTAATAGTGCCAAGATATTGCATCCTTGCAATGGTTGAACGCCTGAATTAATTGCTTTACAAAATTTCATAAATGGTGATGTAATTTGTACACATCATACATTTTAACTGTCATAATAAAAGTAGTTTTTTTTTAAATTACCTAACTCTATCGCTGGAGTACCTACCTACACAAAACTTATAAGTGAAAAGCAGCGTTAATTAAACCACATTTATTTGATCTGACTACGGCGAAGCAAAAAGGACGGTTATGATTTGACCTGTATGTATATATGTAAGCATGTATGTATGTAAGTATGGATTTTCATCTGTTCCATCAGAATTTCTAAACTAGTAATCATAATTGGACAAATAAGGTGTCGTTAGAAGCCTCTTCACCGTCCGCTGGTTATAGGTTATAGGCTATATAAAATAAGTCTCTCTCCATCATTATAATGCCCCCAAATTTGTCAAACGTGACATCAGATGCTTTTATAGCTTCTGTTATTCTGCCTACCCCATTAGAGATACAGGCGTGACGTTATGTATGTATGTAAACATACGTTAAATTTACTACAGCGCCCTCTAGGCGACTCAAAGGGAAAAACTAAAAAAAAAATTTTTCTTTATAGTTTCGTGTGGGGTATCAAATGGATGAGATTTATGCAGCTCAAATATGTAAAAATATTACTCGAAAATAATTGAAATAATAGTTATAGTAAAGAACTAAAAAAATATTCTTGATTTTTTCGCGTGGGGAACCAAATAATAGAAACTTCGTTAGCATATTTCAAATATGTAAACATCAAAATAATTTAAAAAAAAAACAAGTTTAAAAACTTAAACCCGACTACTAAAACTCGCTCAAAAAAGTATGAAACTAGAAAATAGTCTCCGCTAAAATATTTATGTATTTACCTACGTCATATTGATAGAGATATGTTCAAAGGATAGCCGTGGTCGTATGCCTCCTTTTATAGCAAAACAGATTAATTTTAATAATAAAATAAAATCAAAGTATACCAAAATATAATAGGTAGGTATAAATGTCTACCACTCTCAGACACTTTGGCTGATTCTATTTGCAACTATCAATCTGTACCTACCGTCCAGTCAAGGAATATACAGGGTGACTGGTGCGTCACTTTCAAATTCCAGGAAGTGATGGTTTGAGATCATACAAGAAGAGAAAAATATAATATAAAATAAGTAATAATTATTTACTGAGTAAATTTAACCGAAAGTTAAAGAATTGATTACGCAACGCATGGTTACACTAGCGCTGGCAAGATCCGCGTGCCAGGTTACGTGCCGCGATTGACTCAGGCGTAAGTAAAGTAAATAGTAACAAAACTTTTTTTATGTAGGTATAGGGAATTCTAGTGAAAAATTAAGTACGTACTTTTATAACATAATTATGACTAGAAATAGTAAAACTCACGCAGTTTAACACTGACATTTATTAATATTCTCACTATCCATATATGTGATAGTGGACTATCCACTCATCATGAGGTAACCATCATTCAATGCCCAAAATAAAATTCTACATCTTTCCCTTTTAAAAAATTCTGTCTCGGAGGCCTATTTATTTTTAACGTAGGTACTTTTTGCAAAAAATATTCATCCATCTAGCCATACATACTTTATCACAACAAAGAATATGAGACAATAATTGTCTTTTTAATAAAGTTAACGGACGTTTGACATCCGTGCCACCCAATAGACAGTTAAAATGAAGACGAGGATGTTCACTTGACACTTGAAAGCAGACTTGATAAGGAAAAACGGACGCAGGCAGTTGTTTCCATGTGCCTACCAAAAAGGAACTCACGAAGCTTTTGGTTGACTTTTTGGACGAAGATATGTAAGTGAAGCCATACGTTCCCGAAATCTTAAAGGTCTCTTCCAACTCCGTCATTGCCTAAATAAGGCACAGCCATTACCCATGATGTGAAATAAACTCTTTAAGAAACACTATGCTGGACTGGAAGCGAAAGAAAAACATAGAATGTGCCAGCTTCTTCTCTTTCCGGGCATACTGTAAAAGTCAGTTAAGGGACCGAGGTGCTATTGGAGGCTTTTTTGTGGGCGATAGGCTGACCCCCTGTCACTGCAATAGTCTCTTACCACTTTTATAATGCCTCCAAATTTGTCAAACGTGACATCAGATGGTTTTATTACCTCTGGTGTTCTGCCTACCCCATACGGGATACAGGTGTGAAGTTATGTAAGTATGTAAGAATTACCAAAGGCAGTATTGGTAGGCCTTACATCCTGCATTGCTCGTTTTCTTCGAATTTCCGCCATTTCCTTGGTCTGGACCTATGAAATTACCTAATCCCACATTGTTGTAAAGGAGAAGTTGACTACAGATGAGCGTGAGGGAGGGTTCTGCTTCCATCAGGGGTTATGCTAGTGCACACAGAGGCCCGATCCAGTATAAAACAGTTCATTTTCCAAAGAGTCCTGCTCGAACCCGATCAAAATTGTTACGAACATCTACTATTTTATGATATATCTACTCATCTAGTTATGTACAGTAACGAGTAGGTACACAACTAGCTTGGTTCCTAAAATACCATCTTCAAGAAAACGAATAAAAATAACGAAAATTCCTGTAAAAACGAACCCTATTTACGCTGTTCTATTTATTATCACTTATGAAAGCGCAAATATACCGGTTGTCAGCATAAACCTATCAACACATCCAGGTGAACGGCCGCCAGCGTTCAAGATGGCGTTCATATTTCAATCATCAAAATGCCCAGAGTTGCGCGCCAAAATAAGATTATTGGAAATTTGACACACACGAATGCGCGCGCTTTACGATCGACGTGACGTTAGCTAGACGGCGTTTATGTGAAAAGATGTGGTGGTGTTGACGAACATAAGTGGTCCTTGAGTATTTTGGGATGTGGTAGGTATTATTGTGAACTATTTTTGCGTTTTGGGTTAAGTCCGGCGTTTTTGTTAGTGGGTTTCCCTCTTGGTGAGTGATACTTGGGGTTAATTTTGCTTGTTAATGAAATTGTGTCTTTTGAAGAACGTGGCTTAGTAGAGTTTAGGTTCATTATTGTTTCGGTCAACTTTGAGTATGCGTATGAGACGTCAAGGAAAAACGAAGAATCATCATATGCATCATCGTCTTTTGACAAGTAGTTCACACCAGGTTACATAGTAGGCTTTGTCTGTCTCATGACAGTTCATATTTTATATGTTTACCGATGAATTGGAACGCATTTTCAGGCCACTCCTTATTTTTTCAATTTCAGACAGCAATGCTAAGTAATGAAGAGTGGCAGTAGAGTAGTGTCAAATGGATTTTAAGCTTTAATTTCCATTTTATGTACTTAAGAAATGAAAAAAAAAAAGGTATTTATCTAATCTAAAGTGAGTGCATAAGACAAAGCACATGAATTTTAGAGGATTTTCATTATACATAAGCCTTAACCCATAATTGAGCCAGATTTTTTTAAAATGGTGGATGGATGGATCTTGCAGTGAAAGTCTCTCAGCATATTCGCCTTTTTCGAATCTAATTAATTTAAAATACGGGGTCTCATAAATTGACCACAGTGTGCTGTATGGCTTAGTAATAAGTATACCTACCTGAATTTTTTTATCAGTAAGGGCAAATTAGTTTTGACGTTTTGGGTAGAGTCAGTTTCTTTATGAGCCCGTATGCTGTCACTTCAGTCTGAGCTCATCTTCAATGAAGAATTTCTGACAGCTCTTATGAGAAATTATAGATAAATTATTATAGATTAGTTCAAAAAACGTTGAGTCTGTATACTATAATGTAGGTAACTGGTATCTATGGTCTATAGTTATTTATAAGTTCAATTTCTGATACAGACCTCACTTAATTTATTTTAATTTTAAAAACGCAGTGTGGAATAAATGGCTATGTGACAGACAAGACTTCGGCTTTTGTAAAGCGCCATCTATCGAAACCTTTTGTACCATTTTTGTAGAGTTTTGTTTTTTAACTGTCAGAAAACCTCATTACTGTCACGTAAGCTTGAAATATCCATCACCCAGTACTGGGCCAGCTACGTGGTTTACGGTCTAACCCCCCTCGTCAACCAAAGAAGAGATTCAGAGACTTTATAGCCCTGGAGCCTGCTTATCACCAAGAGTTGTGTGATGATGATCCGACGACCGGCTGGTGTAGGGGTATCGTACATTGCCTTCTATGCCAGAGGTCCTGGGTTCGAATCCCGGCGGCGACGGATATTTGTGTGATCAACACAGATATTAGTCGTCAAGTCATGAATGTTTTTATATATATGTTTATTTAAGTTATTTTCTAATAAAAATATGTATTTATTCAATATGTATGTTTATATATTTCTTAAGTATATCAGTTAACTAGTATCCATAACACAAGTTCTTTAAGAAACTTAATTTGGGCTAGATAATGTTGTGTGAATGTCAGAAATATTTATTTATTTATTATTATTGTTGATGAGCTTGAAATTGTCTTCCTCAAACAGATGATTTTTTGTTACGTGAATAACGAGTTCGTTTCTATTTCTTTAAAGTTTTTAATCGACTTTTCGATGATCCACGATTGAATTGTTAAAACATTCAATTCGAATTGTTTTAAATAATTTACTCAGACCAACGCATTAACTTAGGGACAGGTTATGGGAACGCCAAAGCTTGTTGGTTGTTAGGTACTGAACGAATATTTAAATAAAACATTAATAGCACCGTGTACGTGTACGGGGTTATTGTTTGTTTTATGGCCTAACTTTTACAGAGACAGTACTCTTGAATATTGTTCTGTGGGGAACACCGGGAATTAATTGCCTAAATTATAATATAATATTTAACTTTAAAGCATGTTTGTGTTTGATGAATAGTTTGAATTAACTGTGGCCATTCGATATCTAGCATCTGTAGCGACATCTAGCGACACTCCATTAAACGATGACGGACGACACGCGCAGTTCCTACATCGCGCTATCAACAAATTTAATAGCAGCGTATATAATATATACCTAGGGTATCCCGACATCAACCATCGCGTCGGGCCTTGGGCCGCGGCCTGCTATACATTTTCCGGGGATGGGGAAAGAATATCTTGGTCCCAAAATCAAAACTCCATAGAATGACTCGTTTGAATATCCCTCGCTTGCTGGTTGGATCTACTTAATCGTCTTATGTGCCTGCCAAAAAATATTGTTGCAATAGAAAGTATGACTGAGAACACACTGAGTCTGTGCTAAAAAGTTATAAAATTATGCAATTTTAAAAACTTATTTTATTGAGGTACCTACCTACTGTTTCATGACCATTTTAAATATAAGTGTTGAATTTATTGCTTTTACACATGTTTTTGAAAGGTACTACATACTTACCTAGTTTCACGGCTTGCTTCTGCGTCTACTGTAGTATGATACATATATCTTGGGTTCCAGTCCTAGCTCGGCCCGTTTGGGAAACGAACCTTTCCGAACTAGCTCGCGTGGGGGTATACAGCAGGATTATCCCTAGTTGCACTATATGGTCTGTTACTTTAGCGGTACATACTTAATCGGTTTCTCTACCATAAGGCACATATGGAATGATATCAATCCATATGTACCTATTCCTGTTGAAATATCAGGATAACGATAAACGGATGCTATTGGCTTATTAGTCTTTACAGCAATTTCATCTGAAATGAAAATTACGGCATTTTATCTATGTACCTATTCTTACAAACGTTCATAAATTTTAGTAGAACTAAGTACATTGTAGTATCAACGTTGTATATTTTCCAAAGTAGAACTACAATTTTATTCATTTAACACGTTCAATTCTAAGAATGAAACTCGTTATCGAATTCGAGAAACTTACTTAATCACAGCTCCAACTACCACTCGAGCAGTTCCCGCGCTTTATTTACGTTTATGGCGATGACAGCTAGCAGGACGCCATCTTCTTCCCGCGCATTTGTCTGTCAACAGACCTTCGCCTGAGCGGATGCAGTGAAAGAAAAACGTCTTGGAATGATGTGAATATGATTGAAGGGAATGTGGGACAGTAGTTACACGGTATTTTATAAATAAAGAAGCCCAAAATTGAGTAATCAAAAGGAAATAAAATAGGCAATGAAAAACAGCAACCTCACATTTAATGAAACAAATTTTGAAATAGTAAAAGATATTTTTTTTAACTTATCAAAGACTTAAATGACATTCGCCTAATTCCAAAGTTTGTATACTTTGCCTTTGTTTAGGCTTTTATTATAAAGTACGCGATCAATAAGTAGGTACCTTATATGTTATTTCTCCTAACTCAGACTTCCTCTCACTCCGGTAAAAACAATCGATTATTAAAAGAACGCCTCTTAAATAAATTTAAACATATAATAACCCTTCTTTATTTTCCCGGACATTCACTAGACTATCAAAAACTTTCACAGCTCTATAATAATATTTTCCGTACATAGGTACATACATACATAACTTCACGCCTGTATCCCTAATGGGGTAGGCAGAACACCAGAGGCTGTAAAACTGATGTCACGTTTGACAAATTTGGAGGTATTATTATAATGAAGAGACTATTGCAGTGACAGGGGGTCAGCCTATCGCCCTTTAAAACGGCATTAAAACTTCCGTCCCTTAACTGACTTTTACAGTATGCCCGGGAAGACAATGACAATGAAAGAAGTGTATTTCTATAACTTAAAATACTGATGATTAAATGTAATTCTAGGTTCTCTTTATTCTTTGTGTGACAAAAGGATATCCCGGAGTAAGGCTTATTCCTGCACTTCTCTAAAGTCATGGTCACCCTATATAAAGTCAAAACTTTCTCTGAGAACACTAAACAGTAGCGTCGTGTTTATCCTGCGCAAGTCGTAAAGTGTGGGCAACTTAGCATAAGAGGGCTGGGTCTCGGTTCCGTATACCGCAACATGAGTGTGTGTTTACTGTTTACGATTATAGGTCTATGGCCGATGATGGTGAAGACGAAGAAAGAGTAATGTTCATAGCTGACCTGTCAGATTTTTGCTCATGAAATGGATTAAAACAACATATAGTGCAAATAATAGCTCATGTTCGGTTAATTCCTAATCATTTACCTACTTATATTAGAAACCGCAGCAAGGATTTTAGTAAGTATTTTACCCTCTCAAGTTACTCAATAGACTACTAGTATCATCCACTTGAAATGAAAATCCCGATAGGTATTGTTTCTAAAAAATTAAATCAAGTGTGCACCATTAGTTTAGATATAGGCAGCATTTCAATGGCAATGTCATCTTTACACATCCTACCTAACAAAAAGTAGTTTGACAGTTCCCAGACTGAATGGACCGTGAACATTACATACCTACTCTTTCTTGAAGTAAGTTTTTCAACCGACTTCCAAAAAAAGGAGGAGGTTCTCAATTCATCTGTATGTTTTTTTTTGTGTCTTTGTTACACGATATTTCAGACAATTATGAATCGATTTTGAAATCATAGTTGGTCACATTTAAATTTCATCGATTTCGAGTAGTACCTACTTCATTGAAAATTTCAAAGTTTTGAAAAAATATGTATGATTTCGGAGAATATTTACGTTGATGACCTTCTCAACTCAGCCAAAGTTTTGACGTGAAGTCGGATTTTTGATGCTCTGCATTCGTTGATTACTTACTTATTTAATTTAGAAAGACGATTCATAGCTGTGTAGGTTCGGCTTAGAAAACCCCTGCTGCTGCTGTACCTATACCTAAAGATAGTTAAAGCACTGTACAGATATCTACAGTAATTCAACTCGGGCGCATCTTTGAAATAAATGCCTACAACGCGCCGCGGTCCGTTCACATGTGATAGGGCTGCCCGCCTTCAGCGATTAAATTACATTTGCCTACTTTGTGTTAACTTTAATTTAGTTTTGTGACTGCAAATATACTTTTTTTATATAAAGAAATAAAATACTTTGTAAATTAAATAGGAAGTGTTCAACAAAAAAACGTTTTGTGTCAAAAAACCATGTTTACGTTTGAATAAAAAATCGGATTTATAAATTAGCGACCGAAAAATGCTTGCGCCTCGACTGAGACGCATGAAAATATGTATTATTAAATATTAAAGTATAAACGATCCGCATATTAACGTAAAGCCAATCAACTATTGTTTTGGTATGCTGACACTCGCAACTGGCCGCATGCCGAGATCGAGCCGCGTAGGTAGGTATAGCTCGCGTTTCGTCCGTTTGTATGAAGTTGAATTACTGTAGACATCTGTACTGTGGCCAAACTTGGTCATCTTGTGTGCAACTGTCAGGGTTTGATGGACAGTTTAGTAGGTGTGCTATTGTTTGAGTAGGTGCCCCGTAGTCACGTGGTAATATTTGATTAACCCCATTCTTTTAAAGTGTCCCGGTATCGACCGAGTTGTGTGAACAGCCGTTTAAGGGATTTTTAGGTCGAGTAGGACTGGTCGTATCCCGGTGCTAGGTGTTTAGTAGGTTGGATGAAGTCAGGTGGGGCCCAAGTTCCCCGGATCTCTAGAACTTAGGCGCGCTTCTTTAGGGGTCAAACAGCCTTCAAATTAGGCGATTATTTAGGTAGGTACCTACATGAAGCAATTTTAGAACCTTCATTTGGTTTATCAATTATGGGGTGAATTTATTTATTGGTGGAAAAATCACACTCATACTTTGTTTTAGCTTCTATTTCGGGAATTTTCTCTAGCTTTAAAGAAAGGGAAAACAATATTTTCCGACGCAAGTTTGTTTTTCAGTAAAACTGTTTATTTTCATAACTTTATCTGTTCATCAAAATCTCTTCAAAGAAAATTTATGGGATGGTTTGGTTTCATTCCGTTCAGTAAGAACTCGTTGACGCTCCGCCCACTGTTTATTGCTGTCTCTTTCAAGCGAACGTTTAATTTAGAGGCTAGAAGAGGAAAGGACAACATTTGTCAGCTCTCACTCTTGGTATTTCAGTTAAATACTAAAGTCATGTTTGTTTGTATGCTTAAATCAAAGTTTAAAAAAAGAAGAGAGTAGTTATTTGTTGTTAAATAAACATTTTAAAAGTTCTGTATAAAAGTGATCCTAATAAGTAGGTACGACATTGTTTTTCTCTAATTTTCGAATTTCGATGTCCAACTTAGCAATTAAATTGATCAATTGATGCTTAAGTACTAAATAGTACGAGTCGTTAAGAATTGAATAGTTGTGAATTTCCTAAAGTTTATCTCACAGGAAAGTATCTACCTACCTATTAAAAACAATTACCTAAGTATGAATGCGAAAATTCGAACTATTGTCCATTTTGATGTTTCCAAACTGAATTCTTATTTTAAACCTTATTTTTAAAATCAGAAACGATATCAGAGAATGCAATAAGTATCAAATTAAATACGTAGTTAAGTAGAGAGGTACCTAAGTAGGTACCTAATCTTTTCAAACCCGATTTTTTCCGCAGATGTTGATACCCACTACGTATGTAAGTATGCTCAATTAAGAGGTAAATGAATAGGTACTTTGTGACAAATAACTTAATCACTCTAACCGTTAAATAAAAAAGTTCAATTAATTATAGTGACTTAACTTCATTTACGTTTACTTACCTACTATCTACTTTTGAACATTACCTACCATACATGGAACTGAAAAAATAAAGTTATTGATGTTCGATTGATATTTATTGATGACCTGTGTTATATCTATCTATCTACTTAGGTATATCTCATTTTCTTATCTAGGTAGGAATATTAAAAGCCTTAATGTAAAATTATGGTAATTTTAATTTTAACAGGTAAAAACTACTTAAGTAGGTATCTAAACATAGAAAACTAAAATTTGTAACTAACTGTTACCAATAGAAGTCTTTGTTATAATGTTTTAGTTTTATCCTTATAAAGGCTTGTTTAAGATATCTAGGACTTTAATTGTGTGGTCTAATAAACCTTGTTATATTATGTGTTATCATAAATAAAACAGTACTTTCTCGAAATAATTTAAACTCAAAGTATTCACGTACCTACCTACTTTCTTTATCGCACTTATTAACTCCTTACCGTTGGAGCAAGAAAAAAACCACAATGCTTAGCAAAGAAACAAAAACTTTTTGGTATTTTTCTCATCTAAAAAAACGAGTATCAATACTCGACAAGAGTTTAAAAGAAAACAAAAGGACATATACAAACTCAACGAAAAACCTCCTTACAAATCTAAAAGCGCTCCCGCTAAATGGGCGGTGGGCGTGAACGCAGCACGCAACCAGTGCCCGAAATCATGAAAAAAAAACAACAAATGCAAAAGGGCGGGCGCGTTCCGTCAAAACACGTCGACGACAGAAACGTTCGCCTCGCGCTTCGCTCTACTCGCGCTTTCTGTTGATTAACTCGATAAAGTGATTTATTTGGTCGCGTTGAAAAAATAATCACCGTGATATGTGAAATGGAGGGACAAGAGTGGCGGGGTGAATGGCAACGGCATGACGGTCAGTGTCTTAGTTTATTGTTAAATCTAGTATCTCGCGTAGTTTCATTAGTCTAGAGTTTGCGATCATAACTTAAGCTATCGCAGATTCTGTTTAGAAATATTTTACGGAGCCAGCTTTAATCTTAGAATAATAACGCGTTATTATTCTAAGGCTTTAATATTTTTATTTCATGAAACGGATTTAACCAAATCAAGTCTAGTGTTAATCTATTACAAAGTTTTGGACGTTTACCCAATAGCAATAGCTTTTCCAATCTGAAAACTTTTGTTAAGTTATTACAATATACCTACAATAATTAACCGTACCCATTTAAATAGAATTAGAAAGACATTTTTTGTGTTTTGCTTTAGCCTATTTTAGTGGACAATGATATTAAATTTAAAATCGGATTTTTTTATCGAATCGCTTTACCTAATGCTGTGAAAACAAGTGATGAACGAAAAGATTTAAGTCGTGAAAATAGAAGACATTACATTGCTTTCTGAATGATATTGTTAGTTGCTCCAGGGCACCGTTAAACATAGGTATCAGGTTGAGAAACTGGTACGCGGATGGCTGGCCGCTGACCATTTATTTCCTCTTCCGTGCTTCGGAGGGTACGTCATGCCGACGACGGTATCAAGTGCAGTTTTTACATACTTAGTATAGTATATACAGTGATCCTTAGAGTGAAGCCATTTCTGATACGTTGACACCATGAGGCTAGCTTGGTGGTTCATGACCCACACATCTTCGATAAAAGGTGGACATCCATGGCCCTACAGTGAGCTCATCTAAAATGGTTGCTAAGATGATCTGCACGCTTCCTATCTGAGAAAATTGTCTGAGTGGATTTTAGCCCTAGGCTTTTTAAGTCCTCGCATAATTTTATAGAACACGTCTTTTTTATAGAAAGTCTTTTTATGGTAAAATAAGGGATGAAAGTTTGTGTCTAATACACTTGATTTTGATGAATTTCGGCACAAATATACCTACTTATTTGATGATCTTTGGTCAAACAAAGGCTACTTTCAACCGACTTCCGAAAGGAGGAAGTTCTTAATTCATGGGTAACACGATTGAACACCATTCTAGTTGCTACACGATTTTCTGGACAATTATAGATCGATGTTGAATATTCTTGTTTCATACGACAGAGGATACTTCACAGGTACAAATAATGTCCCATACAAATTTCATCGAAATGGCTTGAGTACTTACCTACTTCTGGAAAAAAAAATAGTAAAAATATGTATGAATCTGAGCATTGTTATAAATTGACGACCTTATACCGTTAAAGTTTATTTAAAAGTTTAGTTAAAGTTTTGACGTGAAGTCGGTTTTTTTAATGCTCTGTATTCGTTGATTATTTCAAATATCTACTTCCAAGTCGCTAAAACCAATAAGTGATGAAAGTTTGCAATAGATATTAGGTAGGTACGATACATTTCCTATGAGTAAAATTAACCCGGGTTTTGTGAAAATATCGATTAGAAAATATTTCTTTTATAAAATTTTAAAATCAAACTCTACCCGGACGTAGTCGGGTACATACATAGGTACACAGCTTCACGCTGTCCCTTATGGGGTAGGCAGAACACCAGAGGCTATTAAACCATCTGATGTCACATTTGACAAATTTGGAGGTATTATAAAGATGGATAGAGACTATTGCAATGACAGATGGTCAATCTTTCGCCCGCAAAAACGCCAATAAAACCTCTGTCCCTTAACTGAATTTTAAAGTATGCCCGGAACATTCTATGTTTTTCTTTCGCTCCCAGACCAGATGAGTCGGGTATCTACAACTTATATCTAGTTTTTTTTTTAAATATTTTTTAAAAACAAAATCACACTGAATTAAGATGAAACCACGCTACCCTGCTTTACTTTAAAATGAATGAAGAAAATTCCAGTCAAATTTTAAAATTCCTCATTTTGGCATTAAGTAGTCAATGTAGTTGTAAAAAAATATTATCAAAAAATGTTCTCCTGGTTGTCCGTCATCGTAGTGAAGATGTAGCGTTTGTATGTGACGCGGTGACGATGGATGGACATACTCACTACTAATTACATCTTAACTACTAACAATTTACTTATTTAAAAAACGGATATCTATCTTTAGGGTTCTGTACTAAAATATCACAATAGCTTTTAATGTCGTTATGCTATTTGTCGATGAAGTCGTCGTGGCGCCGTGTTTACTGTGTGTATCAAACGATATCACAGGTCAAGCAACGTTCGGCGCGAACCTCTGAAAAAGTTTCCTTCCGATACAAGGTTTTTCAGAGGGCGCGGCCGGTACTTGGATGGGTGACCGCCGAACATTCATTTCTCACGGCGAATTCCGTGCTTCGGAGGGCACGTTAAGCAGTCGGTCCCGGGTGCTGTATACTTGTATACAGTAGTCGTTAGGGTTTAACAGAAGCCATTTTCGGCGCCCTGAAAATTCTAACATCCACCACCTAGCACTGGGCCAGCTTTGTTAATTATAGCCTATACCTCCTCGTCACCCAGGGGAGAGACTCATAGCCCTGCAGTGGGCTCTTTACAAAGAGTCGTGAGGATGATGATGCTGTTTGCAACATAAGATATACAGGGTTGTTTTTTGGTCACCAGCCAAATTTAAATGTTGGTTTCTTTGTTACAATATAAACGTACCTGCATATTTATTTTAGCGTCGCTCAGTACAAAAAAGTAGAAATATGGAACCACAATCTTTTAAAAAAATAGTCGCTGTTGATGAACATAGCTACTAAGACGCGGCATTTCATTGATAATACCACGACTTGGTACTACGAGATTTTTGTGGTAGCGCGTAGTCGATTTTATTTTAATGGTAATTTAGAGTAACCATGCTTTGCTTAATATGTTACCAGATATATTAATTTCCTTGTAAAATAAATTTTTTTTTTTGCAAAAATCCTTTCTATAAATTAAACTTGTTGTGTGAAAAAAATTTCTCCGGTGTCGACAAATAAACTCTGTATTTGTATATCTAGTCCGGCATTTGACCAATAAAGAAAAATGGATGAAAATTAACTTCAGTGCTTAATTCAAGGGGTGTTTTTAAAAGTGTGAGCTTAAAACTTAGAAGTTACTCCGGTGAAGTCATTATACTTGTATTTTAGGCACTTTCTGAATCTCCAAAAAAATACATAACTTTCTGTTCTATATTTCTCTTAAGTTCGTCATTTGCCTAATGTCCATAACCACTCAAATAAAATGAGATATCTTTTTTGAGATATCGTCGCAAGTTATTCGGTTGTGATAAGGTTGAAAGTTCAATGAATAGGTATTTACATCTTATTGTACGTGAGTGTATACAATACACTCTACATTATACAATTTCTGAATATATGGACGATAAAAGTCCTTGGTTGTAAATTGTTTTTCAAATATTCTCAATCTCCAACTCCATCTCCATCTCCTTCTTATCCATACAACAGCAAGAACGTCATGCTCCCTCAGGCGGCATGGCTAGCGGTAGCGTCGGGTGTCGGGTCACCCTCTTCCCTAAAATATGGTTGAGGAGAGTGATGGCTGGTGCTTGCGTTATACTCGTGAACGGGTGCTGCTAGCGGTGCCAGGTCGTTTTGCTGAAGACTTTACGACTATGTTACTTTTTTGAATTTGACTCTGACTTCCCCATCTCCGTCCCATTCCCCCATGTTCACGTCCGTGTTAGTGTCCAGTCTCTGTCCACGACTATCCTCATCTCCATCCACATTATCTGTAATATCTCTCACCTCTATCGCTACATCTATCTACTTCTATCTTTACCTCAAAGTCAAAAGTCAAAGTCAAAAGAATCTTTATTTCGTAAGTATTTAAATACATTTGAAATAAGTACCTCTATATCTATGTCTACGTTTCTGTCTAGTACTTGATTGCCTAATGTATAAATATAATAGTAGACTCCAGAAGATCACCAACTCGTTCATGGGTCAATGTGTACGCTTTTATAATAAAACTCCAAAATATTTAAGATTAACCCTTCGATAGATTTAAGGATAAGCATAAAGTTTTATTATAAGATATCCGGATGCAAGAAGATTGTAAATTGTTGTTGTTGTTATTGTTATTGTGTATTTTTAAAAGATGATTGCTGTTGAGTTTCTTGCCACTTCTTCTCAACAGATCGACTTTCCGAAGTGGTGGTAGATTCAGTTCAATTTGTAAATTGTGACTTATTTCAAATGTATTTAAATACTTACGAAATAAAGATTCTTTTGACTTTGACTTTTGACTTTGTACGCCAATTTTAATGTTTTCAAACGTTTGCAAACGATCACTTTGGACCCGTGGAAACCATTAATTATTAATTTGCTAAGTGTGAGATTAATGATGCAATGTCGACCCCAAGTTTGAAATATATGGTAACCGGATAGCTTACTAAAAGATTGGACCTCGTTGAAATGTGACGGTCTGATTCCGCTCCTATTTATATTATTCCGATTGTTTAACAAAACTAACGCAGCATACCTAGAGTATCTATTTCATAAACATTTAAGTTTCATACATATTCTAAATAATGTTTTTTTTTCATAACGTTTTCATGGTTGCCAGATCCAAACTTATGGTAGAAAACCGTTTTATACAGAGTGATTTTAGTGTTTAGTGATGTTAGTGTTTGCAGCGTGATTGGCGCAGTTGTATGTAAAATAAATAGTAACATAGTAGTATTTATTTATAGGGAATACTAGTGAAAAATGAAGTACCTACTTTTGATAAATAATTATGATCAGAACCGAGTACAGAGTGCTCTCCTTCAGTATCTAAAATGTGTCACCAGTCACCCTGTAAATCCGTAATAGTCGACCTAGGTATATACCTACCTCTAGATTTCTGGGGTGGTGGGTGATGCATGTTACAAATCCTAGATATCTACTCAAAATCCGGCCACAAGCGCGAAATATATTATTTTGAAATGCTCTTATCAAGCATAGCTTTTTGTTAACTAAACAAATAAGCAATTTTACATTTTTTTTTTCAGTAGAGTAGACGAATATTTTGGATTTACATTATTTTACAGTTACTTATGATTATTAGTAAAGTTTTTGGGAAGAAATTTTGCAAAATAAACTTATACCTTTGTGATTTTTAGGTTAATTTTTTAAATGTTTGGTACATACTTACATACATACATAACTTCATACCTATATCCCTTATGGGCTAGGCAGAACACCAGAGACTATCGATCTGATGTCACGTTTGAGAAATTCGGAGGTAAAACAGAGTTTATTTAAATTCACCTCCGCATCGCCTCTTGAAGGCAGCTTCTCTACAAGGTGTTCGTGTTGATTTCCCATAACTTTAAGGTTTTGTTCTTTACTAAAAAACAATACTTTTTGCCAAAGAATATGTGGTTCAAAAGTGCATAATTTCCAAGATATCATCAATCTTAATATTATGAGTTCATAAATTATCACCCTTGTAAAATCTCTTTAACATTAATTCAATAGACGCATGTCACTGAAGCCATACAATAAACAACAAAAACATTTTAAAATTTGAGGAACGTAATACAATGTAGGTACAACGCAAAGCGTTGAGATCTGTACCTGTAAAAAAGGGATATAAAATGCCACGTTATCACACTTCGCATTAAAGGTGTTTTACATAAGATGTTTTGACTTAATTGAATTATTTTGTATGAAAAATAAAAACAAAAAAAAAAGTAGAAAAATTATCCACGTGTTAATTGATTCTATTACATGGTTCCATTAATACCCTATGGTTATGGGAAATCAACAGGAACACCTTGTATATCAACCCCTGCAACATTTGTGCGGGCAGCCGCTAATTAAAATTAACCCTGTATAATGATGTAGAGACACATTGCAGTGACAGTCAGCCTGTCAGCCACAAAATATCTCTGTCCCTTAACTGACTTTTAGAGTATGCTTGGGAAGAGAAGCAATTGGTACACTCTACTTTTTCTTTTTCTCCCAGTCCAGCATGGAAGTAGTAATATTAAGAGTATCTATTTAGTTTTTTCTATTTAAATAAAATTCTTTTTTATTTCATGCACAAGCTTCACGATATCCTGCGCTCTTCTACTTTCACCAATCAAATAAAACAAACGTCACAAGCAACTGTCAATGTCAAGTACTATAAAAAAAAATGAGCACCCAAGGTAACATGTCAAAGTTGATAAACGAGCAGTATCGGGGTGGGCGATCCTTTTTTTGGTAATTAGTTGCGCCTACGACTGTAAAAGGGACCTCTTGACTTTGCCCTTAAGGTTTTGATGTGAGGTCAGCGTTGATATTAAATGTCAAAATATAATTGTTCAACTAATAATTGTACTTTTATATTATATATAGGATAGGTTTTTTTTTGTGTTTGACTTAAAACAGTTGCGTAAGATTGACAGATTTGTAAAAGTCTTAGGTACTTTACATACGTTCGATTAAAAAATACTTAATTTTACTGTTATTTTGCCTGCTTTTAATTATGGCGCATATGATGTTTCAGAAAATGCTAGGTAAGTAGTTAGGTACTGCAAGTACGTACGAGTATAACTTGTTTTTGTTTAACTAATAATTGTACTTTTAAATTATATTTAGGATAGTTTTTTTTTGTGTTTGAATTAAAACAGATTAGTAAGTATTTTAATTAGCTAATAGTTTTTTTACACTCCTAAGGAGAGATTTTTAAAGTAGGTATATCCATACTTCTGAACATCCTAAAAATACAGGGTTACTATAGGCGTACTATAGAATTACTGATATTCTGTTATGTGTCACTCAAACAAAGATTTTATTCGCTAAGAAATTAAATAAATAAACCTGTTTTTTTTTCGGATTTTATCGTCTTTTATAAGAATGTCGTCGTTTAAATTTTAATTCCTGTTAAGAATAAAAACAAATAATTTTTTTTCTTATTTCTCTATCTACAAACACATACACATAAATAAAACTACTTTTTAACCGGATTAATCGGGTCAAAAAGTAGTCATTTATATTTTACATTTACCAGAAATCGAGTTGCGTAAGATTGACAGATTAGTAAAAGTCTCAGGTACTTTACATACGTTTGATAAAAATTCTTAATTTTACTGTTATTTTGCCTGCTTTTAATTATGGCGCAATGATGTCTCAGAAAATGCTAGGTAAGTAGTTAGGTACTGCAAGTACGTACGAGTATAACTTGATATTTAAAAATAGAAACATAATAAACAAGCAAATTAAATTAAAAATATATCTTTAAGATTATTTATCCGTTGTTGACTTTATTAAACTTTTTGTGATAGGTACCTAGATAATGTGCTGGGATTAATTTAAGAAAGACTTTGTAAATGCACAATAAAAAAAACTAAAATGGACGAGCGTAGTTTAAAATTAAAAACACTTGAAATAAGTCACATATTTTACAAATTGAAAAGAATATACCACCAACGCTAACACTCATTAGTACAGCATAGATCGACGACTACTTTTGTAAATTGGTAATTAGCAAATAATTTTTGTTGAGTCATTATACCACACAAGGCGACATTTTGTCATTGCAGTTTAAAGAATTTCGTAAAACATGTGTTGTCAATTCTATAAGAATCTTTTGTTTTATCCACCAAGCGCTGGGTGCATGGTGCATTACCTACGCTCTAGACCTTCTCATTACCAAGGGGCGACGCATAGCCCTGCAGTGGGCTCATTTCAAAGAGTTGTGATGATGATGGCTTACTCTTAAGTTTAAGTTCTTAATCTTACCTGATGATGACAATGAGGTCAGCGATGGTGTATGGTTTAGGATGGAAATAAATATCACCGGAACTTGTCTCCACCGGTGTAATACCACTTGGATCTTGACGAGGTCCTCGGAAGTCTTTTTAGGGTGCCTGCCTGCACATTAGTCGTGTCCTGCAGCGCGACCGCAGCGCGGCTGCTGCATTGCAATCGCAGTCGTACAAATCGGCCTGTCGCGCGACAGTCGCGATACAATACAGTCGCCTGCTAATTAAAATGTATAATATTTAATCGTGAAAATACATACATACGTATATGTTTATATTTATTACTACAGTATTTTTATTTAAATAACAAAACTTTTAACTTTTTCTACAGTTTTACCAACGGGACCTATTTCGTTTCTTTACTATTATAAGAAGATGAGGCTTTTCTTCTCTAAATGCTTTACTAGTTTTTCGATTTTTATAGAAAATATTAAAAGTTTTAGATATAAATATGTAACATTATTTGATCAACATCAAACAAAACACAACGTCATTATTTTAACGTCTTATACCTACTTCGAATTGTAAACAGAAGACTTGTAGGTATCATATTTATTTAACCTTATTTTGTTTATCATCGCAATATGTACCGGTTGCTAATTCAGCTATGTAAACAATTGTAAAATATATCAAAATATTATTTCAAATTTGGAATTTATAACCTTATCGTTTTTTCTCCATTGTTAGAAGTGGAAACAATTAGGTACCCAAACCACGGTAATACTATTATTATACATGTGGCTCCAAACTGCCCTGTTATGACAAAACACTGCATCCCGGGTTGCATCGTTTTGTGGTAATACGTATCGTAAAATAATTTGGTATAGGTTAAATCTACAGTTCATGAATAGTTTCCGTTCCTAAAAAAAAAACTGAAAATTACTCTTTACGGTAATCTAAACTTAAAGAAATTATTTTTGCGAAACGGTGTAATCTAGATTGCAGCGGTTTACTGCGACAGGAAAACAAGAGAGCGCAACGCGGGCGACTCGTACGCGCCCTAAAAAACTTGTTTATAACAAAAAACGTTTCTTTTAATTTCGTGGGTTCTGAGTTCTCCTTAAAAATACAATAATAAATAAATAAATAATAATAATAAAATCCCTAGACAATTACACCAACTACATGGCCCCAAAGTAAGCATAGCTTGTGTTATGGGATACCATTTAGCGAACTAGGGGGGAACCTAGAATATAAATACATAAATAGATAAACACCCAGACACGGAACATTTTTTTTTTCTGGTTCCGTGCGGGGATCGAACCCGCAACCATTGGCGTCTGAGGCAGATAGGTTTACCCCAACGCCAAAGTGGTCGTCAAAATATTATGATACTATAGTGAAAACAACAAAACATTATCAAAAATTAGTAGAAAAAAAAATGACCGTCTATCATCAGTGGATAAAATTTGGTAATGAGTTAAAGTTGTAAACTTATGAATTAGGTACAGCGTTTTGTCCTAATATGGTAGCAAAGTGAGCTTTTATAAAAGCTTCTGTGATTGAGACTACACAGTGGCAGGGGGGGGGATCCCGAGCCAGTTAAGCCAGTTTAGAAAAACTCGTTTCCGAAATTGGCCCAGCACCGAAGCCATCAACTGGCTTTTCACTAACTTTTGCTGAAACATCACTGCTGGAATAAAATATAACCGCAGCAAAAATCTTAACATAACTGCCATATTTATTGTAAGTATATTATGGTTAGACAGATATCTACCATACTTATAATCTATACATATAATAAAATGGTAGGAAAGTCAAAACTGTACATTGAATATTTTTTTAAAAGAATACTTGGGGTATGATCTACAATCGAAACAGAAACAAAAAATATAGTTTTTAGAATTTTTGTCTGTTTGTCTGTTTGTCTGTTTGTCTTTCCGGGATAAACTCAAAAAGTACTGCATGGATTTACTTCAAATTTGGCATGAAGATAGTTAAGAAGTCGGGTCAACATATAGGCTAGGTACATATTATCACGCTAGCAGTGTTATAATCGTAGGTGCGTTTGGTGCTGCATAGCCTTCACGCAGACGACGTCGCGGGCAGCAGCTAGTAATAAATAATCTTTATTTGCCAGTACATGCGTAGTCAGAGTTACAAAATAAATATATCATAGTATTAGTATTACTTACTAGGCTAAAATATCCCCGCGTTGTATTTTATAAGTATTAAATTCAATCTAACTTAAATCTCTACAATTTAGTTTTAAATAAAGCGAAAGTCATAAATTTAAAAAACACCATTTGTTTTATGAGTATCAGAGATAAGATAAACACGTGTAGACGTAAGATGTCTGCAATTTGTTAGTTTTTTCTCTTTCTTCGCTTTTACAGCTGCATGTGAAGTGTTACTTGACAAATCTATTAAAACCGTTACTTTAATGGTAGTTTAGATAGTTTTTAAACATCCTATACCTAAAAAATCAATGTACGTACCTTCTCTTTCTATCTCGTAAAAACTTGGGTCAGGGTATCCCACTTTCTATTTATACATACCTATACTTAATCAAAAGTGTTGAGAGAAGTTAAAACAATGTTCTTTTGAGTAGAAATGGCTGTATAGATTGAAGTTCTATGCAAAGTTTCAGTATGATACCTTTTTAACCAGACTTATATTTTGTTATTTACTAGAAATCGGTTTTTATTACATTTGTTACCTCTACTTTGTTTCTTTTTTGTTTCTTTATCCTACGTTACTTCTATGTATTATAAACGCGAACATTTGTGAAAAGTATGGATGAAAGTTTTCTTCCATACTTGTTCCTAACTTTTCATGCAAAAACGGCTTGATTCATTAAACGAAACTTCACCCAGTTTTGGCATAACGGTCACTGAATCCGAGTATGTAAACTCCCAGCATTACTTTTGCTAAATAAGTTATAGGTATTCGTCCTTGGTTCTATTGCTAAACTATATCTAAAGTCAAAATCTAAAGCCATAAAAAATAAGGTTTAAATACTAAAACCTTTATTCATCCCACTCTCCACTCGCAGCAGGACTGTTGGAAGAAATTTCTTTGGAAATAAGCAGTTCCTTTGTACAACTTACCTTTTACTTTATCTGATCTCATTTGTAGTGTGTTCATAAATTGTTAAATAAATAAATAAATAAAACCCGACTACTCAAACACGCCCTAAAAGTAGGAAACAAGTAATAGTCTCCAGTGAAATATTTATGTATTTTTATATGTCATACCGATATACAGGGTTATTGCTAGACGTATATAGTTAGACCAGAATATTTTTAGATGACATACGTGAAGTCATTTTCAATCATTTAAGCACAAATTCCTTTTTTTTTCTGAAAATCCAGTTTTACTCCTTCATACATCGATTGTAAAAAAACTAATAATCCAAATTCAATGTTTAAATTGATTAAAATGACGTCACGTAGCCTATAACCAGCGGACAATCAAGACGCGTCCAAGTACAAGTACACCTCATTTGTTCATTAATGGCAACTAGGACATTACATACATACAAACATACAGGTCAAAATCATAACCCTCCTTTTTACTTCGCCGTAGTCGGGTAAAAACACGTATATATCGATGACGAAAAAAAACAGATCTAAAGATAAAACGTTTGTATTTTTTGTAAAGTAGTCGTAAAGAAACGATTAGAGTTATCCGTCATTCATCGCCTGTATCTTCAGCCTGGCGTGCTATGATGTCACAGATGAAACACATTGTTTCTATGACGTCTTATTCCGTAATCGGTTAAGGAACTTTTTTATAACTGATGTATTCCATGTTATTTTGATTAGGTAAATGATTAGCTTGGTCGGAGTTGCTTGAGATTTAAGATTATCAAATAAAATTAAGGACATTTTACTATTTTGCATCTTAACTAGATTTAGGGTGGCCTATCATACTGTTTTTAACAGTATTATACTGTTTTTCACTATATTATACTGTGGACCAAAAATAAAGTATACAAAATACTGTTTTCAGCATAAAAACTAAACACTTTATATTCGTGCAAGAAGCTTTACAAATCTGTTTTTTTTTAAATATGAATTTAATACTGTTTACTTTTCCAAAATACTGTTTGATATTCTCAAAATAAAGTAGGCAACCCTATAGGTAGGTCACCTACACCCGTGGTCACACCGGTTAGATGAGGCTCATTCAGCCGAACCCGCAGAGACCGACCCGGAAGATAGGAATTGGATCAAGTGATAGCAGAAGGAAGGTCAATTGATAGAAAATATAATAAAATCAACGGAACTGACGGTATTAAGAACTGTGATTCAGTAGAATAAGCAAATTTGAAATGAAATCATATTTGATTGAAAGAAAAACATAAGAGGATTTTTGTCTCTGTCTGTTTTGTTATGGTGTTTTGTATGTATTTGTTACAAAATCAGTGTAAGGTCTGTTACGACCCTGTACAACGATCACAGATCTTTATCGAATCGTTTGTTAACGAATGTTCGTATAGTATGGAGACGGTTTTTAAGAAAAAATTTAAATCTATCCATTGCCGCACGGCCAGCTTAAATAAATGTGTGCCTTGTTAATTTTGAATGTTTGTAAACAAGTTGTACTCATAAATATCTGTAAAATAAAAAATTACAATGTTACTCAAAACTTGCAACCGACTCCATACTATACGAGCATTCGTAAACATTCGTTAATATACGATTCGATAAAGTTCTGTGATCGCACTGCTGTACCTGTACAGCGTGCGATGAAAAGCGTCGGCAACTTATGATCACAATTTAGTAGGACCACTTTAGTATGAAGTCTACCGACAAATATCGCCTCTACAACAAATAAATAATAAATATAAATAAATAAATATTTCTGACACTCACACAACATTATCTAGCCTAAATTAAGTTTCTTAAAGAACTTGTGTTATGGATACTAGATAACTGATATACTTAAGAAATATATACACATATATATTGAATAAATACATATTTTTTATTAGAATAAACTTAAATAAACATATAAATATCCATGACTTGACGACTAATATCTGTGTTCATCACACAAATATCCGCCGCCGCCTAGATTCGAACCCAGGACCTCTGGCATAGAAGGCAATGTATGTTACCGCTACACCAGCCGGTCGTCACAAAGTTTCGTTCCGGAACCTCCCCTCTCTAACCATTAAGGCCACGTTTTGAAATATCCCAATCACAGTTCGTTTATAATGAACAAAATTAAGTCTGACAAAAGCTCAATGTGCATTAAAGTTGAGGACACACATGTTGATAAATTGTGTTATTTATTAGGTATAACAGATCTTAATTTGATCTGATGGACGTTTGGCTCATACAAAGTACGTATTCTATCAGCTCTTACATGCAAAGACCAAAACTGCAATGGATGCATAAATTGTGTGTGAATTGTTGCGATTAGGAATGATGGGTTTCACAAGTCCTAATGGACAAAAATCTCTATAGCAAAAAAATAAAATGAATAATGTATAAGATCCTTTATAAAACCATAAATATCTTCAACATCAACACAACTTCACTATCTATAAACCGATCTCCAAGAGAAATGTTTTACCGATTATTAAAAGAATTCCTAAGCACTTAGAAATAGAGCAATCAAAACTATTGCCGTTTGAATCCCTTGTATCTCAGCCTATGTTTATTTGTGCTAGCTCGGATCAAGACGGTAGCTATAAATTATATCATAACGTAATTGGAATCACCGAGCTGCCTGTGGTTGTGATTTGTTACGTCTTTGTACAGGCAAAGAGTAATTAATTGTTTATCGTCATAGATATTCCATAGTTTCTTTATTCCATTCTTGTTCAAATACTCTGGTCCCAGTATGTCATGTTCGTATTGTGCATCCATAGCTCATTGCATCTGCTATGTAAGCAATTTGGTTGTGGCATGACATTGGCTCTCACAATTAGCTGTCTTGTGTTTGTTTTTTTTCATGTCACGGTCAATTTGTACTGTACCTATTTGTATTAATTTGATAATTCTGACTGAAAAAGAGTGCCAAGAGTTTTTTTCCGCCGGCTTTTTTTGTCTCTTGGTCTACTGTAATATCTTATTTAACAACTATCAACAACTAGTTAAAGCCGAAGTATGTGATGACTGACTTCATCAAGTGTTTTGTGAAATTCCTAAGATGAATAAAACTTTTTGATTTTTTTTTTTTTGAATTTTTTTAGTATTTAGTAGGATCGGTTTAGAATAGCAATACTGTCTACTGGATAAGCGTGTCGCGAAAGGCGACTAATCCGAGTGACCCCCGCTTGGTGGTAGGATCCCGTCAGGGTCCGTGTCACTAGCAGCCACCCTTCATATAAAAGCTGCCGCCAAATATCAACGTTCCGGCGTGTGTTCTTGCAATATTTTATGAAGAGCTAGGCTCTTGCTAATCCCGTGTGCTGTCATCTTCACCCTCACCTTCACTTACCATGGGGTGACATTCAAAAAAAAAAAATGGACGCTCTCCGTAAATTATAGACCCTTTTTGGGTAAGTAATTTGAGTTGTTTACATGATTAAAGCTTACTTTATTTCTCATACTTAAAAATAAAATAGTGGTGCTTGTGTAAAACTATATCGTTCTGCAATAAAAATCATTACTTAAAGTAATACAATAAAAGTGATTTCAATATATTTAAAATTTTGAAGCCATCGAAACTTACAACTATAACCACGTACTTAGTTACTGAATTGTTTACCAAAATCTTCCCACCCATCAAAGGTACTTTGAAGTACCTACGAGCTGATTAATTAGGCATTAAATCATACTTACACTCGAGTCGACCGCCCAGGATTCCGTTCTCATCATAACGCGATATGCTTCTGAAGGAAAAACAAACAAACACACAGGCAAGTTTATTATTGTTATATTTTAATTTTAACTTGTTTGTTATAAGTTGAACGCTTTGAACAACGCCGTGTTGCAACCTGACTGGGAAATTATGATTTGATATTGATGTTATTTTGTGAATTAATAAGCAATTGGTAGATGTTAAATGTGTTTGAAAGTGTTGCTTTTGAATAGATTTAAAAAACAAAATTTCTGTTTCCAACACTAAACATAAGCTTGAGGTTTTCTGAAAAACTATTTTTTTTTTAATTAAGTATGCGGGTTTCAAAGTGTCAATTTAACGTGTCTAAGCTGAATTAAATTAGAAAATCAACCTGTTTTTAAAACAAGAATCTTATATTCACTTGAAAATCCCACTTTGTTAGTAAAATTGATTACTATAAACATTCATAAACATTCATACTTTAAAAAATATAAGGTAGGTATTAAGGTTATTATTGATTATTATTATTATTGATTATTATTATTGATAACGGAATAAGAAAATAAAATTCTATAAATGACCTACTATTCCTGCGGTTTTCGTTTCAGAATTTGACATTATGGCTGTACGCTTTAAAAGGATAAGCAATGCCCTGATATTGCGTTTCTTACATCAGTCACTCGAGACCACGTTATCTGAAGATTTATAATTAGCCCCCTTTTATTATATTATTTGGATATATAGCGAAAAGAATTCAAAAGCTTAAAATTTAGGCAAGGTTTTAACTTTATTTTAGAATAATCGTCTGACCCAAAGCTGCAAACAACAATACAACATGGTAACATGGTAAAAGTAAAGTGCACAGTTAATTCTAATCATGCTAAGCCCGAGTATCTTAATCTCACTTGAAGCTGAGAGATGATGAATAGAAAGATAAAAGCTCATGGGCCTTGACATCGGTTCATCTATATGTCGACACTGCTGAAACACATGACCGCCGGAGTGGTGATATTTTTTATATTGTAAGGATAGGACGTTTGTCTTCCATACCACCTGATGGAAAGTGCGCATGAAGACTATGGTGTTACACGTACATCCACGAGAAACCTATTCATTCGACACCTAAAACTACCAGGACTATAGTGGTCAGGAAAAACAGACGCAGGCAGATTGTTCCACACCTTGGCAATCCGTACCAAAAAGGAACTATCGAAGCGTTTTGGAGGATTTGGACCAATAATTGATAAATAGATGCTAAAACACTTGTGACCACAAATGTTGCAACTCGATCAAAATGAATAAATACAACTACTTAATTTTAAATCTAGATTAAGTCCCTAATTGTACTATTAATATCCCTATGCCCAATTCAACAAAATTTAATACAACAATCTTGTTCACTTGATTCCCACCTACCCCTAAATTAATAAATTATAAACCCCGAGTCACATAAATAAAGTCCCAAATTAAATAACCCTAAAGAATGTTCTCTCACAAATGAACGATTTGTGTTGCCATCTGAAATATGCGTGCGCGCATACCAAGCGTCGCGATTGACGCAGTTTCATGTTTAGATGTATTGCTGTAATTAGTTGGAGTCTTATTGTTGGGAAATGTTGGAGAAATAATTTTGTTACCGTTAATTAGAGCCCCGTTGGGTTAGTGCTTTAAATTCTTTTCTTGTGGTCTCGGTTCGAATTTCAGAAGCTTTTTGGGTTTAAAATTTAAATATAAAATTAAAATGATCTCGTAGAGTTAGAGATAAATACTAGTTGATTTAACGTTTAATGTATTAATAAAAATATCTGTAACATCATAATCCTGCCTAAACTTAAATGCTATCAATGATCATCTCTTACCGTCAGATAAGAATGAGGCCGAACACATGTTCTCTCACCAATAAGAAATATATGAATTGCAACTTGAAAACGAAATAATCTTCAAGATAACTTCTTCTTTTTAATTAGTTCCTAAAATAATGTAAACAAGAATTAGCATAATAAAAAAACTATTCTTAACTACCAAATTGCCACAGTTTACAAATCAAGAGTTAAACTTAACTTAACGTAGCGCCAACCGTAAAAAACAAACTCAACGTTTTCTTACTTATCTGTGCAAAAAGGTACAATACTTGACTCACTCTTGACTCTGTTGTTTTTTTTTACAAGTTTGATTTACGAATGGCCCGGGTCGTCACTTCCCGCCTTCTGTCATACGTTATAATGTCAAGATAAATATTGTGTGGGTTTTGGTTTAAGGGGATCTTTATCTTATTTTGTATGCTTGAAAGGGATAAAATATTAGTAATCGTGTTTTATTAGTGATTTTGAGGTGACTAAGATTTTGAAAGCTCTATATGAAAACTCATGCGCAGAAAAAAATTTCAGAGCGGTTTCGCACTAAGTCCGATCCTACCCGTGAAAATACGGATCTAGAAATCTCGGAAAAAAATCGAACATTGATTACGTACTTGTTCGATCGCTGATTATTTCTTTAACACTTTTTATACTTTTTGCGGATGCCTAATATCGTCCTTAAAGCTATTTCATCTCGTCTAGACTTGCAGGTATCCAATGTACTGATTAATTAACATCAGGTAACCCGATTTCAATCGTCAAATCTAACTCGGCCCGACAAAGGTTTTTGACCAGAGTGTGTTACCAGTGATGACGTATGGCACTGAGACGTGCTCGATAACTATAGGCCTTATCAACAAGCTTAAAGTCGCTCAGCGGGCAATGGAAAGGACTATGCTCGGAGTTTCCCTGCGGGTTGAATCAGGCCTCATTCCTTCGCATGCGAATCAAAGTCACCGACGTAGCCAGAAAGATGGCAAAGCTGAAGTGGCAATGGGCAGGGCGCATAGCTCGCAGAACAGATGGCCGTTGGGGCAAAAAAGTCCCCGAATGGCGGCCACGTACTGGGAGACTGTAAACGCTACATGAGGGCCTCACGGGACTGAGTGACCTGAAAAACCTCGGGGGAGGCCCATGTCCAGCAGTAAACGTCTCCTGGCTGAATGATGATGAATGATGAACCTCTAATGTTCGTTTTGCACCTATTTATGTTTCAAAATCTTTAGTGATTTTCGAAATTAAATGAGTCCATTGATTATTTATCAAATGAAACCTAAATCATGAAGATGGATTCTTTATTAAATCCATTTTCGTGAAAGACTTTTGGATCCAAAAAATGGATTCAAAAATTCTTTCGAGTAACTAAACAGTGACAATTTTAAAGATAATTTTGATCTTTAAGATAATTTTATACTTATTCGGATTACATTGTGCGTTCATGTTGTTGAAGTTGTAATATAAACTTTTAAAGGTTGTTTTTGCCAATACCATACAACAAATAACAACTTTAATTTAGGTACATACGAGCACATTTAGGAACAACAATAAAAAAGTTTTAGTATCATATTCAACATACTTCTTTACATAAAATAATCAACGAATGCAGAGCATTAATGTAGGTAATATTCCCTGTATTCAAATATTTTTTCAAAAATTTAAATTTTTTCCTAAGTGTCTACTGAATCGATTTTGATGAAATTTGTATGGCACCTCTGAATTCAATATATTAAAAAAGAATTTTCAATATAATATATATTCATAATTGTCCAAAAACGCAAAACAAAGATACAAAAAAAACATACACACGAATTGAGAACCTCCTCCTATTAGAAGTAGGTTGAAAAGAAATCGAAATTTGAATAAAGAAATTTACACTGAACTCTTGTTCTTAACGTTATTATGATCACCAAAATACTCTAAACGACACCGTGGAATCAGTTGACTCCTAACGAGGCGTGGGACACAAATCACTATTAGTACTAGCAGTGGACCGTGCGCTAGTCCTCACGATATATGAGTTTTACGTACCTGTGTTTGAAAATGGAACAGAAAATATATTGGCTGTGGCAATTTTTTTTCTGTAAGAGTTTGTTTTGTAACCTGCCAGGTTTTCTTAAATTAAAGAGACTACATAGTTGTAGCAACAACACGCTTGAAGAAAATAAGCCACAGTTTTGTGACACGTTGCAAATAGATAAATAGGCAGAATCGTAATTGTAAAGTAGTTTTAATAAGTTTTTCGACAAAATATTAAATATGCGAGCTAAGGGGGATGAATAAAATGTCGGAGGGATGAATAATATTTATTGAAGTATATTGGTAGGTTTAATGTGGAGAGCATTCGATTAATACTTACTCGTATAAATGAATGTTCTTTCAAGCGATTGCCTGTAGCGGCAGGGCTCATTTATGTTACATGGACTAGAAAAATATAGCAGCTAAAACATGAATGAAAAACTTCATTTAGGAAATTTTGAATGATTAGCATATTTTAAAACTGCATAAAATCATTCATTGATGTACTGATCAGATCAACTAAAAATAAAAGCAAATCTACAGGCTGATTGGAGACAAATTTTCAATACTGAAGGAGAGCACCCTGTACGATTCTGATCATAATTATGTAAGAAAAGTAGGTACTTAATTTTTACCTATAAATTTACCTATAATTTTTTTCCTATAAATAAATAAAAGAGACCTTACTTCATTTTTCCCGACGCGCAGCCTCAGTCAACACGCACATCTATTGCATTACGCTTATGTAACCATGCGTTGCGTAATGAATTCTTTAACTTTCGGAGAAGTTTACTCAGTAAATAATTAATATTTATTTTTTCTCTTCATGTAGGATCTTAAACTATCACGTCCTGGAATTTTGAAAGTGACCCACCAGTCACCCTGAATATATTTATGTAGGTATCTATTTAAATCATTCACACATTGCACCAGTACTATGCACGTTTGCAAGTTGTTTGTATCTAAGACTTTGGCACATTTATCATCAATTAGCGAAGTTACCTGCTACTGTATCCGCATTGCACGAAGAAAACGTAATCAAACATTTCAATTCTATCTGAACTAGACCAATGCACCAAGAATAGCGCCAGTTGGCAACATCCGTCAATCATCAGTCACAACAGTTCGCGCGATTGACAGTGACGTTTGTTATCCGGGTTTCTCTAAGCTAGATTTGAGTCATGATTTTTGTAGGTTTTTGGTGAACAAAACATTGAAAATATTTATTAACTTGATTAACTTAAGACCCAAGGAGAAAGTTACTAACTTAATTATCATAAGATTGTTTAGTCTATTTATGATTTATAATAATAAATAATTCATGAAATAAATTTTGGTTGTTATCAAAGAATAGTGTAGTAAAAATAGATGTGCAATTTTTTCTGGGCCTATTTCTGCAATAAACTTTCCAAAACTTTTACTATTAATAGTGTCGCAAAGTATCATACGAATTCTTTTACTTTTTTAAAGACATAAAATAGTTACCTATCTATCAGACAACAATATATTTAGGTATTTTACAACGTGTTTTTTTCGATATCCCATAACTTTGAGGTTTTGTTCCTTCCTAAAAAATAATACTTTTTGCCAAAGAATATGTGGTTCAAAAGTGCATTCTTTCCAAGATATCATCAAACTTAATAAAATGAGTTCATAAATTATCACCTTTGTAAAATCCCTTCAACATTAATTCAATAGACGCGCGTCACTGAAGCCATACAATAAACAACAAAAGCATTTTAAACGTTGATGAAATGTACACATACAACAAATGTACTATGTGAAATGCGAACTGTACATGTGCATATCAATAAAAAAGAGATAGAAAATGCCAAGTTGTCATACTTCGCATTAAGGTGTTTTACATAAGATGTTTTGACTTAATTGAATTGTTTTGTATTAAAAATAAAAACAAAAAAAAAATGAAAAATTATTCACATTTTATTTGATTAGAGTTATGGGAACACAAAAGGAACACCTTGTATAATAGATATTTTTTATTTACGCTCCAGTCTTAAATCATAGAATCATCTAACTGCTAATTGCTGACACCAATTTTCTTTGACTTTTAGTAAAATGCTCAGAAATAAACTCATATTATTATTTACTAAAAACTGTAGGCGTAAGTACGTAGCGTTAGGACATTCGTACCTAAGTGCATTTTCATTCGTTTTTTGCTTAGTTTATATTTATATTATTGGTATAAGGAAGGTGTGTATTACAATGTTGTACCAATTCTATAATATCCAAACTTAGCGTATCTCTGAAGCTCCAGCAGTTGGGTTATGTTAATAGTTGTGCCTCCGTATCCAGCTATCAGTGTAAATTTAAATCTGTGCAACTGCTTACTTCCGTTTAGATGTTTACATTGCACTTGATATAACTGGTAAGACAAGGTAGCTAATTCAGTTTCATAAAATTACTAAATCAATTTACTGTATGGTAAACCTATCTTTGGCCTAAATTTGTTAATGCATTTCAAATCATTGTATAAATCTACTTTGAACCGGTTTTTTTACATCGTATCTCCATGGTAATATCTCGTAAAATGTACCTGACGTGTATTTATACGCAACTAGCTGACCCGGCAAACGTTGTTTTGCCATATAAATAAAAAAAAACATTGATGTTGGCCGATTCTCATAGATACCGGATAAGCACAAAAAATTTCATCAAAATCGGTCAAGCCGTTTTGGAGGAGTATGGCAACGAAAACTGTGACACGAGAATTTTATATATTAGATAAAATCCGATTTAAAAAGTACTTAACCAAACGAGGCGTGAAACCTCAAGACATTTAGATTTAACAAAATGATTAATCCAAAACATAGCAAGAAGGACAATTTTCATTTTCCTTTCAATTAATCTTTTAGTGCAAAAAAATCCTAAAAATGTCTAAACGAATGCCCCAATGACGTGCGTCGATTGGCTTGTTAACGAGCTATGCCGGTGATGTTGACACCAACGTGATCAAAGACTGGACCCGTCTTCGGTAATTCATCTGGTGAATCCCTTCGCAAACCTTTTTACTCATTTCGCAATGAATCACTAAGTATCTCTTCGTATTTATGATAAACAAACACGGGTGGGCTCGTTTGCTGTCCAACAACTGTGTTTGTAATAATTTTAATGCTTTTGTGTCAAAGAAACATCTTCATATTTGCGACAAGCCACCGCGCGCGGTTTTACCTGGGTAACTTTTGATCTCGTGGGGATTTCGGGATAGCCTATAACCTTCCTCAAGAGTTGGGCTATCAAATTCAAAAATAATTTTTCAAATCCCACCTGTAGTTTCTGAGATTAGCGCGTTCAAACACACAAAAAAACAAACTCTTCAGCTTTATATATTAGTATATAGATATAGATATTCACCGTAATCGCTTCACTAAAAGATTTGATGGTGACTTTCTTCACATATGAAACTTACCTTGTTTCTGCTTTAAAATCACCTACGGTCAAATAAAAGATATGGGCAAAACATCTGACACTATTTGTGGCATAGTAGGCACTGCCAAGTTAATGAGGTTGAATTTCTTGAAATAATGTTTTCTTTTACTAATAAATAAATAATAATAAATAAATAATTCTGACACTCACACAACATTATCTAGCCCAAATTAAGTTTCTTAAAGAACTTGTGTTATGGATACTAGATAACTGTTATACGTAAGAAATATAATATAAAAATACATATTGTTTTTTTTTTATTAGGTTCTAAACTTAAATAAATATATAAACATCCATGACTTGACGGCTAATATCTGTGTTCATCACACAAATATCTGCCGCCGCTCGGATTTGAACCCAGGACCTCTGGCATAGAAGGCAATGTATGTTACCACTACACCAGCAGGTCGTCAAATCATCTAAAATCCTATCATCTAAAGTAAAGTAAGTAAAGTAAAGTAAGTTTAGTATTCACAAAGGCTTATGAACCTCTGTACGAAGATGGCAAAATTAAAATAGTTTTAGCAATGAATTTTCAATAATACAATTGTGTAAAATGGTAACATTGCACACCTTAGTTAATCGACACACTGACTTTAAAAAAGAGGGGCCTATATGAGACCCTTGTGGAACTCCAATATCAAAAGTAATATAATAAAGAGGTTATGTACCTCTCGACAAGTTGGTTTAGAGTAACATTAGAATAAGCATGTTCAAGAAGGCCAGTGGTTCTATCTGATGATAGGAATTTTGCAAGGTCCATCCATTAATTGTCAGTTATACAAGGTCAAGCTTTCTCATAAACTTCTAATATGTAGGTAAACTTGAAACGGTACATTGACAACTTTTCTTTTGATTACATGGTAAAAGACCTTTTTTGCTTTTTTAGTTTTGAATATGATAGCAATTATTTAGATTATTTATGTTAAACATCTGAACTCAAAATCGTGTCTTCCCACCTTTCCCTTACTACGCCAATCAACAGAATTCTTCTAACTCAAAACTGTAACAATTAAAGTAAACTGAACTCAGGTGGCATTCAAATGGACAATTTTAACAGTGGTTTCTATAAGTGTCCGGAATTGTAACAAAAGGAGAGACAGTGACACTACTTCCTAAGCAATAAATCCGCATTGATTGAGGGCGATAAATCTGGAGGTGCGCTGCGTGTGCGCCGCCTCCGGTTGCACTTTCAGGGTTGTCTATTTAGAGAAATGAAATTAAAATTAGCAAATCAAAAGATAATAATGTTAAAAATTCGATCATAACCTCAGATAAATATAATATTGTTTTGAAGACAAACTTTTCACAGGCGCCTGACTATGGTGTCTGCAACGACACCAAAATGTCTAATTTGAGATATAAAATTAATTTAAACGTTTTGTGAAAATAGTCTTATATTTAAGTCAATAAAAATTATGAACAAAAAAAAAAACGAAACAATATTTCATCATATGGGCTTCCGAAGTCAAGAACCTTTGTATTCGACTGCATTGTCATTTACCTTCTTATGAGATTGAAGAGTAGATGAGAATAAATTCAAACACAGCACACAGACTTAGAACGAACTGGCTCTATTTACATAAAACATAACTGGAATACATCTCCGCCGAAGCAGCGACCTAAGACAGCAGGTTTTATATAAAGGGTGGACATTCTGATTCATCACCTCTTAGGACACACTTATTCAAGGGCTGAAGGGCTAACCCAACCTTACGCAGTTTCAGCGGCTAACCCTGTTTCGGAATAAAGTTTTCAACGCCATCTAATTTAATTAAATGACATATTAAAACTATGATCGCATAATATTATAAGAATGTATTGTTTTATCTCTGTTTTGCGTAAAAATTGACGACTAGTTAGAAAAGTAGAAGCAGTAACACACATCTATCCATCCTTATAAAATTGATTAAATCAGTAGGAAATATGGATAACGGTGACAGCCCTACAGGGCTCACACGTGTGTTGCGCCGTCTTTGATTTAGTAACCCCGACAACACTACAAATTGTCCCGGAGCCTTATTCACAATCTATTTTGACAGTCGCTCTTTGTGATTGCTTCATGTCCAAATATACCTGTTGATGCTTAGATTCTTCTTATAATGCTTATTCTATACGCAATTCAATTTCATTTGAATTTAATTTGTCAAAATTAGCATCGTTTTAGATATTTTATGAAGAGCCAGTTTCTTCCCAAACCCGTGTCATCTTCCTCACCTTCGACCTCAACTTCACTTACCATCAGGTGAGATTGAGGTCGAACGCGGGCTTAGTCCCTAATAAAACAAAAAAGATAGAGGATTAATATCATCAACAAAAAAAAACAAGAAAAAAAAAGTTCCGGGTCTGGGCGTTTATCTATTTATGTATTATTCTAGGTTCCCCCTTAGTCCGCTACATGGTTTCCCATATCATAAGCTCTGCTTAGCTTGGGGCCATGTAGTGGGTGTGATTGTCTGGGGATTTTATATGAAGTTTCTTTATGGAGTGTTATCGTATGGTAGTTTTTTTCGTCCTCATCTCGCCCTCAGGCAGAGCATAATCTGGAACATGGTGTAATTTTTATCTCATTCGGAACCGAGGAAAACGTGCATTCACGTCCCCGACCGCCCAAGGGGAACGGCGGGGTATGTGGGGATGATTCAGCAGAATTCCAGACTTACCCACTAAAAACCCACCTATTTACCTCATCCGCCATAGACGGTGCTCACGGTACCGCCATTGGTATTACCCGCGAGCCATTCGATACTATATAGGCACGATGTTTAAATATGTATAATATAAATTTAATCGAATTAATTCTGCTTATGCGTAAATGATACTGTCGAGTATTTTAAAAGGAAAAACAACACTGTACGATTTTTAACTATTTAAAAACTATTTCTTAATCTGTTCATATAACTTCCTGGGAGCAAGAAGTATGATTAATACAAAATAAATCAAATGTATTTTAATATAAAGATTGCACGTCACCCCTATTTTAGGGTGCTATATTTAGCCACAATAAAATCAAAACAATATTTCACACTTATCAAAACAAAACTGCTATATAGGAAATAATAAATTCTTTCCGACTCGTGCGCGCAAAAACGCTTAATTGTCATTTTATGAGTTATTTGCGCAGTGTCATCTGTATCATTTGTTTTGTTCAACGCAGCTTGAGATTTATGCATTCGAGCATTTTTTGTCAGCTGACTTGGATAAAAGAAAGTGCATTGGCAACATTTGTAAATAATTAATCGACATAAGAAGTCCGTATGCTATTTGTTTTTGAGTCTATAGAAGAAATTCTATATTTTTCGAAAGTAGAAATTATTTTAAGGTTAAGTACTTTGTTGAAGCGTTTTCCCAAAAAAAGTTATTTTAGCTCTGGAACCCTCAGGCTGCCCCAAGTCCGATAAAAAACAGTTATACCAGATTTCAATTATCGTTTAAAAGAAAACAGCCACGAGTTATTACATTATTTAACCAATTGAAAACGCAAATTAAAGACTTGATATAGAAAAAGATCTTACTAATATTATAAGTGCAAAAGTTTGGATGGATGTATAGATGTTAATTCCTCAATCACGGGAAACCGGCACAACGGATTTGGAGAAAATGTGGCTTACTGTGGCAAAGTGCACAACAGCATTCATATCAACACCTCTTTGTACAAATTGATTTGTATTTTACCTAGAACTATTTAATTGATTTAATTATTTCATTATCTCCGGTTGTTCTTAATTTCATGTAGTACTAACATAGGTAGTAAGGTTTTTGTAACTAACACATATGGACATGATCCGAAATAAAATGATTAAATTGAATTGAATATCAATTAATTATCAAAATGATTAATCTCATTTATTGTTGAATACATCGGAAACGAGGACGGGGATGCCAACTTCACTAAAACAAAATAATGCAAAATAATCCCAGAAATATTTCATATTTATGTTGAGTTTTAAAGTTTTTGCATTTAAAATTCTTAATTACTCTTAAATAAATTTTTCATTTATTGAATATATCATATATTATAACGGCGTAACCATCGTACACAAAATAAATAATCTAATCTTTTAATCTCTTTCCATCATTATAATGCCTCCAAATTAGTCAAACGTGACATCAGATGGTTTTATAACCTCCGGTGTTCTGCCTACTCCATAACGAATACAGGCGTGAAGTTATGTACCTAAGTATGATCTAGGCTTCATATTATTTTACGAAAGGAACCTAGAGAATGTAATGTTGTTGAGTTCCACTAGTTTACGTTAAATGTGTGAAATCGAGATTGTACTTTATTAAGGCACAGACTATAAGGTAAATAATAATTACATTAGGTAGGTAATCTATCTTCAGATACTACCAGTTACATAAATATTTTATACCTTATGTAATACTAAAGATAGCTCTGGATAATTTCTTTTTTCTTATAAGAGTAAGAAGGGACTATTTGAAACAGTTATTCGTGGCAGTATTGTACTTTACTGATTTCTTTTTTACATTTTCCTGGCCTTATTATTGAGGAAGTAGGTACGTAATATGTTTTAATAATGTTTTTAAGTCGTTGCATTTAAAATGCTCCATTATTCTTAAATAAATGAAAGATGTGATAAATAAAAATTACCCGACTAGGATTCGAACCTGGGACCTCTCGTTTGCCGGACGAGTGCTCTTCCACTGAGCTACCGGGGCCTTATCACATTTTTTATTTATTTACGTAAAATGTTATTGATATTTTATGGAATGCTTATCAAATATCAGTAATAGTATTAAAGTCGGCTCTACATTTATCGTATATCAAACTATAACACAACACTAAACAATTAAAACACTTACCAAACTATAAAGCTTATAATACCAATAATTGTCTTAAACCATAACTCCAAAACGAAAATAAATTTTAGAATAAATTACTTTCGAAAATAACTAACGGTTCTACGTAAGTAAGGTTATCATCACCCGGCTTATTTATAAGCCGATCTTGACAAGGCGCGAAGAAAATAATGCCGCCATTTTGTTTATTTTGATTTACCCGCCATTATAGCAATTAGTTGAATGAGATGTCCGCCGCCGAATGGACGGCTGCGGTTTTATGGGGATCTTAATAAACTTTAGTGTTACAAAGAAGTTTAAAGTGTGTTTGTGAAGTTGTGCTGGTTTTATCATAGACAACGGTATGATTTTTTAATTTTATTTGTATCATTAATGCGCACGTTTTGATGTGTGTTTATTGGTTTGTTTGTGTTTGAATCACGGCTGAAAGAGTTTAACATAGGTGTTTTAAGTGCCTAGAACGTACCTACGCGAGAGAAATCGATTTCGCGCGACAGCAGCAAAATGATTTGAAGTCAAATTTGTGTGCAGCTAAACAAAATTTTTTGGGAATAAACAACTGTATGTTGGTAAAATAGCCTAAGAATTGTTTATTTTACTAGCCTAAACTTTTTAATTCACAACAAACTTTTCTAAACTTTTTAATACGTATCTTTGCTGGAGCATCAAACACACGTGGTGTCATGTCGCCTTGAAATCCAAAAACGCCCTGGCGATGAGAGTACTAAATCGTACAAGCTCGGGATGCGCGTGATAATTCATACATTTCTCTATGGAGAATTTACGTAAAACTTCTCTAGATTTAAGTGCTTTAAAAAAAGAAAACTTTGTTTATAAAGGTACAAAAATAAGTACCTACACGACTATATTTCTTGGTTTCTTCAGTATTCAAAAAGTATTTTTTTAATCAATTCCTATTGATTTACTGGGTAAAATCTGAAAAATAAGAAGGCATGTTCTTGCATTTTTTCTTAATTTTGAGCGTTTGTTGACTATTATAGTATAATAACTGTTCGGTTTTAAGAGTTAAAATGAGCATGATGATAATTTTTGGTCTTTCATTTTAATATATGCCAATTGTCACCATTATCAATCATATATAAATAGGTTAAATATGAAAAATCGTAACACTCTTTTGGGTGATTCTCACGATCTGAGTACATTCTATTGCTGTACCATAATAATGTATAAGAATAATTAACACTTAATTCGTTTATAAGAAACGGAGGATCAGTGTAAAAATAACGAAGATCAGCTTGTGTAGAGTCACGAAACTCAATTAGTTGACGCTGTTTGGCATCAGAGACCCTCACAACGTGACTTGTGATTCATTCCATTTTTCGCCAAATATCATCGCAGATTAAAATTAAGAACTAGTTTTATCCGAAACCTGTGTTTTGCATCTTCAAACTTACCGTCCTTTACCGTAAGGTAAGATTGAGGTACAAAGCGAGCTTTCTCGTACAATAAGAAGTAGATACGTATACCTACAAACCCTAGGCTCTGGTACTAACACCTTGATCTATAGGTAAATCCACAAAGCAATCCTTAGCTTAAAAATAAAATAAATAAGTTCGTCGCTTAACTAACCAAGCTTATAACTTTACCTAGATCGTTGCAGCCGTAAATCATTCAATTAATTTAACAATTAAAGTTGTTTACAGTTTAAAGTATGAAAATTCAAGGTCCTTCATACTTTAAACTATATGTGTAGGCGAAATTCCAACGTAGGGATTTCCTAGAAATAAAATTGCTTATTTGGTTATTTTACATAAATACTTACTTGTATGTAAATAATAGTTTTTTCAAGTAGTTACTTAAATGTTGTGCTGCGTCCGGGTTTAATTAGGTACATGACGTGTGTTTTTTTTGATATATTTTTTGTTTCTGAGTGAATAAAGTGTATTTTATTCACTGTCTGCACTAGTAGAACTGCTAGAAGAGGACGAGCAAGAGAAGAAATCGTCATCTATGTCATTAATAATATCATTCATATATAGTTATAAAAATAAATATATGTAAAAATAATTTAAAGATAAATTAATATACTTGCAATAGGTATATACAACTATAATAATGAACTTTAAAACTCACCAATCACTAGAATGCTGGTAGAAACTTAACACATAAAAATTAAATACTAACATTTCGTTTAAAGAAAACAAAACAAAACAAAATCAATATAGGAAAAAATAATAATTAAATCTAACTAAACCACAAAACTAAACATCAAACAAAACTTTCATGAAACAAAGTACAGTCCGACAAGGCTTTATTGGCGCTTGGATGATCACGTCAGAGGGGCGTGAGGGTGAAATAAGGGTTACCATTCAGCATAATTTCCCACTTTTCAGGGAAAAATATGAATGCATAAACTTTTAGTTTTTTCATGTTTGAAAACAGAAATTACTTCAAATTAAGTCGCATAAACTTTGAGAAAAACGTTAGTCGTACAAAAACATAGGGTTGAAGATATAAATAGAAGATTAAGCAAGAAAATATAAGTAATAAAAATTTAGTAACATGAAAATAATATCATGTTTTTATGATAAATTAATTTCTCGTCATCCTCGTCACCAGTACTTTCTTTAATACGTATAAGTACCTACTCGTAACTAGAAAGTTGTAAGTATTTTGAAAGTTGTGTAAAAAATCTGCTTATCTTTCTTCACTTTTCATACAGTCAAAGAGACAATTTTCCTAAAATGGTAATTTTTATTAAGATTTTAAAAATGAAATAAATTTTGTACTAAAGTGTATTTTTCAAAGTATGGCAATATTTAAACATTGCAGAGGCAGCTTGCTTCTTTACTCTTAAAAGGGGATTTATTAAGACGTTAAATTGTTTTTCTTTCTGAAAACAACTTATAACTACAATAAGTAAGAGATTGAATGAGAGAAAAGTCTAAACAAACTTGCTAAGTAATATTTCTTCTTTACAGGAGTGCTACCAAGTGGGCAATTCTCCAGAGCGGCGTATCCAGTTCATCCTCTGGTCTCAGAGAGGATAGAAAGGGACCACGATTCTGTCAACCTTCCTCCATTGCATAGTGTAAGTTACCAAAAAGATAGTATAATATTTTTACGATTATCTATAAAGAAATAAATATTATTTTTAATTGAATGCCTTCAATATAACATTCAAATTCCACGCGACATAACATTTTAGACGCAATGGTCTCCATCTTTGTTATGTTTAAGTCTATGGTGGAATTTATTGCCATAAAATCCTGTGCGAAACGTTGTTTATTAAACTAGTCATTGGCTTTAGAAAAGAAGAAATTTTTACGCCAAAATTGTTTAATTTATACAAAGTGTAGAATTAAATTAACATAATTTGTCCGTATAAAGAATTTACCCATACGATATCTTATTAGAAACTCTAAACGCCTTAAACATTAGATTTAATAAATATGGCGTTTCGCAACAGCAGTCTAACGAAACCCTAAACTTTTTGTATGTCTGCATCTTCTTCAAATATATATTTTCTTGCAGCAAACCACAATCTGCTCCCGGTATTCTCCGCTCCAAGCCTTGAGTGAGAGCACTTGCAGAGACCATGGAGCGCAGACAGCACCTCCTCCACAAATACCGCAGCCCAGAGTGGTGAGCTCAACCATATTTTTATTACTATATTTTTAAGATTTTCCTTTGTTAGAGGCTAAAATTCAATCTCGCTTTATATTTATTAAGGATGAAGTCAAAGGTGAGAGATATATAGATAAATGCTTTTCATAAAATATTGATATTTTACGGCAACTTTACATGATGTGTAGACGGTAGTCCGATGGAACTTAGCATCGAAAGAGTGTTACTCGGTTTAAGTAAGATTAGACTAGTTTATCCAGAAGCAAAAAATATATTCTTAACTGACTGTTTGAAATCTAAGTTCCGGCTCCCATAGCATTAATTTTCACCTTAAACATTCTTCTATATGCTGGTTTTGTAGCAAAATCTGCTGTTAATTAGCGTCACTAAAAGTTAAATCTGGTTTTTACAAAATAGGCCATTTCCTATTTCATCTCTTTTGCCTCCGGCATAAAATCTTATACAATGTTACTAAATATCTCTGAAGTTTTTAAGTTGCTAATTTTTAGCTTAAAAGTCCACGTGAGATTTAAATTCCTTCTCGTCTAGGTATCCAACCAAAACGTGCCCCTGCACCCGGCAGTATCAAGATGCTCTGCCTCGCTCGAGCTGGCGTCTCTCTGGCGTAGTTTCCACGAGCTGGGCACTGAGATGATAGTGACGAAGGCCGGGCGACGGATGTTCCCCGCGCTGCAGGCGAGACTGTCGGGGCTGCTGCCGACGGCAAGGTATCTGCTGTTGGTGGATTTCGTGCCGTTGGATGATAAGCGGTATCGATATGCTTTTCATAGGTGAGTTTTTTATTTGCATAGAAATTAAGAAATTTATTTGTAAAAGAATCTGTTATGCATTAAGAATTTTAAAAGATAAGAGAAAAGCAATTAGGGAGAGTGTAAAAAGCGGCCAATTCAAGTCGGTAGCAGCGAAAAATGATGTGTTCTGGATCTTTTTTATGGTGATCTATTTTTTTTGTACACTTAATCTTATTTAAACTCGAATTTAAAAGTAGTCAAAACTAACAGTCATGCAGAAAAACTCCACTCACACAAATTGATCCTAAAGGGATTAGTTGTACCTACCATCTTCAGAAAAATCATAAAATTTCTGGACTCCATCGGATTTTATCTTCTAGGTTGCACTGTGATAATAATAAAATACAAACATACATACATAACGACACGCCTGTATCTCTAATGGGGTAGGCAGAACACCAGACGCTATAAAACCATCTGATGTCACGTTTGACAAATTTGGAGGTATTGTGATGATGGAGAGAGACTTACAGTGATAGGGGGTCAGCCTATCGTCCACGAAATAAAACCTCCGTCCCTCCGTCCGACCTTTACAGTATGCCCGGGAAGAGAAGCAGCTGGCACATTCTTTGTGTTTCTTTCACTCCTAGTCCAGCATGGAACATTCAGTTCTTTGTCGCCAATTCCATTCCAATCAGTTAATAAAATACTTTTTAACGCATTTGTCACGTATAAGATTTCTGTCTAAAGACAGTGTTAATATGATTCATTTTATCGCCAGAAAATGAGGCGTTTTGTGAAAGAAAGCGTTAGGTACTAATTACCTGAAAAGAATTCATGGATATTTCGCGTGACCCGGGCTAACTACCCCCGTTTTTCTTTCGCTCTCAGTCCGGCATGAAATAAAAAAATAAATCTTTATTTGTATGAAAATTGGTACATTGGAGTTCTTATTGTGTACATAAAAGTTTCACAATATCTTACCGACAAGTGTCAGTGCGTAAAATAAAGTCAATGTGATAATAATTTATGTCACAATATATTTTTCATTTACAAAATCGTTATTAGAATAGAATAATATGAGCGCAGAGTCAGCTCATATTGACCTCTTTGGCGATGGGGTAAACCTATCTACCTCAGACGCCAAAGGTTGCGGGTTTGATTCCCGCACGGAACAAGAAAAAAAAATGTTCCCTGTCTGAGTGTTTATCTATTTATGTATTTATATTCTAGGTTCCCCCCTAGTTCGCTACATGGTATCCCATAACACAAGCTATGCTTACTTTGGGGCCATGTAGTTGGTGTGATTGTCTGGGGATTTTATTTATATAGTCTTGTACTCCCCAAATAACCATCACGTATCCCCGTGCCCCCAGTTCGAGCTGGGTGGTGGCGGGCAAGGCGGACCCGGTGTCGCCGCCGCGCATCCACGTGCACCCGGACTCGCCGGCCGACGGCGCGCACTGGATGCGCCAGCTCGTGTCCTTCGACAAGCTCAAACTGACCAACAATCAGCTGGACGATAATGGACATGTAAATATTTTCTATCAAGTTCCCGGTTACGGTTATTACGGTCCCAATCCAGTACGCCCCTGTTAAGAATGCCTAGTTCAGTCAGCAGTGCGATCACAGAACTTTATCGAATCGTTTGTTAACGAATGTTCGTACAGTATGGAGACGGTTTTTAAGAAAATATTGAAATCTATCCATTGCCGCACGGCCAGTTTAAATAAATGTGTGCCTTGTTAATTTTGAATGTTTGTAAACATGTTGTACTCATAAATATCTGTAAAATAAAAAATTACAATGTTACTCAAAATGTTACTACACGAGCATTCGTAAACATTCGTTAATATATGTGTGATCGCACTGCTGGCCTGTGTAGGTATCGCAAGCGTCACCACGCCACGGGACCCCAGCCCACTACAGGCGGCCAATTTACAAGGGAAGCCAACCGCGAGGAGAGACGGACGCGAGCGCTTATTTCGTCAATACGTTCTCTACCGATATTTTAAAATGGATAACGATAAAATAGGCAAATAAACAACTTGCAATGCAATGCAATGCTTAGGTGTTTGAACATGGCTTGCAGTTCATATCTTTTTATTGCTTTGCATTTCATACAAATTTGATAATAACAAGAGCGACTAGAAAATGTGATTTTTTTGTTTGTTTGCTTTCATTTGTTCATTTGACACCAAAATCGCTAAGAGCTCTAAATAAGTATAAAACCAATTTATCCATTTGAATCCTGTTAATCAGTTTACACGTTTAAAGACAATAAAGTTAAAGAACATTTACAGTTTTTTTTTTTTTTTTTTTTTTTATTAATCGCACTTTATTGTATCCCAGTTAGGGTCGCTATTTCTTTAATTCATTTTGTGGAGTAAATCTTCTGTGCCTTTTATGTATTCTGTGGTTCAGTATTTATTTATGTTAAAACTCACCAGTACTTATTTAAAAATCGTTACAAAGAAACTAGGGGCAACGTAGCCGGGGCATACTGGAATAACAAATTTGCTATTCATCAGAGCGCAGGGGCGTACTGAACTGGGACCGTAATGAACGGATTTTTTTCGATTCATTCATTCATACCTGTTTTGACCGGATATATCGCATTTTACAGTTTTACTCGATGTTTCGGTGTCTTTACAGTTGCTCGTGAGCACGAGTCTGCAAAGGCTTAATGTACAAGATTATATCTGGTCAAAAACAAAATGCGTTTTATTTTATGCACTATTATTTAGAGAAGTATTTGAAGAAGAAATAAATCAACTTTAGAACTGGGTTCTTCTAAAGTTAATTAAATTATTATTTTTTCCTTAAATTTGTTATTAAAATAAATATTTATAAATATTAGATATTGAGGGCTTCTGAAACATGTTCACGACCAACTTTCTTAAGTTAATGCACATGTTAATATCCTACAATCTTAGTATATAAAACTGTTCCGTTGCTGACTGAGTGACTGACAGACTGTCAATGTGCAGCCATAATTGCTGGGCGTAGAGAGCTGAATATCTAAATATCCTTTCTATTTCTACATAAGTATACAATTTCGTAATATTGAATTGTTATTTTTTTATTCTACTTAAATGTTACCACTTACTTATATATCTTGTTATATTCATTATTATATTTTCTTATTGCTACATTTCTTCTTAACGGATTGGGATAAACTTTTGGTAAGTCATTCGCATACATATAATGAAATAGTGTGGGTACGGCCTAACACGTAACTCCCCTTCATAGGAGTAAGTATGATTAATTACTTATTCTAGTTATACAAATTAAGGTTCAAATGACTAATGACTAGATTTATTTTATAAAGTCTCCAGCTAAACTTAAAGTTTCGGCTGTGATGTGTTCCGGATATTCTTGAAAATACAGGGTGACTGGTGAGTGACTTTCGAAATTCGACGTGATAGTTTGAGATCATACATGGAGAAAAAAAAATTACTGAGTAAACTTAACCTTCTTCTTATCGTGTCGATGACTATCCAAAAAAAAGATTGACGTAAATTATATTTTACCCGCCCAGAAACTTGTGACCTTTATTGCGTTATCGGTGGCTAGTGCAAGGTCCACAAGGTGCAAGGTGTAACATTATTTGTGGAGTCGCGCCGTACAAAGAATTCTAAAAATTCAATAATTCATAACGCAGCGCATAGTTACATTAGCGCACATACTACTTTTCGTGCTTCGGAGGGCACGTAGTCGTTAGGATTTGTCAAATATCTGACATCCACCAACCAGCACCGGGCCAGCTTGGTGAATTATGGCCTAAACCTCCTCGTCACCCAGAGGAGAGACTCATAGCCCTGCAGTGGGCTCATTACACGGAGTTGTGATGATGATGATGACATACTACTTTCGCTGAGGCGCGCAACTTACTACTTACTTTAAATGCGGCGGCTTACAGAGTTGTAAGAAAAAACACTTTATTTATGTATATGGAATACTAGTGAAAAATTAAGTAATTTTATAACATTATTATGATCAGAATCGAGTACAGAGTGCTCTCCTTCAGTATCTAAAAGTCACCAGTCACCCTGTATATGAGTTTCAGCGCGTATAAAGCTGACATTACACACTGGTAGTGATTATTTAGTGTCTAAAATGAAACAAAAATCTAGTCTTTGAAAAGGTACAAACATACATACCTACATAACTTTACGCCTGTATCCCTTATGGAGTAGGCAGAACACCAGAGTTTATAAAACCATTTAATGTCATGTTTCACGAATTGGGAGGCATTGTGATGGTGGATTGAGATTATTGCAGTGACAGGGGGTCAGCCTATCGCCCACGAAAAACCTTGAATAAAACCTCTGTCCCTTAACTGACTTTTACAGTAGGTATGCCCAGGGAAGAGAAGCAGTTGGCACATTCTAAGTTTTTCTTTTGCTCCCAGTCCAGCTTGGAAGCAGATTTATTTATTATTTATTTAATTACTAATTAATTTGCTTTTTACCAGATAATTCTAAACTCAATGCATCGGTATCAACCCCGACTGCACGTCGTGTACCTACCTTCGGACGGCCAGAGTTCGACTCCCGGCACTGTCCCTTACAGGACCTTCGTGTTTTCAGAAACGAGCTTCACAGCTGTCACGGCTTATCAGAATCATAGGGTGAGTATGATTTATAAAAAAAAAATGCAATAAATATAACAGTGATGTCTTCTAGGCAACCCCTTCCTTACCCCTATGTAATGGTTAATTTCTTATTTTATATTTGGAAATGAAATCCGAAGGAAACTTACAAAAAAAACTTATTTAAGTGCCTCTTAGCGACTTTGCAGGAAATACCTAATTTATTTGAAATTTCAATGCATATTGGTGGATCGGTTTGGGTCATTTAATGGATGATTTATATTGCGAAAAATCTATTCAGGAGACTGTTGACAAAAGTGATCTCAAACTCAGACAGAAAAGAATAAGAATAAAAACCAAACTTACCCATATCTTTACATACACACACACTCATTCTGATTCAATAATTCATATAAAATAGTTAGCTACTTACATTATTATTTATAAAAAAATTATCAAACTATGTAATTTAAGTTTAGATGATTTGTATTTTTCCCTACCTTCATCTTTTTTTTTTAGAACTTAAACAAAAACAATAATTGTATAAAATTCTTTATGATAGAATATATTAAGCTCTCTAGTTTAATAATAAAATGTAAATCCGTCATTAGACGTAAGCTTCTTACCTCTTATGTGAACTATCTAATTATACTTAAGGTCTGTGTGAGAGCGTTGAGAAGCATGTGTGGAGTGAAATTCAGTGATAGGGTGCGCAACAGTGAAATAAGAAAGAGATGCGGATTGAAAGAAGATGTAGTGACTAAGATTGTAAAGGATATGCTACGTTGGTTTGGGCATTTGGAAAGGATGAGTGAAAGTAGATTTACGAAAGAGGTGTACAGAGCAAGAATGGATGGTGCTGTCGGAAGGGGCCGCCCTAGGCGAACGTACGCCGATCAAATTGGCGACGTTCTTAAAAAGGGCCTAGTTAAAAGTACCCGTAACTGGCGATAATGTATGAAAAGATTAATGAACGTGGAGTTATTGATAATAAATAAATAAATTGCAAAATAGAAAAACGTAAAAGATTTTTTGATTAAAAATCTTTCAAATAAAGCTTAGATTTCTAAATAACTACACGAGCTATCAATAGCAAATATTTAAAAATAACTTAGGTGTACAACCAAACCTTTTATTGCGATAACCATTTAATTATCCATATTTTATTTTTATTACAAAATATTAATGTGAAATGCTAACTATCTAAAAACCAAAAATCATTAAAAAAAACTATTTATATTATTTTCTATCATAGTTAACTCAAATGGAAGTATGTTTCCTAAAACTGGAAGTGCCACGCGTTGACAGTTATCGATCTATTTTTGGATATCCACAAAAATTTTGAATCCAGCTGTTTTTGTTACAGATAACACAGCTCAAGATAGCTAGCAACCCATTTGCAAAAGGCTTCAGGGACTGTGACCCTGACGACTGGTAAGACAAATTATTTTCAACCGACTTCCAAAAAAAGGAGGTTTTTTTTAAAGACCAACTACACTGTTGGAAACAAAACATCAAACCAAGGTGACCCTGCTAGTTTACAACGTGTTTCCAACAGTGAAGACGGCTGTTGACAACCAAATTACATGACCTTGGCGGGTTGGAAACGGCGGTGTTTAGAATCACAGACATACATCTACATAGACAACGCAAGTGCCACGATTTGTATTCTAACCAAGCGTGCCGACTTTTTAAGACCTATTGTGACGTCACAGCTGATATTTATTACTGGAAAATACAAAAAGATTCAGAGACACCCATACCGCTGATGAAATCGATTATCAAGAACGATATTGATATTGTGAACTCGATTTTCTAACATACATACATACGCGCATATTACAATACATATTAAATCTAGAGGCGACCAACCTTGACGCTTGGTCGGGGTTCAGACACGCAAAGGATATGCATTTGCGTTATCTATGTAGATGTATGTCTGTTCTTAGGACAGTGTGTACGCTTGTTATTGTATATTTTTCTATGTAACTATAACTAGAAATGACTCGAGTTTTGTAGCTTTTTATCCTGCGTTTCAACCTTTCCTTCTTTGTATCCTCAATTGCATACAAAACTGCCATCGCGAAGATGTTGCCAACGCGAGAGATCAGAGCACACTGACGATTAAGGGGCGTGGCCTGACGTGACCTTGGCTTGTGTTCTTGTTTGTCTCCTTGTTGGAAACCACCGTTTGTAACAGTGTGGATGACTCGGAATTGGTTGACAACAACTTAACCTTCCTTAACCTTGGTTGGAAGCAGTGGTTTTCAACGTGTTTTCAACAGTCTGGCGGCCCTATTATTTTGTGTCTCTTTGTTACACGATATTTTGGACAATTATGAATTGTTGTTTCATATGATAGAGGATACCTCATAGTTGGTCCCAACTGAATTTCATCGAAATCGGTTCAGTACTTCGTTTTTCGAAGTCGGTTTTTTTAATGCTCTGCATTCGTTGATTATATATCAATATTTTTGTAGTAGACAAGTGCTATTACATATTGTGACTATTACAATGATAAAGACTTTAGTTAAATTAAATCATAACTGTTACTTTCATTTTAATAGATGTTTTTGTAATTAGATTATTATAGTAGAGACATTTTTTATTTTTAGGACTATTAATGTATAACTGAGAAACTTTGACTGAATGTATATTATTATTATTTTCTCTCATTTAAAACTTTAATGTACATGCCGCAATGGTAGAATATGGCTAGGAAAACCCATGTATTTTACTGTAACATCTGATGTATTGACCTATATTCGTGCAAATAAATTAATTGAATTAAATGAACAATTTTAGATTTAGATTTTTTAAATTTAGAGAAAATTAATAAAGCATTTACAGTATCATTTCTCATATGTCTAGGTGTAGCGCACTCTTTAGCACGTGTAGGTGTCTTTTAATCTCATAGTTTCTTTTGATAAAATATAACTTTTCTCGATGATTAGGAGGTTTAAAACTATTGGTCCAATTCGAACTAATAGTGTCAGAGATTCAAAGTTATATTCGTATAGATGATTATAGACGTCCAAAACATCGTTTAGACATAGTTTCCCTTTAAATAAATGAATCGATGTATTCAAATTACTATGAATACCTATAATAGTTATAGGTAAATAAGGTTTTAAAGTTCAAATAAAAGTAACTCTATAAATTGCGTACCTACTGAAGTATTTAACTTCTTAACTTAGTTTTGCTGACAAAATTATAACAAGACTTTGCTATACTTGAAGTAAGTAGGTAGGTATGTATGATTTTTACCTAAGCAAAAGAATATCACCAGCAGTGCGAGCAAATGAGGGCTAGCATGCAACCATCGATAAATAGCCGAATCGACAAGATAAATATTATTTTTTTATTTTATCCTATTATGTAAACTAATATGCGCACCATAATAGATAGATTTACTCGATTTGATACCATGACCACAGAACCAAATATGTCATAATCTTAATAAATTACGTACACTAAATACCATATTCTAAGAAAATATCGATAAAAGACCCGATTTATCGTTGTCGACGGTAGCATGCTAGCCCCGCAGAATTCAAATTCAAATTCTTTATTTAAACTTTAAATTGTTACATTTAGACTTAACGACTAAAAAGATGAGAATAATACTTTGTTTCATAAATTATATCATAATTGTTAATAGCAGACTTAACCAATTTATACATAACTAATTTATTGTAACAACACAGAATGCATGGACTGTGGATCCCACACTAGTAAGAACCTGTATCGTGGGCATCCATATTGAAGAACTTTCTCGACTCGTATTATTACGAATGTTCGTATAGTATGGAGACGGTTTGTTTGCAATAATTTAAATATATCCATTGCCGCACGGCCAGCTTCAATAAATGTTTGCCTTGATAATTTTGAATGTTTGTAAACATGTTGTAGTCTTAAATAACTGTTAAATAAAAAATTACATATTTACTAAAAACTTGCAATCGACTGCATACTATACGAACATTCGTAAACATACGAGTCGATAAAGTTCTGTGCTCGCACCGCAGATACGCATTTAAATTAGCTTCTCATGCAATAGAATATTTATATCGTTTGTAGGTTCTTTTAAATTTAGTTTTATGTTGAGCGGTGTCTATTTTTCAGTCTATATTTAAAGTTTCGTTTTCTAGGATCACTATGACACATATTTTATGATTTAAATAAATATATTTACACATAAAATAAACTCTTCAAGCGTATCCCAAAAAGTTTTTTTCATCCGCCATTTTAAAAATGAATCAGTCTCAAAACTGACACGAGAATTTTATGACAATGTTTTCATGCTGCATTGGATATTTCAACACTTGGGGACAATTTACTTTTACGACGCAGCCAAGGTAAAGAGTTAGGTGACAGTTATGGCGGACGCGCCATGTCGCTTCCCGCCAAAACTTAGAGGTTATGTTTGTTTAATTTTTATTTTTATGGTTTCCGAGCGGCGGTGATTAGACGCGTAATTGGAAACAAAAGGTTAGGAAAATTATTTTTGATGGTTAAGCTAAAGGATTTATTTATTTACTCATTACGAAAACAGTTCCTGCATTTTGAAATGTTATGCGTTTTTTTCTTTTTAATTTTTGTTAGGCAAAATTGTTTAAAAGTTTTGGGTAGGTAACTCAAAATTACTGGCGGAGCTGGTAGTAATAATTTAAAATGCCTACTTTTAAATTATTAATATCCAAATGAAAGATTTTACCAAATTTGACCTTTACCAAATTTTGGATTTGTCTCTCTCGCTGTGGTAGAAGTTCAATGCTTAGAAACCGAAGTATAGAATTGATGATTTAATTTATTTAAACGCGATTGCTACTTGCAGATTAAACTTAAACTAACAATAGTTGTTCATGAAAATTTAGATTTAAGAAGAGCCAATCTACACAACGCGAAGTCGCGTACTAAATCTCGTATAAAATAAATCGAGACACAGCATCCATCAAATCACATAAACCTCTCAAAAGTACATAACACGGAACGAAAGATCATAAATATAACCCACACGCCTACCTGCATTGTCTACCTGCGCAACGTCGTAAACAACTGAACATTAAATGATGAAACGGCATCTGTTTAACATCCAATAGCAGGAGTGGTCGTGGCTTAAGATGTATTGCTTTCGATTTAATTTATACAGTTAGCTTTGGGAGTGGTCTTAGGTGTTACCTATGTGGATGATGTTATTATTTAGATTTTATATTGATGTCTATGTAGAGATAAAAGGTTTTGGTTAGATTATATGTGTGGTTTATTCTTTGTTTTTGCTTAGTGGTATCAACTTGTTAGTTTTTAAAACAATGATTATAATAAGACAGGGTGACTGGTGGGTCACTTTTGAAATTGAGGACGTGATAATTTCAGATCATACATGAAGAGATAAAAATATAATAAAAAATACATATTAATTATTTACTGAGTAAACTTAACCGAAAGTTAAAGAATTGATTACGCAACGCATGGTTACACTAGCGTTGGCAGCGATCCGCGTGCCAGGTCACGTGCCGCGATCGACTCAGTTGTATGTAAATTAAATAGTAACATAGTAGTATTTATTTATAGGGAATTCTAGTGAAAAATTAATTACCTACTTTTATTACATAATAACGATCAAATACAGAGTGCTCTCATCCAGTATCTAAAATTTATCAGCAGTCACCCTGTATACATATAGGTACCTACCTATTAATAAATCGTTCTATGTATAAATTATAAAACGTAAGTAATAGATTGTGTAGTCGTATGGATTTATATCAAATTTTGTACACAATTTACAATTTTGTACAAGTTTTCTTTCAACCAAGTATTTTACAAAAGGGATGGTTAAGTAAAGCTGCGATTGACAGTATTAAATTAAATGTACAAGGTACATTTAATTTAATACTAGAAATTGTAGACATTACGAAAATTACGACAAATTGAATTTAAAATAATTGCATTTACTCTTTTGTGTTCCGTGTTGACATCAAAATTTATTCTTTACGAGTAGGTAGGCACTCGAAAAAAAATGTGCAAACTCTATTTTCGAACCCGAACGATTATCCATTAAAAAAAAAACGTTCCAAACACAATTCAGTCACGTCCTCATTAATTACCCTTAAAAAAACCGCCACATGGGCTAAGACAAACAGTTATGCAGTATAAAAACGATCATAAACTTTTTCGACAAACTTCCTGGTAAGATCGATTTATAACTGGCAACTTATGAACGTCATTTGTCGTTTGCTGTCAAAATAGAGAATTAACACGAATTTGAAATGCGAACCGTTCTGTGTGCGGGCAATATCTCAGTGTGATAGTCAGGTGGGGGCTTAGGGACTTGTATCCAATGCCGTAAATAAATAAAGAAAAAAAAATAGCTGGATTATGACAAAGTTTAACTCCTAAAGATTTCGAAGTTGATGAGTCGGTAAGGGTTACATATGGCGCAATGAAAAATTGTTTTGATAAAGATAAATATAGTTGTAGCTATTTTCGTTTCTACTAAATAGTTTTAAAATGAGAAATGACTTTAAATATATAAATAATATATTGGTGTCTTTTTGTACCTATTTTGTAGATATCTATACCTACCTAATAATGTGGTGTACTAAAAATGCACTTTATTATGTTATGTTCATAATGTTATGCAACAATAAAATAAGGCTTTCATATTAACTGTGAGCGCATTTTAAGACCTATGTGAAATTAATATGTCTCGATTAATCTTTGTTGCTTACCTACTGCTGAATGTTATTTTTATTTATTTTATTTTATTCAGGAAACAGTCATTATAGGTACTTATAGTTAAAATATATAATTTATACAGAGACCAGTGAAGTTTCCATACCAAAAATTATAAATTTAAACGAAAAACACGGTCACACAATACATTAGTAGGTACAATAATGAAATTAATATGGAGATGCAAAAAGAGTTCTTTTTTAATTTTGGGAGAGAGAGAATTTTATTCTCATTTTGATAGTATTTGTAGATTAATGTAAACACTAGCTGTTTCACGCGGTTTTACCCGCGCAATTCCAAATCCCGCGGGAATATCGGGATTAAAAGTGTCCTATGTGCTATTCCAGACTGTAGACTATCACTATGCATACTAATCCGTTAAGCCGTTCTGCCGTGATTGAGGAACAAACATCAATACATCCAAACTTTCACATTTATAACATTAGTAAGATTTATTTAACTTGCTAAAAAGGTTCGTAAATAGGTGTCTGGTTAGGTAAATTAAAAATAAATAAATATTTCCAACATTCACACCACATTATTTGGACCAAATAAATTTTGCTTAATAACTCACGCTTTGGATACTAGATACACAATGTTTATTCGCGTACGGGGTCAAGAACAAAAGCTTATCGTTGTACTCATAAAAAAAAAACTCCGAAGACCGCGACGTTGGTAGCGCACAGAAATTATAAAAGGAGAGAAGGCTTAATTCATAATACATTAATTCATCCAAACTTTCACATTTATGTTTGATCACATCTGCCTCACCCGGGATTCGAAACCAGGACGGCTGTAGTTACCGCTACATCAGTCGGTATACCAAAGTAACTTCGAATCCCGTGGGAATTTCTGGATAAGATGCAGCCTTAGAACCATGGACTGCATACTGGTATGAATTTCTGTACGATTTTTTTCTGTATGACGTCATACCGTTAAATTAGTTGACAGATGCTGACCCATTTCGGTACAGAAATTAAATAGGTAAAAATATTTCTGTACTGAAAACATCTACAGAAATTGTGTTTGATGAAACAGTACACTAATAAGGGTACTGGAATTTTACTGGTACTATTTAAAAAATTTATACCGATATGCAGTCCCTGACTTTGAACTTCCTTAAGAATTAGGCTATCAAATAAAAAGTTTTTTTAAATCACACCGATACCTACAGATATTTAATGCGTTCAACCAAACAAACAAACAAACTCTTTGAATGGATGTTTGTTGCTCAAGGCTCAATGGATTTGAATGAAACTTGTCTTAATGTAGAGTCTGGAATATACATAGGCTACTTTTTATCCCGATATTCACGTTTCTGCGGGTAAAACCACGTGAAACGCCTCGTCCTCAATAAATCCCTCATTGATGATGACGACCGACTGGTGTAGGGGTAACATACATTGCTTCGTATGCCAGAGGTCCTGGGTTCGAATCCCGGCGGTGGCTGATATATGTGTGATGAACACAGATATTAGCCGTCAAGTCATGGATGTTGATATGTTTATTTAAGTTTATTCTAATAAAAAATATGTATTTATTCAATATGTATGTTTATATATTTCTTAAGTATATCAATTATCTAGTATCCATAACACAAGTTCTTTAAGAAACTTAATTTGGGCTAGATAGTGTTGTGTGAGCGTCAGAAATATTTATATTTATTTATTTATTTTTTAATTAGCTGTTTTGCGTGGTTTTACCAGACTGTACACAGTGCCAAATTTCATATAAATCCTTCGAGCCGTCCACACATCATCCATCCAAATTTTGTGATATTATATTTTAATCGTTTTCAAATGATTTTCGTGATAGTTCAAAATGGACAACCTCAGTGACGTTGCCGCAATGAATTTATTCGATCTTCCATTCGCTTGCTATTACATGTCGAATCAGTATGTGAAAAAAATGTATTGAGACTTACGATTACAAGATGGCCGCTCATATTCAGCGATTCAATGTCGATTCAGCAGTGCGATCACAGAACTTTATCGAATCGTTTGTTAACGAATGTTCGTATAGTATGGAGACGGTTTTTAAGAAAAAATTGAAATCTATCCATTGCCGTACGGCCAGCTTAAATAAATGTGTGCTTTGTTAATTTTGAATGTTTGTAAACATGTTTTTCTCATAAATATCTGTAAAATAAAAAATTACAATGTTACTCAAAACTTGCAACCGACTCCATACTATACGAGCATTCTTAAACATTCGTTAATATACGATTCGATAAAGTTCTGTGATCGCACTGCAGTAGTGTCAATCCGTATCATCTGAACGTTCCGTTTGTTTTAATATGTAAATTTGAGATGAATATTTTTTATGACATTTACTTAATTTATTTACAGTTAATAATAAAAATTACACTAGATTAATAGTTTAATTTCTAATTTCAGTAAAAACAATGTTATTTACATAGTTTTGTAATTTATCGTGCCTAGTTATATTTAATTAGTTGTAAATAGTTTGCGCGTAATGGAAAATGAGAACTGTCAGGAAAATCATTTGAAAACAATTCAACTTATAAATAAAATACTTTTTAACCGGATTTATCACGTATGTAACATTTTAAATTTTAACTCGACAGTCGCTCGTGACCACGGGGTCCACAAAGACACCGAAACGGTTAAAAAGTGTTTTATTTAAGAGTATGAATCGCGAAAACCTATGACAATATTAACAATTCAACTACAGTAAGATTTACCTTAACATTTTGATCCCTATATAGCAGTCCCCCCGAGCAGCCGGCGAGTCGGGCGCGGCGGCGCGACGCGAGCAGCGAAGCTTGCGCCGCGCTGGGCGCCTATCCCGCAGAAGCCAGCGCCTGCGGCCCGCTCTACGCCACTCACCATACCATGAGGTTAGTTTTCTTTACAGGTTTAATGGCATCAATGGTATCATCAATGGTCAAAAAACTCAAAAATCAAAAAGTTATATTCATCTTAGGAATTTCACAAAACACTTGATGAAGTCAGTCATCACATACTTCGGCTTTAACTAGTTGTTGATAGTTGTTAAATAAGATATTACAGTAGACCAAGAGACAAAAAAGCCGGCGGAAAAAAACCCTTGGCACTCTTTTTCAGTCAGAATCATCAAATTAATACAAATAGGTACAGTACAAATTGACCGTGACATTAAAAAAAAACAAACACAAGACAGCTAATTGTGAGAGCCAATGTCATGCCACAACCAAATTGCTTACATAGTAGGTGCAATGATCTATGGATATACAACACGAACATGACAAACTGGGACCAGAGTATTTGAACAAGAATGGAATTAAATAGTCATAGTATCATTAGCAATTAGTCATAGGCCATACCACTTAAAACTTAAATAAATCCTAATAAAACAATACCCGTCATGGGCTCTAACCGGGGACCCTCGCTTGCCGGCCGGGTGCTCTATCTACTGAGCTACATATTTTGCAGATCCTTCAGAATAATGGAGCATTATCAAATACAAAATCATAAAAAAATAAAAAGACTCAAATTTTGGATAATTTGGGTATTAAATAATTGAAAAATGTGTTAAATAAAAATTAACCGACTAGTACTCGAACCTGGGACCTCTCGTTTGCCGGACGAGTGCTCTTCCACTGAGCTGCCAAGCAGCTGCAAAGCTATACCATTAGATGGAGCTACGTTAGCAATATAACGTAAAAACAAAATTTCGAGGCGTACCGCCAGGCCCCGGTAGCTCAGTGGGAGAGCACTCGTCCGGCAAACGAGAGGTTCCAGGTTCGAGTCCTAGTCGGGTAATTTTTATTTAACAGATTTTTCAATTATTTAAGAGTAATTAAGCATTTTAAATGCAAAAACTTTAACATTGTTAGCAAAAATCAAAATATAAACAACTTCATAAACTTACGTTTGTACTGTTTTAAGTTTTTGATGAATTTTATTAAATAGATAAAGAAAGTCGTTCTCCATCTTTATCATACCTCCAAATTTGTCAAACGTGACATCAGAACAACCTCTGGTGTTCTGACTACCCCATAAGGGACACAGGCGTGAAGTTATGTATATATGTTTGAAGACATCCGTGGCGTAGTGTATGATTTGTAACTATGTAATTCGTGATGTCACGGGTTCGATCCCCGCACGAAACAAGAAAAAAATGTTTCGTATCTATTTATGTAGGCACACATATTTCCTATTTAAATTCTGGGCTTCCCTAGCGCGCTACGTGGTATCCAATATCGGATACTTCGCTAAGTTTGGGGCCAAATATGTGAAGTAATTTTTTTTATTTACTTTTATTATAAATAAATTAATATAAATATTTCTGTCACTCACACAACATTATCTAGCCCAAATTAAGTTTCTTAAAGAACTTGTGTTATGGATACTAGTTAACTGATGTACTTAAGAAATATATAAACATACATATTGAATAAACACATATTTTTACTAGAATAAACTTAAATAAACATATAAACATCCATGACTTGACGACTAATATCTGTGTTCATCACACCGATATCCGCCGCCGCCGGGATTCGAACACAGGACCTCTGGCATAGAAGGCAATGTATGTTTCCACTACACCAGCCGGTCGTCGATTATTATTATATGTATCTTATAATTAACTGTTTTTTTTATTTCAATTTCAGATATCAACCTCACGCTCCTCACAACAGCGCTTACAGCGCATATTACGCGCACAGGTAGCCCATTCGTATTAAATAGTTTAGTACTGTATTGTAATTGTATAGTAATAAGTAGATTTAACTGACGTTCATGTAGTTTTAATTAATTATATGTAAAAACACATTAAGGCCTGATTTTTCAACCGTCAGATAAAAGTTATGTAACAAATAAATTAGTGTTACTCGGCGGAGCTATTGTTTTACGATTTTTTAATAGTTTTCTATGCTGGACTGGGTTGAAGGAAAAACATAGAATGTATTCCCGGGCATACTGTAAAAGTCAGTTATGGGACAGAGGTTTTATTGGAGGTTTTTTGTCGCCCACAAAAAAACTGACTGACCCCCTTGTAGGCTGACCCCCTGTCACTGCAATAGTCTCCCTCCACCAATATAATGCCTCCAAATTTGTCAAACGTGACATCAGATGGTTTTATAGCCTCTGGTGTTCTGCCTACCCCATAAGGGATAAGGCGTGAAGTTATGTATGTATTTAATAGTATGACAATGACATATAATAGCATGAAACGAACTAGAATGTATCGAGCAGTATTTTATTCATTTGATAATTTTTATCTGACCATTGAAAAAGAAGGCTTAAAAACAACAAATTTTGCGTCTGGTAAGTAACAGCTCTCAAGTTCTAATAGCGATCTTAAGTTTATTAAAAAGTTAACGACGCTTTAAAGGAAATCTTTTCTTAGTGTTTGAAGCAAATTTTACAGGAGATTAATTTAGAAAACCACAATTTTGAAAAAATAAACATATGTTGATTGTAGATTGAAATCATAGCAACGGAATTTAAATAATTTATACAGGGTGACTGGTGACAAATTTTAGATACTGAAGAGGAGCACTCTGCACTCGATTCTAATCATAAATATGTAATAAAAGTAGGTACTTCATTTTTGACTAGAATTTCCTATAAATAAATACTACTGTGTTACTATTTACTTTACATACAACTGAGTCAATCGCGGCACGTGACCTGGCTCGCGGATCGCTGCCAACACTAGCGTAACCATGCGTTGCGTAATTAATTCTTTAACTTTCAGTTAAATTTACTCAGTAAATAATTAATATATATTTTTTATTATATTTTTTCTCTTCATGTATGATCTCATACTATCACGTAGTTGAATTTCAAAGGTGACCCACCAGTCACCCTGTATAAATCCATTTAATATTACACGTTTAAGATCTTCGTCAGAATTGAGATCTTTTTAGTTAAACCTAATTTGGAATTTATTGGACCGTTCTCAAGACAATAACTACTTTTATATAAAATAAACTAGCTTTTTCTCGCAACTTCATATGCGCTAAGCTTCCTGTGGGAATTTCGGAAACTCCTTCCATAATACAACCAGACACTCATTGAAACACCCTTTATACCAAGTTCCACATCCATGCTCTCAAAGAATAAGATTTTTCAAACAAATTAAAAAGTCTTATATTTCCCGTTCTCGTGGGAATTTCGGGATTTCTTTCTATAATACAACCAGACACCTATTGAAGAACATTAATACTAAGTATCACATCCGTGTAAAACACTTTTAAACCGGATTTTTCGCATGTAATTTATATTTAACATTTTAACTCGACGTTTCGGTGTCTTTGCAAACCTGGTGAATATACAGGGTTAATTTTAATTAGCGCAGCACCTCTTGCATGCTGCTTCTCCTCATCAATCCCAAACGACTTGTTCTGCGACTTTTTAAAATTCATAGTTTCTTAAAATTTAAGTTTTCCCATACAAAAAATATTTATTGCCTCTATTTAGCATCGTAACTCTTTTTCCTCTGAACGTAGGTATGTCACGCACCTTGCGTAGGCAAAACATTGCATAATAATAATAATAGGCACTTCTTACAAAATATAGAGTAAGGAGATTTATTTTTGTTTTTATATTTCGTGTAATTTATCAAGATCTGTAAAAAGTAGCAGAACAAATCGCACCTTCAGAATAGTAGTAACGTATTTAAAAAACACGTGTTTTGAAACTGCAAACTTTCAACTTTGAACTGATTTGATTTATTAATAATGTATGAAACATGTCAGTTATTTGGTTTCTATATAAATTTGAGTTTATCTTTCGTGAAATAAGAAGGTTTGGAAGTTCATGCTTCCAAACCTTCTAAATAAATTGCCAAGTCAGGTACTTATTCAAAGATATATTTCAAACACAAAAGTAATGCAAAAATTAAAAAAATACTTCTACCAATCAAAAATGTAAGCGCTACTATAAGAATAATCTTGTTTAATTTAATTATTTTTAATATTAAATATTAAACTGTATAAATGTGCGACCCGCTGTCACACATAAGCGACACGCTTACGTGACAGCTACATAGTTTTTATATTAATGTAAAATTGTTATCTTGGATGAATAAATTAAAAAAAAAGAGCAAAAAAAATATTTATTTATTTATTTATTTACTCTTCATTGTACAAACACAAAATAGAAAAAAAAGGACAATAAAAAAAAGAAAACACAATCGGCGGCCTTATCGCTAGAAAGCGATCTCTACCAGGCAACCATACTTCTATGATGGTATATATAATTCTGAAGGTGCGAAATGTTTTTAGGATTGTTGTGGAAAAGCTGCCCGCAGGAGGTGATGGGGTAATTAAAATTAACCCTGTATGTTTTTACTGGATAACCTTGTAAAAAATGTACTGGGTGTAACATAAATCGCAACCAAATATAATTGTTCCTATAGCAGTATATCAAACTGAATTGTATTAACTCACGAAGCAAACAATTAAATTATATTGTGTTGTAGTCCTTAGGTGGAATGATTAAAATTTTTACATGGGTCTATGTAGTATTATAGTAGTTTATGAAACTGTCACATGCCTAGTTATGTGCAGTTTCATACACTACTTTATCTAATCTCATACACTGAAGATATTTATTCCCGCCATTATCGCGCATGCGCCAAAACGCGCCGCGCGGCCACAGAATGTAACGTAGCGCGGCGCTCGCAGGACACAGATAAAAAAATGAAATCTATGGTCTGTTATCTGTATCGAAATTAAAAAAAAAAATATTATAACATTGTATTGTTCGAGGTAGTGTGTTATAATTTAATTTTTTAATTTCATTTCGTTATACTATTTTAAAAAGTATGTCAATATAAATTCGTTCTGAGTTTTATATTATGATATGAGAGTAGATAAAGTATATTTTTATTAATCCCTAAAAAGATAAACACAGAACACATTCTTCTAGGAAAGATTAAACTATGAACTACATACGTATATGAACAAAGAGCATTTCATTAACTCGTCATTTCCTTTAGTCACGTTGTTAAATAATCTATTTCAAACGAGTTACTTATAAATTTTGTAATAAAATACTGATGCCAAATATTGATATGTAATAGGTATTTTCAAAACAGTTACCAAAGAAGTTTTCCTAAGGAAAAGTTTTTAGTCTCGTAAAAGATATGTAGATAACATAACTTTTCTTCATATTGTAATACTATAAAAATAATATTGTGTAAGTTTTTAAAAGTGAGTTAAATATAATATTTTAATCGTTTAATTAATGCTTTGGTATCTGAAAGAACTATTATAGAAGTTAATGGCAATAACCTAAATATAACATACCTATCCCAAATTTGTTTAAGAGGTACTTCTGTTTTAAATTATAATGTTTTCAGAAATCATGGTTAGACATATACGATTAAAAGTATTATACTTATAAAAAAATCCATTCATGCCAATTTCAAAAAACGATCTATAATAGTAAATTAATAAATAAATAAAATCCCCAGACAATCACACCTACTTCGTGATCCCAAACTAAGCAGAGCGTGTAATGTGGGATACCATGTAACGAACTAGGGGGGAACCTAGAATATAAATACATATATAGATAGATAATCGCCCAGACCCGGACCATTTTTTTTTCTTGTTCCGTGAATTGAACCCGCGACCACTGGCGTCTGAGGCAGACAGTTTTACCCCATCGCCAAAGTGGTCGTCAATCTCATGCCTATCTTGAGTAGTTGAAATTTATATTAAGTGTTTAAGATAGCTCTCAAAGTTGGAATAGCTCACAAACTTGAGAATTAATAAGATTTTTGCTAAGTAGCAGAAGATATGATAGCAAAATGACACATTACTGACGCAACTATGCTGAAATATGTGTATGGTGAAATATGGTTTACATTTCAATCGCCTTGTTGCTGGGGCATCACCTTTAGTCATAGGTTCAAGTTCCGCACAAATAATTGTGTGAAAATCAAAAAAGAAAAATACAGATAAAATACTTAAAGTTATGTACTTAAGTTATATAAAGAGTTCTCCTTTTAAGTATTTATGTAAATTTATAACTAGTGTTTTAATTTATAACTAGTGTTTTAATTTGTATTTTTTTTCAAGTTTTTTCTATTTTACATTTCTTCGAAAATTCAAATTTTCGTCGAATATCAAAATATTCGTCGTAAAAATGACAAAATGATACCAAAAAATGCCCAAATTAAATGTTTTATGTGTAGTAGAAATTATGTTCAAATAGCTTGTTTTTGCCAAAGAATGTATTGTATTGTATTTGTAACCTGTTGGTATTATTTAATTATTTCCCTATTTTAAAAAAATCATTATAAAAGCATGCGAAATGCTTAATGCAATGGGCCAAGAGACTTTTGGGAAAGACATTTGTTTATTGCATTATATAAATATTGTGTATTATCATTTATAAAGTAATAATTTAGAAATAAAATGAGACAACAAACTAATACCATTTAAAAAACATACCTATTTGTTAATAGACTGACAAAATTTGTCCTGATTTCTTGTTGTATGATAAATATGAAAATTGTAGGGAGATAAAAAAAAGTATTTTGTATATAATTAAATTTTATTGTAGATGAGTGCAAACCAGTCAATTTAAAAGTGACAAAAGTATTAAATTATAATGATGAATTATTGTTAAAAATATTTAATATAATTTAAATGAAAAAATATTATGTGTTTTCTTTTCCTATGAATTCATTATTTCAGATATGAGCTTTTTATATTTCAAAATTTGAATAAATTGACACAAATTTATTTCACTACATTTTTACATTATTAAAACTTAACATTTTTAAACACCAGTAAGTAACAAAACAATCAACAAGTTATTAGGAGTTAGATCAAAAATTATACTTTTCAAAGCAAAAAGAAAGAATATTGCAAGTGTTCAGGCAATTTCTCAATTTCTGGTTTCTTGAAATGCGATTTTTCGGCCACTGTGTAAGTCATTACATGGTTAACCGTTGACTCGTCAGCACTTTCATGATCCACATAGACTCTGGACGTAATGGTTTCCTCCATTTCTTCACCAACTAACTCTGGTTCAACTTCAAAGCTTGATTCTGGTTTGGAATCTACTGGAGAGAAAGTATGTGGATTTGTGTACGATAGAGCATCCTGGTAGGTTGGTCGAGGAGTATTACATTGGTGCATCCGAGGTTGTCTCTCGTGCGAATGGCAAACATGATGATGATGAGGGGGATTTACCACTTCAGGTTTTCTGGGCATAGTACCAAAAGATTCATCAGGAACGAAAATATAGAAAGTATCATTTAGGTTATTACTCTTAATACCCTGATCGGATACGAAATCAACTTCTTCTTTCTTAGGTTTGCATGCGTCTTTTAGAAGCGTTGTAAGTTCAGTTGCATGATTTGTAGCAGCGAAAGCGAGATCTGATAAGATGTCTGTGTCCGGTGTAAATTCCACTCCATATTTATCGGCTATTTCTTGAGCTGTCATCATCTTCTCTAAAGCAAGAGTTTGGTAGTCATTATTTGACTTCATATGGTTAAGCAGTCTCATTACAAGTTTCGTGCTATCCATAGGGTCATTAATTGATCTTCTGTTTCTTAAATGATTATCTTCGGTAGAGTTTTTAGGTATGATGGCGATGGTGAGAAGGTTAGCCATTTCGGTTTTGATTGCCTCATTGATTTTCATGGCCATTGCTTTGATATCTGCGAGTTGTTCTTCAGCGGTTTTGTTTGAAGTAGACGCGTGCGCCATAATTGAAGCTGAAGTGGATGGAAAGAAGGTGCCATTAGGTCCGAGGAACATTTCGATCCAATCCTTGCTGGAGATATGGAAGGTTTTCACGTCATCATCGGTGGGAGGTTTCACGAGGACGGTTTCATTTTTGGTGGTTATTTCTTCATCTTCGACTGCGCAGGCTAATAAAACCTAGTAGAAACAGATAGATAGACATAAATAAGTCATAACTGGACACTTTATGAAGCCGTCACGTGAGCGTTATATTTTTGTTTTATGGGAAAAAACTAGGTCTTTTTTTGTAGATTTGCGTTTTTTTAAATTGTTTTACGATTTAAGTTTGGAAACTGTCATGCTCTCCAATATTTAAATTTACTTTAGAAACGGGATATTTACCATGTTTTTTATTTATTTTGAGTTCTCGATATTTTGGCACTCTTGCAAGCGCCATGATCACGACGTTACTGATATACTTCAGTGCCAAAATAAAAAACAATATCCCGTTTCTAAAGTAAATTTAAATGTTATACGATTATTATTTTACTATTATATGTCAGTAAGGGGAATTTTCTCATGTTTGTTAAATTCTAGATAACGCTTTGTAAAATGTTTAACATGATAATAATGTATATTTTTTAAATTTGACTTACCTGCAACAAAACAGCAAAAATTATATGAAATGATGCCATTTTGAATGATAATAATTAAATTTAGGTTACGATTCCTATTTTATATAATTCCTTTATCGTGAACTTATGTAATTATTGTTTTGTTCGGCAATTTTACTTCAAGTTGATATGATATATTAACATTATGCAACGGTTATTATTGCGATTCTTAATTAACTCAAATATCATAATTTCTTTCCTAATGAATATATCGTTACATAATTTTACAAGTTAAGCAGTTTTGAGGACTATAAAAATACTGCTCGTCTTGCAAATATTTTCACTTTCATTGCACGCACACATGCATTAACCGTTTAATCTTATCATTGCTTGTATGTTATTGCAAAGGTTTCAATAGAATGTTGTTTATCTACAGTATAGAATTTTTGGTTCGATTTCGTTGGTTCGATTCGTACTTTAAATGTTTTATTTTTACAAAATTATCAGGAATTAAAATGAATGAAAAATACAAGGGGCTTTATAGGTGTTGGAGCTTCTGTTTGGGCATACTTTACTAATACTATACTATACTAATAGTAAAATCTATAAGTAAGCAAGTAAGTGCAAGAAAGCATTTAACATGAGCACTGTGTGCCCTTTTTGATTTATTGGAATTATCTGACAGTCAAATAGAATGTATTTTCATTGCATATAGAGCATTAACAAAAACGACTTCACGTCAATACTTTGACTGTAGTATAAGATCGTCAATGTATATACCTACTCTCCATGAAGTTCTCAATCTATTTTTCCATGAAGTTCTCAATCTATTTCGATGAAATTTGATTTGTATACCACGTCTGAAGTATTTTATATTCAAGAGTAAGATCCCAGACGTTACTTATTTTCTCATAAAAATATAAATGGGATAAAGTAGTGTTAGTACGTACTTTGAGTGTGTGCATACCTGCTATATTGGGTCGACGGCCAATTCATAGGTACCAGGTGCTAAAGGTAGATAAATACAGTACTGATTTTTCTTTAATTCTCACTGCTGATTTTCACGTATGTTTTAGATAATTTTGTTGTTAAAAATTAATAATTATTATTATATATTATTAATAGGTAATTAAAAATAGGATAGGTATAATATATACAGGGTCTTTCATAATGAATAGATATTGGAATTTCATTACATTATAATTGTAGAGTTACTGGTAGAATGCGGTGAATTTGATCAATTTCAAAATTCAAATCTGTTTTTCAGCGGAAACAGGACACAAAAAAAATGGAAAAAATACCTCGGTGGGTCAATAAGACTGTGACTTTTTGAATTTCTGACGTCTTAACTGAAAAAGCAACACTACTCCTGTCAACAAGCATCAGTCAGTTGACTCCTGTCTAAATTTAAATAAATTTGCTGCGTCAGTTAGTTTGTGTTCGACAGCTATCTTTATCAGACTACCCAGTAATTTGAGGAAAAAATGGGAAAAAGTGAATTTCGTGTGCTTATTAAGCATTATTTTTTGCGAAAAAAACCATTACCGAGTCCAAGGCTAAGCTTGATAAATACTATAGGGACTTTGCGCCATCGATTTCAATGGTAAAAAAGTGGTTTACTGAATTTCGTTGTGGCCGTACAAGCACTGAAGATGCCGAACGTCCTGGACGCCCAGCTGTGGTCTCTACACCCGAAACAATAAAAAAAATTCACGATAAGCTTGATCGTGCGAGAGATTGTAGAAGCCGCAGGGATCTCGCATGGCTCAGTGGTTTCAATGTTGAAGGATCACTTGGGCATGAGAAAGTTTTTCGCAAGATGGGTGCCGCGTTTGCACACAGTCGACCACAAACGTAATCGTGTAACAACTTCACAGGAAGGCTTGGCGTTGTTTAATCGCAATATGGAGGAGTTTTTGCGACTTTTTGTAACCGTGGACGAAACATGGATCCATCACACACAACACACCAGAGACCAAACAGTCAAAACAGTGGGTTTCTTAGGGTGAATTGGCACCAAAGAAGGCCAAGGTGGGTTTTTCAGCCAATAAAGTTATGGCGACTGTTTTTTGAGATGCACGCAGGATAATCCTCATTGACTACCTTCAAAAGGGAAAAAAATCAATGGGGAGATGGTGGATTCAGTGTTTCTTTATCAGTTTTCATGATATAAAAAAACACGTTGCACACGTGTATATGAATAAATAACCTTGTATTGAGTTAAGTTTTTTTACTGCAAATTTTACCTTATCTCTGTCTCTCTGTGACGTTACTGGTCAATAAAACGGATATTGTCCGTTCATCGTAAGATGTCCCCTGCCGTTATGTTGGCACTATTGCTTGTCAAGCTGTTTTCGTTATCTGGGATAGTGAATTAATCCTTTTTATTGATTACTTGCCAAAAGGGCAAACGATAACTGGATCCTATTATGCAAACTTAATCCCGAAATTACGTGAAGCGATTAAAGAAAAACGTCGTAGGAAATTGTCATTGGGCGTGTTGTTTCTCCAGGATAACGCTCCACCTCATCGTTCGGAAGTTGCGCTCACCGCAATCCGCAGTGCTGGCTTCGAAGTCCTTGATCACGCACCATATTCTCCTGACTTAGCCCCGAGTGATTTTCACTTATTTCCAAAATTAAAGGAGCATATTCGTGGAACTAAATTTGACGATGATGACGCGGTTATGACTGCCGCAGAGGAGTTTTTTAATAGTCGAGAAAATGATTTTTTTGCGGAAGGAATAAGAAAGTTGGAGATGCGGTATTCTAAGTGTATTAGATTAGTAAAAAGTAAAATATTCTTGTTTAAATTTTTTTTTGTATTCATTAAATATAAATCATAAAAATAATATAAATTGTGTCGTCATTCAAAACCTTCCTAGTCTTTTAGTTGTTTATTATTTACAAATCAGAAAATTAAACATATATTTATTCGTGGTAGGTATAAACAAAGTTAGATTATGGGGTTAAAATGGACACATATTATTGGTAACACTGCTGCCACAATGCTGCCAACATCAGCAGGCAGGGGACATCTTATAGTGAACGGTCTGTAGGTACTGTTTTTTATGTTGATTCAAATAATTGAAAAGGCCAATCAGCCATAAAAAGCAGTCAAACATCTTGACTACTGAATAGGCGTGTTTTTGTAATTATCAGCATTTATTTATTTATTTATTTATTCTTTATTGTACACCACAGAAAAAAAAAACAAAGTAAAACAAAAGCAGAAACATGGTACAAAAGGTGGTCTTATCACTAATAAGCATTTTCTAAGTAGACACAGTTAAGATGTGCAGGGTGGAATTTTTGAATGCCACCTAGAGGGAAAGTACTCTAAATAATAGAGATAGCAAATTTTACTCAAAAGAAACATTGCTTTAATTTTAAAGAGAAATAAAACCGCATTCGAAGATTAAAAATTTTCCCGCTTCACCCGGGAATCGAACCGACTAAAATCTGTAAAAATGACACCCGATCGTTAAGGTCAATCACAATAATGAAATCTTTCTAATATACTTGGTTAATTTAATGAAAGGTAAACCATGAAATCTTCATTTTTAGATTTTAGTCTCTTCGATTCCTAGGTAAAGTAACGAATTTTAGAAAAACCTTTGAATGCAGTTTTATTTCTTTGCCAAAATAAAGGAATGTTTCTTTGGAGTAAAATTTTCTATCTCTAATATTTAAGGTACTTTCCCTTCAGGATACATTTAAAAATTTCACTTAGTATATGCATAACTTATTATAGTACGTAAGCAAGGAGGGGATAAAGTCATATCGATAAAAAATATATATGTGAAAATTTAAGTTTGTTTTTGATATACATAAACACTGATATCATATAATGGCAATTATTTTAATTTTAGGAACATTTTTAGTAACGAAAGTAAGTAGCTATTCATTATCAAAAATCAATAAACATGTATATTGTACTTACTGCCTTGAGAAATCAGTTATAGCTCAATAGTATCAGATTTAGTATCACTTATTTTGCACTGCTTGTTTATTACCTTCGTCTTTGAGTCGGAAAAGAAACGCAAGTGTGCACGATAGTAACGGCCGGCACTATGACGCAATGACCTTGACATCTGTGCGCTTCTGACGTCACGGGTTGACTTGCATTGAAGTCGGTGGCGCTGGAAGCATCAACATTTTGCCATTACGTAATGGTAAAATGTCTTAAAATTAATTTATTTTAATAGAGTGATTTGATTCGTAAATTTATTTTAAAATGTAATATGTAACACGTTATTTAAAGAGCGGAATTAATTTTATAATAGAATAGAATAGAACATTTTTTATTGTTGTTTAGTTGGTAACAGTCTTACAATTACAAACTTATAACAAACTTATTACTTCTTACAAATAACTGAGGTAAACAACTATGAATTTGATTTTCAATCAAAGAATCAATGACATTGGAGTAGAATAAGACAAAGAAAACATAATAGTATATTATGTAACGAGTGAGCTAAGTTGCTAATTACAGTCGAGGCTGTGATTTGAGCCCGAGCCGCAGGTGAGGGCTTAATAATGAGCCGAGTTACGTACGACGTTTTTCAACACACTTGATAGTAAAAGACAGACAAACGTGGTCATAAAATTTATTTGAAGCAGCTGTTGAAGGTACAGTTAACAAACTTATATTCTACATTTATTTGAAATGCCAGCTCGTCCTGAGTGTATGTCGGCGACATAGACAAATCACTGGAATGATTTGTCATTAAATAATTAATGCTAGATGTCGACGGTTGTGGTTCAAGGCCAGGTCAAAACTTCTTCTGCTTCGGCTCTAAGTGAACGCCGCCTGGACGCGCGAGCTCAGCGGAGCCCCGAGCGCCGCGCCGGTCAGTAGCCCTGTCCCATTACACATACACACGCTGTTGTTGCTTGGAGGCGCCGTGCAGCCGCTGCTGCTGCAGGCGCGCCGCCTGGACGCATGCGCTCATATATTTAATGTATAACCCGGATCAATAAAATATGCTCTGTTTACTCGCATGTAATTTGCACTAAGGTACAATTCAACTTTGTAGGATTCATTATATTATGCACTAGTGTATAATATATTATATTATGCACTAGGGTATAATATATTATGCACACGTGACTTATAGCCCAGTTTATAGTTCTAAATTCAATAGAATAAGGCTACTTTACAAGCAAGTGTGTTGAAAAGAATTTTGATGAATGCAACTTTTTCGGCACATCACTAGCCTACTTGATATGAAGTTGTTGGCGTACGGGACATGCAAATATTTGAGGCGTTTTTGTTTTTATTCATATTAATGCACAAAAAGGCCTGTTTTACCTGGGAAAATAAATGAATTGGGCTTCATTTGTGTCCATCTTACAACATTATAAAAGAAACAAATGATTTATGTATTGTAAATGTATTTTATTAAAGTAGGTATAACTTTACATATAGGGCACGGAAATCTTGAACTTCTATAGAAGTTGTTGGCGTTGAGAAGGTTAAATGGTGGATTCAGTGTTTCTTTATCAGTTTTCATGATATAAAAAAAAACACTAAGCACACGTGTATATGAACTTATAGAAATTAATCCTATATTGAGTTAAGTTTTTTTACTGCAAATTTTACCTTTTATCTCTGTCTCTCTGTGACGTTACTCGTCAATAAAAAGGGTAAATACTGCTTTTTTTTAATTTTCAGTTTTGAATCAAATGATTGAAAAGGCTAATCAGGCATAAAAAGCACTCAAATATCTTGACTACAGAATATGCGTGTTTTTGTAATTATCAGCATTTCCTAGACACAGCTAAGATGTGCTAAAAAGAAAAAAAAACTAAAGAGTAATTGTTAATTAATTTATTATTATTAATATTCAATAATTTACATAATTAAAAATAAATTTAAGAACACTGAGGTGTAGCAGTAGTCTCCCCTTGTGCAGAGGATGGGGAATACTTAGAAGGCACTGTCTGGTAAGACTGCGATGGTTGAGATTGGTATGAGTAATGTTGATATGAAGTCATCGGTAGAGCTTGAGGCGCTGGCGCGTAAGATGGTTGGGCTGGCGCGTAAGATGGGGGCGCTGGTTGGGCTGGCGCGTAAGGAGGCGCTGGTGCTGAAGTATAAGATGGCGGGGCTGACGCGTAAGATGGCGCCGCTGGGGATAATGGCGGCGATGTTGGCGGGAACGACGCTGTGGCTTGGCAAGGACAAGGAGCGGCTGCGTAATGTGAAGTTGTTGGTGGTAAAAACGGTGTAGGGAAAACAGGATACTCGGGGTATTGTTGATGGTATTCGCAAGGGTACGGTACTGCTGGGTACGGAGTTGGTAATGGGAATTGGAATGGTGGGAATATAGATCTTGGAAAGGGATGTGATATCGTAGGGTAAGCGTAGTCTGTTGGTTGTAACCCAGCTTCTAGAGTTTTCTGTGTAGGCGTTGGACTCGGTAGGTATGTTTGGGGTGCTGATATTTGGTAATATTGTTCATATTCGTTTTTCGGTGACGTGTCGGTTGAAGCTGCTTCGGTAGTTTCAGCAGGTTTCGGTGCTGGTGTTGCAGCAGCTTTCAGCTTTGCTAGAACTGGTGCTGAAATTATAATATAACGTGTAAGTTAAAGCATTAAAATAAGGTTATTTTAGCTAATTCGTGAGCTAAAAATTGAACTGTATGAAAAAGTTTTGAATACGTGTGTTGTAGGTCTAGGTTAGAAGGTTATTATTAAGACGGGCTTTAAATCAAACAAACTATGCCTACTCTTATAACACGATAGTAGGGTGGATATTTTTTTCTTTTACATTCATATAACAAAAATAATTATAAATTATAAAATCCCCAGATATACACACCAACTGCATGGCCCTAAAGTAAGCATAGCTTGTGTTATGGGATACCATGTAGCGAACTACGGGGCACCTAGAATATAAATACATAAATAGATAAACACCCAGACACGGAACATTTTTTTTTCATGTTCCGAGCGGGAATCGAACCCGCAACCACTGGCGTCTGAGACAGGCAGGTTTACCCCATCGCCAAAGTGGTCGTCAGATGGTTCAACGGTATGAGTTTCCACGTAAATCGAACTAAGTCTTCGAAATTCTTCAAGGTTAAATGTCAACCATAAACAAACATTCAAAGTCTATAAATTCTGCAACATTTCTATAATTTTATCGCTACGAGCAACATAGAAGTGCGTGCAGTTATTTTTGACACGTGCAGCAGTTTTGTCAAATACTGGGTCAAGTTGACATAAATGACTATTCGGCAATTGCTTTAATTGCTTCCTTATAGTAGGTACCTACCATAGGTTTGAAGAAAGCAAGATTTGTATTTCTAGAAGTATACACTAAACTAATTCTTTGAAATAAAAAGTATTAATCGAGGTTATTGGCATATGTATTCGATAAAATTTTACGTGAAAATTATAAAGAAAACAATTTTATATTATAATAGTGTTGAAGGTATATAAAGATATTTCAGTGAAGTTCGGAAAACATATGTTATTATATTACTGTACTATTATATTATTCATAGTTCTTGAAAAATAGTTAACATAAAAATTATTCCATATAAAAATAATAAGAGGCAAGATTTTTTATATCGTTCATTCTCCTTTTTGAATTAATCTTTGGCAGAAATAGATACTTTGATTCGTTCGAAATAAAAATGAATTTCAAAATAAAAAAGTGCTTGAAAATGTAACTTACTTAGTACATATTAAAATCTCTATAATAACTAATAAATAAATAAATATTTCTGACACTAACACGACATTATCTAGCCCAAATTAAGTTTCTTAAAGAACCGACGACCACTTTGGCGAAGGGGTAAACCTATCTGCCTCAGACGCCGGTGGTTGCGGGTTCGATTCCCGCCCGGAACAAGAAAAAAAAAATGTTCCGGGTCTGGGTGTTTATCTAAATATGTATATATATTCTAGGTTCCCCCCTAGTTCGCTAGATGGTATCTCATAACACAAGCTTCGCTTACTTTGAGGCCATGTAGTTGGTGTGATTGTCTGGGGATTTTATTTTTTATTTATTTGTGATGTGGATACTAGATAACTGATATACCTACTTAAGAAATATATAAACATAAATATTGAATAAATACATATTTTTTATTAAATAAATATATAAACAACCATGACTTGACGACTAATATCTGTATTTATCACACAAATATCCGTCGCCGCCGGGATTCGAACCCAGGACCTCTGGCATAGAAGGCAATGTATGTTACCGCTATACCAGCCGGTCGTCAAATATATTCATACTCATTATTTAGTATGAATATATTAAAATACTTACACGATGCGTATAACGCATTTATCATTTCATTCATTCGCTCGTTCAGCGCCGTGAGTGCCTGAAACAATACATTGTTTTAGAAACAGAAAAAAAGGATGCGTCTATAATAGTATATTAGGCTCGGGCTCAAATCACAGCCTCGACTGTAATTAGCAACGCTCACGAGTTATATACGACGTTTTTCAACACACTTGTGAGTAAAAGACAGACATACGTGGTCATAAAATAACAAACACACTTGATAACAAAGCTGTGAATTGTGATTGAAAAATGGCGCCGAACTTCGCGCATGCGCGTAGGTTTTTTTTTCCGCCAAATGTGTCAATGGCTGTATAGCATATACAGCCTATTTTACATGAAAATATTTAATTTGGAGTGGTAAATCCAAATATTTTAATATTTTGTAACAAATTATTGTAAATAGTGAATAATTTGTTTGATATACAATTTTGTTTAACTAATATAAGGCGTAAACATTTAAAAATGTATATGGATTTGAAGTGGTATAAAACCTCTTTGTTGTTTCTGAAAAAAATTAATGTATAACCCGGATCAATAAAATATGCTCTGTTTACTCGCATTTAATTTGCACAAAGGTACAATTCAACTTTGTAGGATTCATTATATTATGCACTAGGGCATAATATATTATGCACGCGTGACTTATAGCCAAGTTTATAGTTCTAAATTCAATAGAATAAGGCTTACTTTATGAGCAAGTGTGTTGAAAATAATAATAATTATCTTTTACCTATGATCACACTTGTTTTACAAGCAACATTACAGTTAAGACTTGGATGGAAAGTTATGAATAGGACTAAAAAAGTTATGAAACGGACTTTTATACACATATGTCCTAGAAGTGTCATTCACTAGCAAAAGACTGGAAATTAGTGTAGGTACTATAAAAACAGGAATATACATCCACGTCTCGGCACTTCGTATTAAAAAGTTTGGACTAAACTCTGTGGTTAATGGTACATCTATAATGCTACAATAAACTGCTAAGAATGTGTGCCTTTGCCTGTCAGTCCAAAGTAAAACATAAGTGGCTCAAGATCTCGTAAGGATGTCTTGATATGTCTTACTCAAAACTGACACTACCAAAAGCTTTTTCTGGTCGTTTCTAAGATTATCGTTCTATATTAAACAAACTCTTGAGCTTCATTATTTATTTATGAATAGATATCTATTATAATTTGAAATCATAATAGCTAATAGATTCCTCACTCACCTGTGAAGGAGGAAGGTGCGCTGAAGGTAAAGTGGCATAGCACAAACCGAAACTCAACGCACTCAATCGAATTATTAATCCTAACATCGTCACCGATTTTACAAAAACAAAATCAACACAACCCTTGAAATTTCTTATCAAATACACTTCTATTCTTCGCTGAACATCTGTCTCAATTATTGTGTTTTATACCAATGCAAAATCTTTTAAATTAAGAGGACCTACGTGTTTCAATGTTGATTAATTTATCTTTAGCGATTACGAATTTTTATTCGATAAATAAAACGGTAAGATAAAAAACTAGTGTGAATTAACTAATATTTACAAATAAATTATGTAACTGTTTCGTTTTATCAATTTCGTGTGTAAATAAATGGAAAATTGCTTTATCGGAATTTATGTTGATATTTTGATCATTTTAAATGGGAAAAAATATGAAAAAAATTTACTACATTTGAAATCAAAATAAACTGAACAAGATTTTGTGCAAAACGATCACTTGATTCACTTGATAGTTAATCACGTCAATAATTTGTAGATGGTAAAAAAAATGCTAAGTGGACTCTAACTGGAACCTCTAGTTTACGGCTGTTTAGTGGGTGTATCAGTTTCAGTTGTTTATTTATAATTCACAAATTTTGCGGTATATTTAGGATCGGCTTCGAATAGTTTTGCCCCTTATAGGTTGTTCTTAGAATCCTTCCGATTGGTCTAGCTTTGTGATGGGATCTCACGATCCTTTTAGTAAACAATCACCGTCAATAAAAAGTCTGTTCCTGTATTTTGTTCAATTGACAACCGGCTGGTGTAGCGGTAACATACATTGCCTTCTATGGCAGAGGTCCTGGGTTCGAATCCCGGCGGCGGCGGATATTTGTGTGATGAACACAGATATTAGTCGTCAAGTCATGGGTGTTTATATGTTTATTAAAGTTTATTCTAATAAAAAATATTTATTCAATATGTATGTTTATATATTATATATTAATATTGTCTTAAGTTTTCGCGATTCATACTATTAAATAAAACACTTTTTAACCGGATTTATCGCGTATATTTACATTTTAAATTTTGACTCGACGTTTCGGTGTCTTTGCAGACCCCGTGGTCACGAGCGACTGAGGTGTCAAGCGTCGGATTGATAGATTGAAAAAGTTGTACATCATCATCTCCATCTGTTTCTCAGTCTTCGAGCGAAGCGTTCTGGATTGACACAAAACGAGCTGACAGTATCTTGAGTTTGAGGTCGTGCAGCTTGCTGGATGTTAGATTTAATATTTTTCAGGATAGGGTCCCATGTCGGTGATAGTTTCCAACCATCTTCTCTATTGAAATTAGGGTGTTTTTTAATTTCAATCGCTTCTCTGATCATTCTAGGAATGTAATGCTTCTCTCTAGATAAAATTTTCACAGAGTCAAACCTTAAGTAGTGGTTGGGCTTGTCCATGGAATGCTCACAAACTAGGAATTAGGTTTAAATATTGTTTAAATATTGCTTCAATAAAACAATAAAAACAATATTTAAACCTAATTCAAAAATAAGTCAACATCTTCGCTCAGTTAAATGCAGCATCCCTTTACAAGACTCAGGTGTTTACAAGATTGACTGCGGCTGTGGGCTTTCCTACATTGGTCAAACCAAAAGAAACGTATCAACCCGCGTAAAAGAACACATAGCTGATATTAAAAATCGAAGAGCTTCAAAGTCTGCAGTTTGTGAGCATTCCATGGACAAGCCCAACCACTACTTAAGGTTTGACTCTGTGAAAATTTTATCTAGAGAGAAGCATTACATTCCTAGAATGATCAGAGAAGCGATTGAAATTAAAAAACACCCTAATTTCAATAGAGAAGATGGTTGGAAACTATCACCGACATGGGACCCTATCCTGAAAAATATTAAATCTAACATCCAGCAAGCTGCACGACCTCAAACTCAAGATACTGTCAGCTCGTTTTGTGTCAATCCAGAACGCTTCGCTCGAAGACTGAGAAACAGATGGAGATGATGATGTACAACTTTTTCAATCTATCAATCCGACGCTTGACACCTCAGTCGCTCGTGACCACGGGGTCTGCAAAGACACCGAAACGTCGAGTCAAAATTTAAAATGTAAATATACGCGATAAATCCGGTTAAAAAGTGTTTTATTTAATATTATATATTTCTTAAGTATATCAGTTATCTAGTATCAATAACACAAGTTCTTTAAGAAACTTAATTTGGGCTAGATAATGTGATGTGAGTGTCAGAAATATTAAAAAAAAAATTAAAAAGGTCAAGAACCTTAAAGATGTCATTCAAGCCTGCCAGGGTTTTTTTAACACCCATGATTTCCAGGTTTGTTTTTTTCATCCGCATGCTTTTAGTTCGCCTCTCTTTAACTTTGACCACCTACCATTAATACGAGATCATCGGCATCGGTCCACAGTGCTGTAAGGCTGCAGGCATTTTAAACGAACTTTATAAGGCCGAGCTTGCAACCTTAGTGGTGTAACAAAAATATAAAAATTTTGCTTGGTGGTAGGATCCCTTCTGGGTCCGCCTGGCTAGCGACCACCCTTTATATAAAGTCTGCCGCCAAATGTTACCGCTCCGGCGGTAATGTGTTCCGGCAATATTGTATAAAGAGCCAGTTCCTTCCTAAGCCCGTGTGCTTTCATCTTCGACCTCGTCGTCACTTACCATCAGGTGAGATTGAGGTCAAACGCGGGTTTAGTCAATTATAAAAAAAAAAAAATATTACTTAAAAACGCTTTGGAAAAATGTCCACAGTTTCAATTACTCGATTCCGAATCCGGCGGATCACCCCTTAAATTTGTCTACTTTTGAGGACACTATAAGACGGGGTTCTACGCTGTCCCATGTCCAATTTTAATTAACAATCAATCCACATCATTTGTTCTACGACTTTTTACAATTCTTGATGAATAACACAAAAAATAAAAACAAAAAAAAATGTTTGCTGCTTACTCTACATTTTGTAAGAAGTAACTATTATTATTATGAAGCGATATTTTATTGCGCAAGGGTCGAGCGAGGCATACCGACGCTCAGAGTAAATAGCATTACGCCTCTAAACAGAGGCTATAATATTTATTTTATTAAAAAACTTAAAATTTTAAAAACTATTATTTTTAAAAAGTTGTAGAAGAAAGGTTGTTGGTATTGATGTGGAGAGGCTGCATGCAAGAGGTGATGTGCTAATTAAAATTAACCCTGTTTACCAACAGCCGGCTCTGACCCTGATCATCGAGTGTTATTAATGACCATGCACTGCAGCGCCGCTTTTACTTTTGACCATTGTTATCAATAACTAGTTTCGCAGCTTGGCTGCGACATGATATTGGCAAGCACGAATAGCTGTCTTCTGTTTGTTTGTTCATGTCATAGCAGAGCTGTATTTCTGCCAAATTGTACCTATAATAAGCACTTCTTACAAAAGAGTGCCGAGAGTTTTTTTTTCCGTCGGCTTTTTTCCTCTCGGTCTACCTAGGGTTCTACTTTCATTTCATTTTTTAAAGCCGAAGAAGTAGTAATAGACAACACCAAGATATTGGTGGATAATGGGCGATCATTAGATGCACATTTCTCGACGTAGGCCTCCCCAGGATTCCTCATGTCGTCCGGACCCGCGCCACCCTCATCCAGCGTTTGACGTTCGTAAAGTGTATAAAATTGCCTACTACGAATAAAAAGTATTCATTTTCAGGTACCTATAGAGTTCGAAGACCTCATTCGTGCTCTAATTTTTATCAGAGCTTCATCAGTATCATACATACCTATATTAAAACTTGCCTGAGTGACTGATAGACAACGTACAGTACTAGGCGTAGAGAGCTGAAGCTTAAACATACATTCCTGGGGAGATATAGGCGTAGGAGTCGAAAGAAAGTAACCTGAAATTCCTACGGGAAAGGAAAATTCGGTCAAAGGGTGTCTGGTTGGGTAAATTAAATTTTTATTTTTATTTTTTATATTTCCAACGTTCACTCCACTTTATCTAGGCCAAATAAAGTTTTCTTAAGAACTTATGCTATGGATACCGTGAATGTTTATTCGCCTACGGAGTCATAAATGTGAATGTTGAAAATATTTATTTATTTTTAATTTACCGAACCAGACACCCATTGACGAACCTTTTTACCAAGTTTCACATCGGTGCACTCAGTGAATAAGTTTTTCATACAAACTAAAATTCTTATATGTTTTCCGTTCCCGTGGGAATTTCAGGTTACTTTCCTTGGTACACTCCTACCCCTACATCTCCCTAGGAATGTATGTTTACGCTTCAGCACTCTAAGCGAGTTTTAATATAGGTATGTATGATACTGATGAAGCTCTGATAAAAAATTAGAGCATGAATGCGGTCTTCGGACTCTACACCTCGTGTGATCTATTAATTTTGTGAAGTGTCGCAGAGGGAGGTATTAACAAATGCAGAGCATCAAAAAACGGACTTCACTAACATTTTTAAATCCTTGTTTGTTCACTTAGCCAAAACTTTGGCTAAGTAAAATGTCATCTACGTAGGTATATATCTTCCGCTTTCATACATATTTTTTTCAAGTAGGTACTGAATCAATTTCCGTTAAATTTCTATGGGCCACCCCTGACTTACTTTGATCTATAAAATGAAACAAGAATCATCAAAATCGATTCATAATTGATAAAATAATCAAGTAACAAACATACACACGATTTGATAACCTCTTCCTTTTGGAAGTCGGTTGAAAAGCACGTGTGCGGCGACGGGCCGTGCTCGCGACGAAATAAGGAAAAAAATCTTACTCAGGATGCCCGTATTGAATGCTCAGTTCGTGCGCAATACACGTCCAAATACAGCGAGCGCAAGCATCGAGCCCTGGATATTATGGTGTGTATAAATTGCTGTAATGGAACTTGTAATGTAACATTCTGCGCACTACAGGTCCAAATACGCAACGTGCGCAGAATGTTACATTACTAGTTGCATTACTAGCAATCTGTACGCACCATATCATTACTAGTTCCATTACAGCAATCTGTACGAGCCGAGCGAGTGTAGCGGGCGAAGCGCCATAAACCATTAGTATAGATAAGCCAAATTTTGTAATTGTTTGTCTTCTTGACCAAGCAAGCAGTGTATTATTTTCCGTATTTAAAAAAAAACGTAAAATTAAAAGCTCTTCTGTGATTGGTCGAACCGTTTAAGTTTATAAATTTACCACGAGACGTCGTAAATCGTAAATTTATGAACTTGCGGTCCTTATTATTTTCCGGTAACATATCCACTGTATATTGTTGCTAGCGTACGCTGCTTGTTGTACGCTTTTATAATAAAATTCCAAAATATTTAAGATTAACCCTTCGATAGATTTAAGGATAAGTCTAATATATAAAATTCTCGTGTCAAAGTTTTCGTTGCCATACTCCTCCGAAACGGCTTGACCGATTTTGATGAAATTTTTTGTGCTTATCCGGTATCAATGAGAATCGGCCAACATCTATTTTTTTTTATTTATATGGCAAAACAACGTTTGCCGGGTCAGCTAGTGTTATATAAAAACTTGAAGAAGTGGCAAGAAGATGGGATTCCCTGGTTGTTAATTGTTATTGTGTATTTTTGATAGATGATTGCTGTTGAGTTTCTTGCCACTTCTTCTCAACAGATCGACTTTCTGAAGTGGTGGTAGATTCAGTTCAATTTGTGAATTGTTTGACTTATTTCAAATGTATTGAAATACTTATGAAATAAAGATTCTTTTGACTTTGACTTTTGACTTTGAGCTAATATTACACGAACCACTTGGTGCCACTTTGGACCCTTCAATAACTCAAAACATCTTTGATGTAAGCATATAAAACAACGTGTGTTTAATAATACCCATAAAGACATGTAGAAGCCCAAATTTCATGACGCTAGCTCAAACGGTTAAAGATATGAAGGTCAAAAAGTCGTAAATTTCAGCACTGACTGACTGACTACATTTTTTACTCAACTTTATTTATTTATTTTTTAAGTAATAGTGGGCCAATTATAGGTCCTCACCAATATGTATAGCGGATTATATCTTGGAAATATAACTTCTATTGAAACAACTGTAAGAATTTATTGGTGAATAATTCACCCTTAAACATTTTGTCCTAGCTAATATAGCTTTTCCTGAAAATCGGAAAAAAACTAAAAAAAGGGACACTTTTCAAAGGGGGGATGGGGTGAAGCCGAACCTGGAGGGGGAGGGAGAGTTGTTCTAAAACAAAATAAAACAAAGAGCTTAGATGAAGATGATTCAAATTTTTATTGTATTACGAAGAGAAAACTTTGGCAATTATGAATGAAAAATTATATCTGGCAAATGTCCACCACGACCACGCTGACAGATGTCGATTCTTTCATCAAAGTTTTTAATCACTTTTTGGCAAAATGGCGGGTTCACCACGTCTCCAGCGGGGCTAGCATGCTACCGTCGACAACGATAAATCGGGCCTTTTATCGATATGTTCTTAGAATGTGGTATTTAGTGTATGTAATTTATTAAGATTATGACATATTTGGTTCTGTGGTCTTGATCATGGTATCAAATCGAGTAATTCTAGCTATTATGGTGCGCATATTAGCTCTTACATAATAAAGCGGCTACACACGACCCTAAAATCACTGGCGATATCGGGACAGCGGTAGTGGGGATGAAATCGGCTACTACTCTACACACGTCTCTGCCAGTCAGTACGAAACCGACCGTGCAACAGACTGCTCGTTGTTCCGAGATGCCGCCGACACTCACAAAACAGCAGAAAATAGGCATTGTTTTGGCACTTACTACGGTGCCACCTAACCAGAGACGAAAAAGGAAGAATATTAAAAAACAGTTGTAACTCTTTATCAAAATAAATGCTTACTCCTTTGCTGTTGTGTATTATTTTAAGTTCCATTAATAAACTGAATTGTTTATTTTTAAAAGACAGACATCCTTCTAATTGTTGAATTATCTTTGTCTGGTTTTCATCTAATTTTTCTCTTGTTCTCAAGCGCAGACTGCGTAGAAATCAATCCTGATTTCGCTACACACGTACTGACAACGCTCCCTAGACGATAATTGGCCCTAAATCGTGAGCTCGCTCGGAACGATTTAGGGACGATAAAAATCGGGTAGGATTTGCATACACACGAGACGATTTATGATATGATCTAGGGTCCTCCCCACCACTGTCCCGATATTGCCAGTGATTTTAGGGTCGTGTGTAGCCGCTTTTAGGATAAAATAACAAAATAATATTTATCTTGTCGATTCGACTATTTATCGATGGTTGCATGCTAGCCCCGCTGACCACATAGCGCACCATACAGTGACACGTTGAGCATGAAAAGGCTTCTCAATAATTGTTTTAGGATTTTCAGAAGCCCAAATGCGGCAATTTTGCTTGTTGACGTACCCTGACAAGTGAAAATGGGCTTCGTCTGAAAAAATGATGTTTTCAGAAAAACCAGCGGGCTGTTCCTGAATGAATTGAGCGAATTTACGGCGATGTGAATGGTCGGTCAGCTTCAATTCCTGTACCTGTTGAATCTTGTAAGGCTTCAAAGCCAAATCCTTACGCAAAATTCGCAATGTGGTGGTTTTGGATAGCCCCAATTATTGAGAACGTCGAGGAATTGACAAATTTGGATCTTCTTCAACACGGCGCGGCGGCTCACGGCTGCGATGTTTTCGGTTGAACGACCCGGTCGAACACGCCGAGTACCGAGTCTGTACCGAGTCTGTCGATTCAAATTTAGCGACCAAATTTTAATAGCGGTCTCAGAAGGACGATTATGTTGTCCGAAAATATCACGAATTTTACGTAACGTAACTTAATAGAACCACTATTTTCATAGTGGATTTTAGTTATGTAAATGCGATTTTCGAGCGAAATTGAATTTATTGTAGCAATTGCCAAAGCATCTACTACGAATAGGTCAAAAAACTAAATCTCAAAACTGTCATGTTGTTGATGTTGCCCGAATTGAAAAACAAAAGTACTTGTTGAAAAACCCTTTATATTGTAATGTATTTACCTCATGGTATAATATAGTGGCAACAAAGAAAGATAAAAATTTTGCCGCTTTAGCCTTGAAATCTAGAATGAATGTACAAATTATACTTCTCTACGTCACAGTTAAAATATAATTACTTCAGTCGGGGCTCGTACCTTTTTTGACTGCTTTTAGTTCTTGATTTAAAAAAAGAAAGGAAACAATAATAAAAGGCAACATACATAAGTATTTTGACAACTTTTAATTGATGGTATAAATTTCTGATAAGTAAGAACATAGTTCAAAATAATAATGCAGTTTTTATAGTAAACTACTAGGAATAAGCTAGAAGAATATTTAAAATAACAATATTATAAATGTGTGTGAGATTATGTGTGAGATTATATTTATAACTGGGTGTCAAAGGGTTGCATCCCCCAATGCCTATCTATGTCGAAGGTATCAAGTGTCGTTGATTGAACTCCTGTGCCAGAATTAAGACGAATTAAGAGATCAAAAATTTAAATCTAAAATAGGAATTTCTTAAAAAGTGAATCAAACATTTGCAACAGTATTTTAATAAGTCAAAAAGTGTAAAAACTAAAACCTGACTACTAAAAACATGCTCTAGAAAGTACGAAACAAAGACTCTTTCCCCTGAAATAGTTATGTATTTACTGATAGAGATATGTTTAAAAGATAGCCGTGGTCGTGTAGCAAAACAGATTCATTATAATAAAAAAATAGCATTCATACCCACAAACATACATCAGGTCAAAATTATTACTTCTTGTTGCTTCGTTATTATCGGGTATTTTTCCGTCTATATTACAGTTGTTCAGTCTATATTGCACTTAGCTAAACTAAATTACACTATATTTGATTGAATTGCAACGGGAAATTTCACAAAATTCAATTTTTATATTAGATTAATATTCAACCGATCCACACCTCCCCTGCGTTTAAGGCACTTGGCCACCAAGATCTCGACTCCCAGCAAGAAGACAGACAAAAAACATCCTGCAGCAGCCAACCCCAGCAGTGGACCAATGTCTCCGAGTTTGACTCTCTCCGCCAGCAGCGCCGCGCGGCATGCCGGTGGCTTGGTCCTGATGCGGGTTAATAGTCGCTTCGCAAGTCCACTCTCATGGAGCCAGGCCGCAGCTGGTCGGAAAGAGGTGGTCCACTGGCTTTGACGTGTTGTCAAAATCCAGGATAGGATCTGAAAAAAAATTGTTGCGTTTTGATTTCTTTTATTTTTACCTCAGCGTTAATTTTTTTTTGTTTTTATTTTTCATTCAAAATAATTCAATTAAGTCAAAACAGCTTAATTGAATTATTTTGAATGAAAAATGTAAACTACTAGAATATCATGAGATTCATAATTTTTATCGACATAAACTGCATCCATTTTGTCACGGTTAATTAAAACCTAGTATAGTTTTCAAGATTGGATGAACCGACGATCTGGTTAAAATGAATGGCAAACGCTGGATGAGTTTTAATTTTTATTTTTAAACCATACTTACCTCTGGTACAGTATCAATATGATCCAGCTTACAGATCTGATCATCAGAAAACTTCCTCAAATGGGAATATACGTGGTTATATTCAGTATGGTAAGCTGTTCCTCCTTGGCGCACCAGCTCCATGCCTGTCACTACGTCCTGGTATAACTTGGAGTTCTTCTTCTTTCTTTTCAGGTATTCAAGGTCAGCCCAATCTGTCTTCACCTGAATAACCAAGTTGATGACAGATATAAGCATACAAGTATATAGGGTTAAGTCGACCTAGATCCGTTAAGGGCGTGTAGTGCCTGTCTTTTCTAACTTATTTCACCATGAAACACAACACCCCAAACCTAACCGTTTTCACCGTTTCCCATTTTCACCAAACCTAAAACTATTGCCAATTTTTTGACATTAACTATCATATTTTGAAATTGGTGCGCTTTTTTATTATTACTATTTATTTTTATATGCAGATTCAGATGTTCTTTGATTTTAGTAAATCCGTAATATTACATACATACATACATAACTTCACGCCTGTATCCCTTATGGGGTAGGCAGAACATCAGAGGTTATAAGACCAACTGATGTCACGTTTGACTAATGAGGTATTATAATGATTGCGAGAGGCTATTGCACTGACAGGGGGTCAGCCTATCGCCCACAAAAATGCCAATAAAACCTCTGTCTTTTAACCGACTTTTACAGTATGCCCGGGAAGAGAAGCAGCTGGCACATTCTATGTTTTTCTTTCACTCCCATTCCAGCATGGAAGTAATATTATTAAATACAAATTTCTACACGACTGAAAGTTAAAAAAAATTACTGATTATTTGAACTTTCAATCGTTGAGAACTATGTATTTAGTAATCTTACGTAGTTACTAAAATAAAAGAAAATCTTAATCTGCATATAAACAATGAATTATAATAATAAAAAAGCGCACCTATTTCAAAATATGATAGTTAATGTCAAAAAATCGGCAATATTAAAAAAAACAGTCGATTATCTCGAAAACGGTTAGGAGTGGGGTGGGGTGTTTCATGGTGAAATAAGTAAGAAAAACCAGGTACTACACGCCCTTAACAGATCTAGGTCGACTTAACCAGTAACCCTGTGGTAACCCATACTAAATTAAAAAACTGTAAGTTATATTAGTTAGCATAAGGTTCTTTACTCCTTACAATAGTAGAAACAACATGAGAATTAAACGTCTTGGGGGAGAATTAACAAACCTTTCCTGAAAATTGTACATTATAAATAATAAATAATAATAAATAAAATCCCCAGACAATCACACCAACTACATGGTCCCAAAGTAAGCATAGCTTGTGTTATGGGATACCATGTAGCGAACTAGGGGGGAACCTAGAATATAAATACATAAATAGATAAACACCCAGACACGGAACATTTTTTTTTTCTTGTTCCGTGCGGGAATCGAACCCGCAACCACTAGCGTCTGAGGCAGACAGGTTTACCCCATCGCCAAAGTGGTCATCGAAGATAAGATTATAGAAGAAGATTTGTAGATCGAAGTGGCATTGGATTTTTGTTAATGTACAGGGTGAATGGTGAGTCACTTTCGAAATTCGAGGATGTGATAGTTTGAGACCATACACCAAGAGAAAAAATAAAATAAAAAAATAATATTAACTATTTACTGAGTGAAGTAATACCGTAAAACCAGAGATTTGATCGATTTCCGAAGTGGTTTGATTAAGTCCCGGAGGATGTTAAAATAATGATTTTATAATTTCCCCAAACTAATCTTGTGATTTGAACAAATTATTTACATTAGACAATTAATTTAGAGAAATGACAAAAATGACAAAAGATGTAGTCGGAACGGTTAGGTGCGACCACGAACGTAGCGAGGTTTTGTGCCAAATAAGCCAAACAACTAATATTAAATCATTTTTTATTACTTTACTGAATAAGAAAAAGTCAAACGCCCTACTTTGGAATTGTAAGTGAAAATATGGCAGCCAAGAAGAGCAGAAAAGATGGCAAACTACATTTATTGAGACCATTGTACAGAAGGCAGCACATCATACGATACAAACCTGTCAAATTTCCCCAAACAACTTTTAACTTAATGTCGAGGGCATAGACTTCAGATTACATTACAAGTTTTTGACAGGTTTGGAATACTTGTTCTGCAGCCTTCTGTACCTTTGCAACCACTTCTCAGTGCTGCACAGCACACTTAAAAATAAAATGTTTTCAGTCGGGGCTCGTACATTCTTTACTGATACATTATTGGTCTTGTGTGCGAAAAGGAAGACAACAAAACAAATAAAAACAACAATAAAAGGCAACGTAATTTTTTGAGAGCTTTTGAATGTTGGTATTGGTAAGAACTTAGTTCAATATATATGTTCTTTTACTAGATTAACATTAAAAACTAAATGGTTAAAATAATCAACGAATGCAGAGCATTAAAAAAACCGACTTCACGTCAACACTTTGGCCGACTAATAGTGTCACCCACGTAAACATTATACGAAATCATACATATTGTTTCAAAAATTTGAAATTTTCAATGAAGTACCTAACCAATTTCGATGAAATTTATATGGGACCAACTATGAAGTATCTTCTTTCATATGAATTAAGAATTTTTAAAATCGATTCATAATTGTCTGAAATATCGTGTAACAAAGACACACAAAAAAACATACAGACGAACTGAGAACCTCCTCCTTTTTTGGAAATCGGTTGATAACAAAAATATCTCTACATAAATATGATATGTAAAAGTTCTATCATATAATGGGTGTCAAAGGGTTGCAACGCCCAATACCTAAATAATTTGAAGGTTTCAAGTGAGTTTGATTGAACATCTGCGCCTGAGTTAGAGAGTTCTATGGTAGCTTACGGACTACATCCGGCATCCGTCATTTCATGAAAAAAATCCAGATTTTTATTTTCTCGAATTCGAATCGAATAAGAATCAGATTTAAGGGGACTCGTGAAATGTTAACTGCCCGTTGTCCCCGTTAGCGAAATCTACGCTGCGGGGACAACGGGAAAGAAATTTAATCACGTCCGTCTGTCCACTTGATAGGAACACGGCTTACGGGGTCAACAGGAATACACAAAACATATTTTACTAACCTCAAAAAATAAATACCGAAGCCAATCATAATCCTCCGAAGCAATTTCGTATTTAGAATCAGCCAAGGCTGCCAAAGTTTTCGGGCCGTTGGTTCCTGTACTCATCAGAGCTGACACGATGGCTGAAGTGTAGTACGCGTGGACCAACATAGATGAGATAGACATAACGGTGAAGGTCCACCTCCCTGATATGCCTTCTGGTGCACCACCATCTGCAAGCGATTAAGTTCCTTATTTAACTTTGATTAAGGCAGCTTTTGACCTGAGTCTCAAAGATGTTAAGCAAAGATGAGATCAAAGAAAAAAGCACACGTGTCAAGGAAGGTACTGACTCTTCGTAAAACATTGCTGGAGCGATATTTGGCCGTAGATTTTTTAGAAAGGTGGTCCTAGCGACCAGGTGTAAGCTTTTTTGTACAGGGCGACTGGTGACAAATTTTAGATACTGAAGGAGAGCACTCTGTACTCGATTCTGATCATAAATATGTAATAAAAGTAGGTACTTAATTTTTCACTAGAATTCCCCATAAATAAATACTACTGTGTTCCTGTTTACTTTACATACAAATGAGTCGATCGGGGCATGTGACCTGGCACGCGGATCGCTGCCAACGCTAGCGTAACCATGCGTTGCGTAATCAGTTCTTTTACTTTCGGTTAAGTTTGCTCAGTAAATAATTAATATTTATATTTTACTAGCCACCGCGCGCGGTTTTGCCCGCGTAACTTTTGATCCCGTGGGAATTTCGGGATATAATATAGCCTATAACCTTTCTCAAGAGGTGGGCTTTCAAATGCAAAAAGAATTTTTCAAATTCCACTTGCAGTTTATGAGATTAGCGCGTTAAAAAAATCAAACAAAAAAACAAACTATTCAGCTTTATATATTAGTATGGATTATATTTTTTCTCTTTATGTATGATTTCAAAAGATCACGTCTTTAAATTTCAAAAGTGACCCACCAGCCACCTGTATAATCTTGTATTATGAAGATCACACAGCGGAATGAGGGGGTATCTGACGAAGACCTGATTTTGACGACCGGCTGGTGTAGCGGTAACATACATTGGCTTCTATGCCAGAGGTCCTGGGTTCGAATCCCGGCGGCGGCGGATATTTGTGTGATGAACACAGATATTAGTCGTCAAGTCATGGATGTTTATATGTTTATTTAAGTTTATTCTAATAAAAAATATGTATTTATTCAATATGTATGTGTATATATTTCTTAAGTTTATCAGTTATCTAGTATCCATAACACAAGTTCTTTAAGAAACTTAATTTGGGCTAGATAATGTTGTGTGAGTGTCAGAAATATTTATTATTATTATTTATTATTAAGCTTATCATTAAGCGGTTAATTTTCCTCGACTAACACTTTGATTTGCTCTTTCCAAGAATTACTCACCTTGCTGCAGCCATGTCGCTAACACTGTCATGAAAGCTCCATCCCGCTCAGTAGGTTTCTGCGCCGTGGCTCTCTGCGCGAGCGCAAGAAGGACGATGAAGATGAGCACGCACCACCACACTCCCGCGCTGAATGGCTCCACGAACATGTTGCTGCTGCTTTCTCGCTCAGCTACGTAGATGAAACCCACGCTGAGGATACATCAATATAATCAACAAATGCAGACCATTAAAAAAACCGATTTCACTTCAAAAATTTGACTAAGTTTTAATGTCATCAACGTAAACATTCTCCGAAATCACATACATTTTTGCAAAGATGTAAAATTTTCAATGAAGTACTCAACCGATTTCGATGAAATTTATATGAAACCAATTTCAATGTATCCTCTACCATATGATATAAGAATTTTTAAAATCGATTCATAACTATCCGAAATATCGTGTAACAAAGACACAAAAAAAACATACATTTGAGAATTGAGAACCTCCTCCTTTTTTGGGAGTTGGTTAGCACCGTCTAGCGTAAAGGATATTTTATAATATTTTTGAAACCAAGTTTGACCGCAAACATGATAGTAAGAGATAAAAAACAAAATAAAAATTTTGAAAAACCCACGACGCGATGGTTAAAAAGTAATTGAAGAAGAATAAAATAATTTAAAATCCCCCGACTGAAATGATTAATGTGACGAGAGATAATTAACGTGAAAAGCTTTTTTAAAGGTTCACTTGATCTCACACAGAGTCGGTCATATTATGAACAACATACTATTCGTTTTCATAGCACTTCCTTACGCTTACCTATTCGGTTCTCGAAGATGTAGATGTCGCAATAACATAGGTATTCAACTCCCTATGAACTTTATAAGAAGAGCAAGAAAATCCGTCTGGAGCTGCCATTGAATGAATTCGTTTTGTAGTTTTATATTGAAATTTAAAATATTGATGGCAGCCCATAAAAAAATATTTATAATCCAAACCCATCACTGATTAATTTTTTTTTATATATTTTTAGTTTCTATATCACCCAACATAATCTGCAGGGGTTTGTTACCGCAACACCTATCTAAGAACATGCACCAATCAAACCCAAAGCGATAATTGAAAACGGCATTCAGAGCGGACCAATGGTTTGCAAACAAATATTTACTGCGGCGCCCCCTGGTGAGTTGTTACCGTAAAACCTATCTCAGAACATGCGCTAATCAAATCCAAAGCGATCACTGAAAACAGCATTTAAATCGGACCAGTGGTTTCGGAGATAAATGGTAACATTGGTTTACCAATCACACAAACACCCTCTCACCCCAAACCCATATACCGTCTCCGTTCCGTCGTGGGTAAAAATGAGTTCGATGACGATAGCACACGCGCTAAGGAAGGTAGGTACGGGTTATTCATAAAATATTGGCGGACCACATCAAATCTAGAACGGCTGTTTTTATGTGAAGGGTGGTCGCTAGTCAGTCAGACCCTGACGGGATCCTATCACCAAGTGGGGATCACTCGGATTTGTCGCTTTTTATGACACGCTTATCCCAGATATCCCATTGATCTGTTACGTTTTTTCATGAATAAATGCTTAATGCAAACCAACATGATGTCTGAGGCAGTTTATTTAATTTTCACAGAACCAACAGCACTTTAGATTACAATAGAAAGAATCAGATACATAAAACTTACTGCCAATAAAAGGTTCACAATTTTTACGCTTTTACACACCAAAGAAATAAATTAAATAAAAAAATTTGAAATATAAGTAATTGTAGAAATATTAGTTGTAGAAATATTGAATGCGTTACAATAGGACGGTAAGATTTAAAAACAGAACATAAATAGTTAAGATCAATATCAATCAGTTAGTTTTATAATTGTGTTTTACATTTTCACTCGACGTTTCAAAGTCCTTACAGACCATAAAGTAACTTTTATAGGTTGAGATAGAGATATCAGCTAAAACGGAGCTCTAGCGCCATCTAGAACTTAGTGACTGAAACTTTTACTAGAACCAGTCGGGAACTTTCCCTGTATTTTTCTTTAAGCATATTTAAGACTCCTCAAATATGTATATTATCATGATTATATGAAATATGTATATATCAGGAAATCGTTATCACGATCAAAATTCCAATAAACATGCAAAGGTCGAATTGCAGCGTTGTTTCCGAAATCCAGTAGAATTGCCAGGTCCGAATTAAAAAAGGGTGCGTCAGAGTCCAAATGGTGGCCGGGTTGTGGGTAAAAGGAATCCGAGAAAAAAGCGATAAAAACAGCATTCGAAAACGGGTGCGCAGTAACGAATGAAAGATAGATTTAATGAGTCGATTAGGTGATTGATTGAATGAACCGAAGAATGAAAAGTAGGATTAAAGAGACGTTGTCTAATGCATTTTTCTAATTTTATAAATTATAAACAGCGCCATCTATATCTTAGTGATACTAACGAAATTTAGTGAAAACACCGTGTTACAGTCCCCGTCGTCACGAGTGACTTATCAGTCTTTTATTTTAGGTTATAATTAACTGCGGAAACTCAACAATTAATATTATTTGATTAATATTATAATATCAGTGCCCTTATAGCATACCTGAATGGCCAAATGGGAGTAATAATGTCGGTTCTGGACGCTCTACTTGGCAGCAGCCTTAGAACAGCCCCTGCAATGTCCCCTTCGCCTTGAACTATGATTGTGACCATACTGCTGTTGTGCACCTCCGTGGCCCAAAGTAGGCAGTCTTGTACAACTTCGCTGTTTGTGGAGAAAATAACTTTATAAGCTTTATAATGGTAATATCTTTTAAATATATTCTGCTTTCGCAAAAAGGCACAGCACTTTTTTACATCCGCATTTATATAACGTTGTTGCATCAAAATGCAATATTCGGAATCATCCGATAAATGAAATAAAGAGAAGAGTCTTTGACTGGTTGGTTTGCCTCGATTATGAATACACAGAAACGTTACTCTCATCCACCCTATAATCCTCATCTTGTTATTTACCGGAATTCAAATTTAGAAGCAATATTAAGTAATTATATTCATACTATCTTATTTTTCACTAGTTACTCATACCCATGAATCATTTCATTCCGTAAAAGTTATTTACATAATTCAAATTATTTAATTTTACCTAAATTTATATCGAACACTCATGATTAATTTTATAATTTACAATAATTTGAACTCGAGAAAAATAATATATCAATGCAATAACTTAACTAATTTTAACTTAATTAATTTTATTTTTATCAATACACTCACAAAAAAAAATACTACACCTAATAATTATTTATTTTTAACTTTGTAACTGTATAATTAGTGGATTGAATTTATAAGGAAACAATAAACGTGTATATTCAATGCAAACCTAATTAATTATTTTATCACTGTACTTACTGTAAAATAAAATACATCGCTACCGCTATCGCGACAGTATAGCTTGCAATGGTAAACGTACCGGGTCCCCGCGTACAGCAGTGCGAGCACAGAACTTTATCGAATCGTTTGTTAGCGAATGTTCGTATAGTATGGAGACGGTTTTTAAGAAAAAACTGAAATCTATCCATTGCCGTACGGCCAGCTTAAATAAAAGTGTGCCTTGTTAATTTTGAATGTTTGTTCCCATTTTGTACTCATAAGTATCTGTAAAATAAAAAATTACAATGTTACTCAAAACTTGCAACCGACTCCATACTACACGAGCATTCGTAAACATTCGTTAACTTACGATTCGATAAAGTTCTGTGCTCGCACTGCTGGTTCGCCTAGTGCGGGGTCCGCTAGTCAATGTATGGTACTGCAAACTACCCTCATCTTATATTTAGTCTGTATTTACACTAAGTTAAACATTGTAGCACTTAAATATGTAATTAATTGTATTAGTAAGTTAAGTTTGCGATGTACAGTTTGCTTTTTGGTAAATAAAGATTTTTTTGATTTTTGATTATTTTTGAAATAGCTCTATAATTATGTAAGCGAAATTTTGCCTGTCTGCATGTTAGGGGAATCTTCAGAACTACGGAACTTGCACCAGTTTGCGCCAGTCTAAGAGTATTAGAAAAATATACTAAATAATTTTGTCCGAGCAGAGCGGGGCTAGCATGCGATCATTGTCAACGATAAATCAAGCCCTTATATTGATATTTTCTTAGAATATGGCAGATTTGGTTCTATGGGCTTAATCATGGTATCGAATCGAGTAATTCTATCTATAATCTATACATATAATAAAATGGTAGGAAAGTCAAAACTGTACATTGAATATTTTTTTAAAAGAATACTTGGGATATGATCTACAATCGAAACAGAAACAAAAAATATAGTTTTTAGAATTTTTGTCTGTTTGTCTGTTTGTCTTTCCGGGATAAACTCAAAAAGTAGTGCATGGATTTACTTCAAATTTGGCATGAAGATAGTTAAGAAGTATAACGCTAGCAGTGTTATAATCGTAGGTGCGTTTGGTGCTGCATAGCGTTCACGCAGACGACGTCGCGGGCAGCAGCTAGTTCGGTAATATTTACCTTGTGGATTCGAGTTTTTATCGATGGTCGTACGCTGGGATTGCTAGAATCGAATGGGTTGCCCACTTGCCGGGCAGGCTGATGTCAACAAAATTACTTAGTTTAAAATTGTACGATATATTTTCCAGACACCCCTGAGTGTATGCAGGGTTGTCTGGAAGAGATTGTCTGTAGATGATAAGGCCGCCTATTGTACACTGTAACTATTATATTTTTAATAAAGTTATGTCTTACTCCATGTGTACAATGAAGAATAAATAAACTTCCAAATATGATTTAGTCTGAGAGTTGTTCTCAAGCTGACCATAGGCTACCATCAAGGTGCATTATCTACGATCCACTTTATCTCGGTTTTGCGAACGAACGTGTTACAAATTTCGATTTCAAACGACTTCGACTGCAAAGCAGAAACACGTAGGTCACACTAAACGTTTTGCTAAACAAAAAGTTATGTTAATTGCCTTTTAAAAACTCTCCATAACATTTTAGAATTATTTTCATGCGTTCGAGCCATTTTTTAAAACAGAAGCACCACAGATCTGACTGCATGTTTTACTGCGTGCAGATTCACTGCCTCTTCTGAGATGGTAAAAGTGAAACCTCTCATTAAATCTTTGATTTTGGTGTAAAATACAGAAATCACAGGGTCTAGGTTAGGGCTATGAGCCGGATGTTGTATCTACTTTTTCGGAAGCTAAAAATGAATTTGTTTTGTTGGTTGTGTGTGAAAAAGCGTTGTCATGTTGTAGAAGAACGCGGCTTTTTGGTCGTCCTTCGCAAACTTTTTCATACACAACTACACGCCTGTATCCCTTATGGTGTAGGCAGAACACCAGCATCTGATGTCACGTTTGTCAAATTTGGAAGTATTATAATGATGGAGAGAGACTATTGCAGTGACAGGGGGTCAGCCTATCGCCCACGAACACTTTTATAGCATGCCCGGGAAGATAAGCAGCTGGTACATGCTATGTTTTTATATATGTTTTTCTCTTGCTTCAGCTTCATTTCAATTATATATTAGTATGTTTACTAACCTTGCATTCAGGTTTGCAACGATCAGCGAGGAAAGTCCGTATCCGACGCGAATGCCGGAGTCTTGTTGCGGGGTCGAGTGGTCCCGCAGGTACTCCTGGAACGTCTGGTCTGGGTAGCTTTCAGGCGTATACAGACCAATCTAAAAGGAGACGATAACACTTAAGTGACTTTAATAGAATTTTGTGTTTTACGTTATTTTTCTCATGAGTGATTTTGTGTGAATTGAAAATCTATAGGTTTTGATTTCTTAGATTTTTCAAAATTAACACATAAAGTTGAAAGATTAAGTTAAAATGTATGTTAATATCTGGATTAAGGGAAGAAAAGGCTTCTAGCTTATGTTCACATGCCACTTATCATCCAATCCAAAAAAGAAAGCCGAATATCATATCATAAAATAGTATAGGTATATGTATCTCCTATGATTAAAAGCGAGAGGAAATCTAGAAACCTAACCCGCATATAATTTAAATTTCATCTCGTAGAAAGAAGCGATCAGGGCATCTAGATGCAGCACATCCTAGGCCTACTCGCTTTTATCCAACGGAAACACACGCTAGGCATTCAGCGATATCATACATTCAGTAATACTTAATATTATTCTCCTCTACCAATCGTCGTCTATTTAAGTAATAATAAAGTAGGTAATACCATCGAAACTACACGGTTGATGTCTTGAGCGCTCGCTGAACGGTGTTTCAGCGTTTTAGGTAAAATAATAAATTTTATGGTGCCCGGGGAATGTGGAATTCGAACTCGAACTCGTTGAATTCCACTGGCTGGAAATATTTTGATAGAATAATAATTAATTTAAAATTAAGAACCTTCAAGATGTCAAGTAGACTGATATTTTGATTGTCATTCCCCAGTGAGCGTCCGAAAAAAGTAATCAAAATAAATGTTCAAGTCTCACGCATTCTAGCTGTTTCTTTTATAAATGTAATAATTCGAAAGTATCGCCTCTACCTGTCGATCCCGGAAAGGTCGCTACAGTAGCGAGGCCAATACTGCAGGGACCCTATGATTAAGCATGGAATACCTAGGGACTACACAACACCTATTCTCATTTTCGATCCTGATGTCTCTCTCGGGTTTTACCACACCAATCGGTCAACGGTCGATCGAATTTGACCAATTTTTTGGCATAGTAAAAACTAGCGATCGAAGTTGACTGTTCCATTCGTCCGTCGATCAAAGGTAACATGATTGCCTCTGAAACTTATTCTGACTCGGGAAAAGTCGGGAAAAAAGAAAATAATATTTACAGGTGTAACAATAGACAAAGGAAATCCTTTCATATCCAGTCTTCTCAGTATTCTCTGCTGCTCCAGATTGCCATCTATCCGCAGTCCCTGATCTTCAGTCCAAGTTGCCCAGGGGTGCAGAGAAGCTCCGTCACGCGGGTGCACGTAGATGTCTTGGATTTCAAGCGAATGCTTCGAGGGTGGTGAGATAACTGCTGTTTTTGAATATACTGCGTATGCAAATAATAATTATTTATTGATACTATTTATCTGTATGGGATTGTATAAATGTAAAAAAGGGATAGGAATTATTATCTAAAGATAAGAGGAATTACTTTAAACTTAGGAAATTCTGTAAACAAAGTAGGATTGTACTGCTGAGAAATAGTTTATCTTGAAATTTAATAATAAATAAATATTTCTGACACTCACACAACATTATCTAGCCCAAATTAAGTTTCTTAAAGAACTTGTGTTATGGATACTAGATAACTGATATACTTAAGAAATATATACACATACATATTGAATAAATACATGTTTTTTATTAGAATAAACTTAAATAAACATATAAACATCCATGACTTGACGACTAATATTTGTGTTCATCACACAAATATCCACCGCCGCCGGGATTCGAACCCAGGACCTCTGGCATAGAAGGCAATGTATGTTACCGCTACACCAGCCGGTCGTCAAATTATAAGTTCGTTCGTCGCCAAATTATAAGTTCGTTTCCTTTATTCAAACTTCTTTATCTTTATGAATTCACATAGTTTCACGTACCATATAGTTACTGGCCGGTTCGGTTGAAAATTGTTTTATAAACTAATCACTCAAATTTTTTAATTGTACTCAAAAAAAATACTGCAAAGCGATTGTTTTTCGAATGACTCGTTCACTTTTCAACAATATAAAAGACGTGAATGGATGAAGGTGTTATGTCGCATTTTTTGATTTTTGCAGTTTTTTGCATGGATGAAGATGTTAAGTACGTACAAACATCTAGAACCTTTAAAATATTCAAGTTTAGGTCTATTTTCCAAAGTAACTTTTTTATGCAGGGGTTAAGTACACTTTATTTTCAAAAGCAATTTGAATGAAGGTGTTATGGGCACATAACTCTTTTATAAAACACAATATATGTAAATAATTACATTTTCTCGGTGGATGAAGGGAGCATGTACGAAAACTTCTCGCACTTCAATGAATGAAGGGGTTATGTTCGGAACATAAACCCTTCATTCAAAAATCACTTCAAAGTTTCGTTGCGTTCATTCTTTTTTTTCTCGTCTTTTTTCAAGATAGTTTATTTTTGTTGGAAATTAATTCATAAATTTGATAAAAGTGATTTTAGGGTATTAAAATCAATGGCAGGAGCTAGATTGAGAATTAAACAATTAGTGGACGCTGTAGATACTGATTTGGAGAAATCTACGTTAGAAAACAATGTTTATGCAAATTCTAACCTCAAAAATGTTGCCGAAGGTAAACCCTACTTTGTTTTTGTTTTAAATTCGTTTCTTAGATCTTGTTGCATGTTACAAAACATTCAAAATCGGTATTGCTTTTTAATTTATTTTAAACTTTTGCTGTTCGTGTTTAGGTTATTACTGGATTCATTTATGATAGGTTGTAAGTTTTGATTTAAATTTCTTTTTTTAAAATTTTTTTCTTGAATCCCCAGACAATCACACTTGGTGGTTGACTTGGTTTAGAATTTTTCAAATTACTCAATTGTTTTTACAGAAATTTTGATTCTGTTTTTTTTATTTAGTAAGTAGTATCAATGGTTATTGTCACAAGATATTAAACTTGTCCGAAATTAAAAAGATCATTTTAAAAATAATAAAGTACCTAACCAATTTTTTTTCAGAAAAATAATGTTTTTTTTTTTCAAGTTCTGTGAAAAGTTTAAAAAACGACCATTAAATGTCCTTAGTTTTTAGATTAATATTAAATTAAATAATATTGTCTACATTATCCTCAAAGATAATTTATGGCTAACTTCAACAAGTGCCGCAGTACAAACTCTTGAAATGTGATCTCCGTGTTACTCAGTATGCAGTAATAAATTGAGACAGCCCTTAAGAGTTGTTTATTTGCCAAGCGAGTGTGTCAATAATACCACAACCACTTTTTGCCATTTAGTAGAGCAATTTAAAGTAAGGGGCCAGCCAGACTGTTGAAAACACGTTGAAAACCAATGCTTCCAACCAAGGTTAAGGAAGGTTAAGTTGTTGGCAACCAATTCCGAGTGGGAATTCCGAGTGGGTTGTCCGCACTGGGACACATTGTATAAAGGGTATGACTAGGTATTTATTTTTTTATTTTACGCTTATACTTTTGTGCGCTTACTGTTTTTTTATGCAAAAGGGCTTTTTCTTCTTTCTTAGATCCGTGCAACTATCAGCATGTATGTAAATGGATTGAGCATAATCAAGCGCCTATGTCTTCAACTTCTCATTTTAACTTAACTTCTCACACTCAAAACATTTGTCATGAAACTTATGAAACAAATTCCAGGCCCTTTGATATCTATGTCCCAGGTGAAATTATAGAAAATTCACAAGTCGAGATAGAAACACTGCCTAAACAAAAATCTTATACTATTTTGAGGAATGTGTATGTTTCTGATACAGGCAGTGATTTTTCTTCGGATAGAGAGGAGAGGTATATCCCCGAAAGTTCCTCGAGCACATGGATCTCTCTAGAATCTGCAGTAAATGACAACATATAACAAGTAGATCAACCATCTACTAGTAGTGTTCATACTCCGCCTATTTATGCTGACAGTCTTCGACATCCGAATAAAGATTTAACTTTACTATATGCAACAGAGAATCAAGAACTACCTGCTCCTGAAAAAACTGATAGCTTAAACCATCATAAGTCTAACGACGCACATGCATCAAACAGTAGCCTGCAAGAAAATGAAGTTGCCCAACAACGTAGTATTACTCAAAAGCGAAAACAATTTCCACCTAAGGACATCACATCTAAAAAACGACCAAAAAATGAAAGTACATGGAAAAAAAAGCAGCAGCAAAAGCTCGAGAAGAGGGTAAAGAATACACATCGTACAAAAGTTCAGTAATTCCTAGAAAGGCTGTCAAAGAAGGAATTTTATGCAATGAAAAATGTAGGCTAGGGTGTTCCAATAAGTTTTCCACAGCTAGCAGGGAGGATGTATTAGGTGGCTTTTATTCGTTAGACATAAATAGCAAAAATGCTCTCCTTTACAGCAGCATTACCAGCATGCCTGTGGCAAGACCCCGTAATAATGTAAGAAGACGTAAGATGGCATCATACACATATTCCATTAAATTTGAAGGTGCAACCACCCAAGTTTGTAAGTTGGCAATGTGTGCACTGTATCAAATAAGTCGGAAAAAAATTGATGTGATTAAGGAAAAGATAAAGAAAGGCGGCTCAGCTCCAAGCCCAGACCTCAGAGGCAAACACCAAAATCGACCTCACAAAATGGACGAAGAAGTGGTTTGTCGTATTAAACAGCATATAGCAAGCTTTCCTGCCGAGCAGTCCCATTATTCACGCAATAAAAATATGCACAAGCTATATCTTTCTCCTCTTCTAAATGTAACCAAAATGCATAGTTTATATCTTGTAATAATGAGTCTTTATCTGCCAAATTCAAAATAAAGAAAGGAGCATATAACAAAAATTTTATAACCCAATTTAATTTATCTTTTGGATACCCAAAGAGTGACACCTGTTCAACTTGCGATTCAGGAAACTGTACTGACGAACATAAAGATAGTTACCATGCCGCTGTAGAAGCTATGAAAATTGACCGAAAGAAACCTAACACGGCTGGTGATACAATTTATATCACTGTCGATCTACAACAAACCATGCCATTGCCTAAGTTAAGCACATCCAAGGCGTTCTATCTACGACAGCTTTGGTTTTATAACTTAGGTATTCATGTTATAGACGGTAAATCACAAGAAAAAGCTGTATGTTGCACATGGACGGAAAACTTAGCTGACCGTGGAAGTTCTGAAGTAGCTAGTGCTCTTTTGAGGTTTATTGAGGTAGATCCAAGTTGTCAAGGTAAAGAACATCTCATTGTTTGGTCAGATTCGTGTGCTGGACAGAACAAAAATTTCAACATGATTGCTCTTTACCAATATTTGATTTTGAAAAACTATTTTAAAATAATAGACCACAAATTTCCTGAAGTAGGTCATTCCTTCTTAGATTCTGACCGAGACTTTGGAAGAATTGAGAAAGTTCTTCGAAAACATGATACAATCTATGCACACCTGAGCAGTACCGGAGTATTATTTGTAAAGCTTCACGGAACAACACAGTTATTGATATGACTAACCATTTCAGAAAAATTAATGACTTGCAAAAGAATTTAAACTTAATAAACAGAAAAAAAGACTGCAATAATGGAAAAGTAAGTTTTAGGGATGGAATTAAATGGCTTAGAGTGGAAGAGTATGGGTCATATTTATACAAAGAGTGTTACGACGAAATGACACCTTTTAAGAAGGTAGATATTATGAAGGGAAGAGGCCACGTTGATATGAATTTGGAGGTGTTACGTGTAGAAGGCAAATATGGATCGGTAACAACTGAGAAAAAAAACAACATCAGGGAACTACTTAAATTTGTAAAAGAAGAATATCGGTACTACTATGAGACGATTATTAATGAGTAATATTTTTTTTTTATTTTTTTATGCACTTACCTCCTTCAGACATCCCAATCACAAGTGAAAGTGATTTGTTATTCTTGGAAGAAGGAGTTATGTACACTTTTTTTAATATAAAATACTTAAAACTATATTTTTTATTTTATTTCTTCCTTTAACTAATAGATTGTGTAATTTTCCATAAGTAGGCACTAATTTAAAATTGCTACATTTATCACGATTGGTACAACCTTCAAATGTTTATTCAAAACTTTGAAGTGAATTTCCGCAGAATCATAATTTTGCGACATAACACCTTCATTCATTCATGTCTTCTATATCAATAGTCTAGTTAAAGTTATATAGTTTAGTATATATGTATATATCAGTATATATTTAGTAAAAGGGAAATGTTAAGTCGTCGTGTGACAATGTGAAATCGTCGTGGCGCCGTGGTTACTGTGGATATCAAACGATATCGCAGGCTAAGCGCGCTCGGTGCGGCCGGTATTATGATGGGTGACCGCCGACCATTCATTTCTCACGACGACTTCCGTGCTTCAGAGGGCACGTTAAGCAGTCGGTCCCGGGTGCTGTATACTTGTATACAGTAGTCGTTAGGGTTTGTCAGAAGCCATATCTATACCCTGCAATATCTGATATCCACCAACCAGCACTGGGCCAGCTTGGTGGAATACGGCCTAAACCTCCGCGTCACCCAGAAGAGAGACTCATAGCCCTGCAGTGGGCTCATTACACGGAGTTGTGATGATGATGATAATGAAATGTTCAGATCGACTAGTTGATCATCTTTCAGCTCAAGTTACAGAGATAGGTGCACACATTTTTTTCCTGTGACTCTCATAATAAAATACACAACGTTCTGTTGGTACAAGGCTAGCTAACGTGCAACAAGGTACCTCAGTCCTATGTTCCATCCTTTTACAAGTTGCAACGTTAACAAGATTTAATAATTAAAACAATATATATATTTCAGTAAATTATTTACATATCACTTGAGGGCGGCACGGGACCGAGCGACGTCGAAGAACTTGGGGGAGGCCTATGTCCAGCATTGGACGTCTACAGGCTGTGGATGATGATGATGATAACTTGTCGGGACTTGCCAGAACGTAATCGGAAGATACTTGTGTCGGGAAAGATTTAATAAGATTTAATCTGGGTCTCAATAAAAATGCTTTTATATTATAATAATTATCAGGTACATGAGGCTTATCAGAGCCTAGCATTTGGTACCACTTACCAAAAGTGGAATTAACTTTATTTTCCAAACTGGCTCGCGTCTGTCTGTTTATTAGTATACCCTAGTTTTGCTGAGTGGTCTCCACAACTTAAGTTTATACAGGGTGACTGGTGACAAATTTTTGTTATTAACAGAGAGCACTCTGTACTCGATTCTAATTAAAATTATGTAATAAAAGTACATACTTAATTTTTCACCAGAATAACTATAAATAAATAAAGAGACCTTACTACACTTTTCCCGACGCGCCGCCTCAGACAACACGCACACAGCAGTGTTCCCGCCACACACACAACCACCCGCTAAGTATCTATTGCATACCTAACGCTTGTGTAACCATGCGTTGCGTAATGAATTCTTTCACTTTCGGTTAATTTTACTCAGTAAATAACTAATACATATTTTTAATTTTATTTTTTCTCTTCTTTTATGATTTCAAACTATCACCTTCTCAAATTTTGAAAGAGACCCTCCAGTCACCCTGTAAAAAAAGCTTACTTTGGGGCAATATGGCTGGTGTATCAGTTTGGGTAATTTAAATCATAAAAGCTTATACGTACAAGAAATAATCTCTTCCCGGAGACTGGAAGCATCAGCATCAAGAAGAGAAACATCCGCGTCATATCGAACATTGTTGAACACTTCTGGGACTTCTCTTCCTATGATCAGCCATTTGAACCAATGAGCAAATTGTTTTGGTTTAACCTGCAAAAAAAATTCAAATATCACTATAAGTTAAATAACCGACTAAATGTGATAAATAAAAACTTTTTTAATTTTTATGTTTTTTTTTTTAATTTTACTTTAGCAATATAACGTAAAAATAAAAAAAAATGTGGTAAGTAATTTCGAAGCGTACCGCCAGGCCCCGGTAGCTCAGTGGAAGAGCACTCGTCCGGCAAACGAGGGGTCCCAGGCTCGAGTCCTGGCCGGGTAATTTTTATTTATCACATTTTTTCGGTGATCAATCAATCAATCAATCAATATATATAAAACTGTTCCGTTACTGACTGAGTGACTGAGTGACTGACAGACAACGTACAGCCGTAACTACTGGGCGTAGAAAGCTGAAATTTGGAACATACATTCTTTAGGGGATGTAGGGGTGCACTAAGGAAGGAATTCCCGAAATTCCCACGGGAACGAGAAATAAAGGACTTTTTAGTTTCTATGAAAAATCTTATTCCTTGAGTGCACCGATGTGAAACTTGGTGTAAAGGTTTTTCAATATGTGTCTGGTTGTGTTATGAAAGGAATTCCCGAAATTCCCACGGGAACGGGAAATTTATGATGTTTTGGTTTGTATGAAAAAATCCCATCCCTTGAGTGCACGGATGTGATACTTGATATAAAGGTTCCTCAATAAGTGTCTGTTTGTATTATGGAAGGAATTCCCGAAATTCCCACGGGAAGGGGTTGGACTTTTTAGTTTGTATGAAAAATCTTATTCCTTGAGTGTACGGATGTGATACTTGGCATGAAGGTTCTTCAAAGAGTGACTGGTTGTGCTACGAAAAAAATTCCCAAAATTCCCACGGGCACGGGAAATATATGATTTTTAGTTTGTATGAAAAAAACTTATTCCTTGAGTGCATGGGTGTGATACTTGGTATAAAGGTTCTTTCAGTGGGTGTCTGGTTGTATAGTTTCTGAAATTTCCACGAGAAGGGTAGTTAAGCGCATACGAAGTTGCAGGATAAAGCTAGTTTAAGAATAATTGAGCATTATAAAAGAAAAAACTTAAAAACATTATCACTATAAGTTTTTACAATAAAATAGTCACGAACACTTGAATTTACTTTATGAACTAGGTATTTGCAGCCAGGGCTATGAATAAAACATCGTGCCCACTATTTTTAGTATAATCGTGGAATTGGCGCTTGTAAAGGCCGGTACACGTTGGTGTAATGTAACATGCAATGGAATGTAACCAACTGTTCACAAAAAAGGAGCAATTTGGGCGCGCGAGAGGCCTTAAGGCGAGGATGCAGTGTTTTTACTTTTTTTATCGATAATATAGGTACCCAGTTATATGTACATGTTGTGTCTGAAAAAAATACTAACAAGAATTGTACATATAAGTACAATTTGTAAAGATAGAAACATGATACATAAAAAATGGTTCGATAAAAAAGTCACGAACATAACACTAATTTAATTTAGTGATTTGAATATACATAGCTTTTAATTTTTGTCTTCCAGTCGTATCTTGGTCTAACATAAACATATTTTACTTTTATTTATTTTACTAGCCACCGCGCGCGGTTTTACCCGCGTAACTTTTGATCCCGTGGGAATTTCGGGATAAAATATCTAAATGGCTTTCTCAAGAGTTGGGCTATCAAATGCAAAAATAATTTTTCAAATCCCACTTGTAGTTTTTGAGATTAGCGCGTTCAAACAAACAAACAAAAAAACAAACTCTTCAGCTTTATATATTAGTATAGATTCACTACCAAAACTCTTTGATACAAACCTTCGTTAATAAATCATGATCTCCTTCATTAATGTAGAGAACTCCTTGCAGTTCATACCGACTGGCTTTGGTGAGGGGCGTCGGATCACAAGTTACCGTTGTTGCTACTCCATGTCGGGATAATTCACGACTAAGTTTAACAGTATCTGCAGAGTAATAAACATTTTTAGTTTGCTTATTAAAACTTTGCGGTTTTGGGTAAAATACCGCATATTAAAAACTTAAATAACTCCAATTTTAGTCCGAATTAAGCCACCAGACAATTTGAATTAGCAATGGGCAGGTCATTCGAGTTACAGAATGGTAATAAAGTTTTAAGTGCAAACACAACTCTTCATATTCATTTTATAATGCATATGGATCGAATAACGAAGTCGTCGCGTCGTCGTGGCGCCGTGGTTACTGTGCATATCAAAAGATATCGCAGGTTTAGCGCGCTCGGTGCGGCCGGTATTAGGATGGGTGACCGCCGACCATTAATTCTTACGACGACTTCCGTGCTTCGGTGGGCACGTTAAGGGCACGTTAGGGTTTGTCAGAAGCCATTTCAGCACCCTGAAATATCTGACATCCACCAACCAGCACTGGGCCAGCTAGGTGGATTACGGTCTAAACCTCCTCGTCACCCAGAGGAGAGACTCATAGCCCTGCAGTGGGCTCATTACATGGAGATGTGATGATGATGAACATTACTTATAAGAAATGGCAGGATGAATGATGTGTAGTCAAACCTTGTCTCAATCTAGAAAGTCTATTGTTTTAGTAGTTATAGTGATGAAAACCAGCGTATGGCTCAGCCGTTGACCCCGTAAGAATGTCATAATAAAATATAGCTCATATTACTTTTCCCAAGAGCTTTTTAGTACAAAAAAAAATGTTTCAAATCTGTCTGGTAGTATTTGCGCGTTTTTGCAAATCATATTTTTTAAATGAAAGCGATGAGAGATTTTAATCTTACCAAAACTAGGCCAACACGCCAATACAATTATACTTCGAGACAGTTTATGCTTAAAAAACTCAACTAAAGCATGAGTGATTACCATTCTGATGCAGTTCCGTCGCCTTGAATACATGCAATTGGGTGAGACCTACTTAATATACCTTTGTCATGTTAAAATATTCAGTACACGAATTGCCAATGTCATGTAAATGTGGGCGTGTACTTTGGATACCTATTTTCAAGTTATAGTTGGCAAAATAGTTCAGGATATAATAAAAAAATTTTTTGACTCTAAAATAATGGTTTGTACGTATATGGAAGATTAAAAAAGGTAAATCAAGTGGATAAGGGTGTATTTAAATTACTTTCATTCAGGATTCACTTGGTTTGCAATCCCTTCAGAAAAGTGTACTGCCAAATACCATCGCTTCGACGATGATATTTTCCAACTTAGTTATGAGGAGAATCAGAACCCATAAATTAAAGGCAATATCAGGTTTTTTAACGTTCACAAATTATGGAAGTTATTGATCGCATGAACGAAAAGAACAAATGTACAAATGTATTTATTTTATTTATTTAATCATTTATGTACACACAGTTTAAAATATACAATGATACTTAAAGACTAATATTTGTACAAAGGTACAGCTTATTTCTAAGAGAAATTTCTTCCAGCAGACCTGTGACTGGAGAGATACATTGAAACAAAATCAGTGCGTGCGTAACAAAAACAATATTCAAATAATAAAATACTTAAATACAATACCTACACTAAGATATAATAAATACAATACTAATAAATAAATATATACATACATACATGTAATGTTCTCTTACTCTTTTTCTAAATGAAATTCTTTGTATTTGTATAACTATATTTTTAAATAGTAATTATACGTCGCATTTGCTGTTTTTAAATGAATTTAAGTTGACACTAAAGTAAAAATACTTACCTAGACTTTATTTGCTTCAACCGACGGAGTGTAGGGTCATCACTTTTAGTTTATATTCGCTTTGATGAGAAGACATTCAATGGCTAAGTGCTATGCCATTGCGTTTATATGAAACGCGGAAATAGTAAGTTATTACCAGCGGTCATCGAATTTTCTATTTGATTCTTGTAATTTTCAACACTAGTAATATGAGCTATTGGTATTGTAAACCAAATGCTAAAGGGTAATTTATCTCAAGCTCTATGCAAGTAGTTATTTGACGGACATGAGAGGGCGAAGAATTGCACTCCAAAATAGTCGTGTTCCGATTCAGTTCGTGTGAAGACGGTACTTGTTTTTTATTAATAATAATAAACTTTAGCAATAGACAAAAGCTACAGTAAGAAAAACTAAGAAATATCCAAATAAAATATGCGGTAAAATAATATGCTGAAACTGAAGAGTTTGTAAGATTGATTGTTTGAACCCGCTCTCAAAAATTCTTTGTCGGATGTAAACGAATATTTTCCCATTTGATAGCTATATTATATTAGCTGCTGCTAATATTCCAATAAACTCTTAAATTCCATGCCTGACATGGTTACTTGTTTAATCAGTCGAAACATATAATCGTGCTTTCGGCTACTATTGTTGTCGTTGTACCTAGCTACATAAATAAATTACTAACTTGCTTTGGAAAATACAAACATTTTGGGCGTTACCCATCAAATGATATGTTATTTGCCAACCTCTAAAATATTCAAATTTGCTGAACCTTAGTGAAAAGCTATTCAGAAATGAAAATCATAGGTTATACTAAAATATCATTTATTCCAACGATTTCATACATTCAAAAACAAACTTATTGTAATAAATATTGTAGATTATCTAGCAGAGGCAGGGTAGTGGAAGAGGTTTAGGTTCCAACGCGACTGGTACCGGTGGCGCCACCATGTATGCGGTCATAGGAAGACCAGGTGGTGGGCAAGGAAGGCATGGTGGTGGTGGAGGTGGAGGAGGTACCAGGGTGATGAGAAGTGGCGCTGGCAGCGGGGCACATGGCGCCGCTGGTGGCGCCGGAGCGAAACATAAAGGCGGTGCTGGCGCTGGCGGTAATAACAACGGTGCTGGTGGCGCGGGGGGTAATATAAAGGATGGCGGGGGTAAACAGGGAGGGGGTAAGCACGGAGGGGGTAGAAGTAAGGGTGCTGGTGGTGGTGCGAGGAGAAGAGGTGGTGGCGCACAGGGTGGTGCGCATGGTGGTGTGGCCGGCATCAACATCAGCGTGAGAGGTGGAGGTGGTACCTTGCATTTACCACAGGAAAGTTTTGCTGTAAGAAAGTAGAAGTACTATAGTACAGATACATTTTTAAATTAGTACAGATACATTTTTAAATCATAAGTGTTGGTCGAATAATTACGTAACTTATGTATTCATTTATAGATAAGTGTTTCATTCGGTTGTTTAAACACAATCTGACCGGTATTTGTTTATTTTATTATTTTAAAGACTGTTATATGAAATTCACCTTTAAGATAGGTTTGCTATACCTAAACATAAATCAATAACCCAAATTTTCCCTATGTAAGTAAGCAGGACTTATATAGACACGATGATAAAATTTTGATTGTGCAAGTAGGTAGCTATATCGCAATAAAATATTTCAAACATTTCGTTGTTAGAAATAGAAATCCATGTCATTCTGTCAAATGTCGACATAATTTAGTTTTATCGACAAATTAAGTCAATAACCGTTATAGTTCTATTACAAATCTATGACACATCGTTGCATAGATAAGGCGATATTTTTAATCGTTCTTGTAAGTGTATAATGATTGACCAATCCTAAGTATGCAATAGGGATCCGAATTGTATATCACCAATCACGAACTCCGGAGCTTGCCGACATCCAAAATGGGAAAGTCACATAAGCTTGTAACTAATCTTGTTTTTTTTTCAAATTTAATTTCTACTTTGTTTAAGGATTTTTATTTAAATTTTTATGAGAGTTATACAGGGTCACTTTTTAAACTCAAGGACTTGGTAGTTTGAGATCATACATAAAGAGAAAAATTATAATAAAAAATAAATATTAATTATTTACTGACTGAAGTTAACCGAAAGTTAAAGAATTGTTTACGCAATGCATGGTTACGCTAGCGTTGGCAGCGATCCGCGCGTCAGGTCACGTGCCGCGATTGACTCAGTTATATGTTAAGTAAATAGTAACATAGTAGTATTTATTTAAAGGGAACTCCAGAGAAAAATTAAGTACCTAATTTTATTACATAATTATGATTAGAATCGAGTACAGAGTGCTCTCCTTCAGTATCTAATATTTGTCACCAGTCAACCTGTATATTTATATTATTTACCTTCTTTCTTTTCCAACAAAGGCAGGAGTAACCTGTAAACGAATACAAAAAACATTAAACATTTATTATTAACTACTAAAATAACTAAAATAGCTTTCCAAAGGAAATAAAAGGAAAACATGATAAAGGATGGTTGGGTTAGAAGTTTGAAAGGTTAGTAAGTTCATAGGTATGGAAGTTCGTCATGATATCCTCACGGAGTCAGAATTTAGGCAGTTGAGCTCACGGGAAATAGCTAGTTGTTTCTTATAGAGTACGAGCGTTTGCCCGCGACTTCGTACACGCATAAACTCAAGTCCTAGTTTCCGTTCCCGTGGGAATTCCTTCCATTATACAAATAGACACTTATTGAGGAACCTTTATACCAAGTATCACATCCGTGCACTCAAAGAATAAGATTTTATCATACAAAGTAAAACATCATATATTTCCCGTTCCCGTGGGAATTTTGGGAATTACTTTCCTAACATAACCAGTCTCTTTTTGAAGAACTTTTATGCCAAGTATCATATCCGTGCACTCAAGGAATAACATTTTTCAATCAAACTAAAAAGTTCAATAATTCCCGTTCCCGTGGGAACTTAGTGCACCCCTACATCTCCTAAAGAATGTATGTTCCAAATTTCAGCTCTCTACGCGCAGTAGTTACGGCTGTACGTTGTCTGTCAATCAGTCAGTAACGGAACAGTTTTATATATATTGATGATAATAAAGTAATACCAAACTTATAGAGTTCGGTTTATCAAAAGCCATTTCGGCTTTCTTCAATTTCTGACAGCCCTCAATTCGTATCGTCCAGCTTGGTGGTTTGGCGCCCAATCGAGGTAAATATTTTTCGTATGTCAATATGGCGATCATGGCTGTACTTATTCAAACATCCCATTATTATTATACAGGGTTTATTTGTGGTCACCAGCCAAATTTTTTTTACGCATTAAGTACCATTTATAGGAACGATTCTTGCAAAAAAAAGGATTTTTTTTACAAAGAAATAAATATATCCGCTAACATATTAAGTAAACCATGGTCATCCTAAATTGCCATTGAAATAAGGGCAACTACACGCTACTACAAAACATCTTGTAGTACTACGTCGTAGTATTATCAATGAAATGCCGCTTCGTAGTAGATATGTTCATCAACAGCGACTATTTTTTTTTAATTTTGTGGTTCTGATATATTTACTTTTTTGTACTGAGCGACGATAAAATAAATATGCAAGTACATTTATATCGTATTAAAGATACTAACAATTAAATTTGGCTGGTGACTACAAATCAACCCTGTATCTTTGATTTTGATCGGTGACTAAGCCTCCATTTGACCTCAATTTCACCTGATGGTAAGTGGCAGATGATGACGGTAATTTATTCCGGCTCTTTACAAACTACTGCAGGAATAAAATGTAGCTGAAGCGATTATATTTTGAGGACAGATTTTATATACATACATAACGTCACGCCTGTATCCCTAATGGGGTAGGCAGAGCACCAGAGGTTATAGGACCATCTGATATCACGTTTGACAAATTTGGAGGTATTATAAAGATGGAGAAAGACTATTGTAGTGACAGGGGGTCAGCTTATCGCCCACAAAAACGCCATTAAAACCTCAGTCCCTTAACTGACTTTTACAGTATGCCCGGGAAGAGAAGCATCTGGCATATTCTACGTTTTTCTTTCGCTCCCAGTCCAGCATGGAAGCTTTTATATGATTTTATATGATTATGGAAAAATAAATGCTGTGAATTGATTTGTTACATGAAAGAATTTACTTACGAGGCCAAAACTCCTTTTTGACATTCTTTCATTTCTTGAATAGCCTCGAGCTGTAAAATAAAGAAAAAATATTTATAGAGATGGCATTACCTATAATAAAAAACTTTTCATAAAGCATATTTATAACTTTTTCATTACTTTTAAAACCGCACAATGTATAAATTCGTTTAAAATAAGAAAGTTTTTGATGTTTTATTATTATTTTATGTAAATTAGCTCAAATATGTGAAATTTAAATAAAAATTAAATGAGGTATTTTAGACTTACCAGACATATTTTTTTTTCTAGACACGCTGACGAATACTGCAAAGAAATTAAAAATACAGCGATCGAGGACCACAGAACGATCCGCCCCATTTCGGTAATCGAATTATAATTCTATATGCTATAATTTTAAAATCCATCAAGTTTATAAATAAGTTTGTTATGTAATAAAAACGTGATTTTATAATACCTAAGCTATCATGTAAAATTAAACTTGTAATTGATTGCAAACTGTAAGTTTCAGTTTGCAATCCATTATGCAATGGATTGTGTTACTTATTCATTACTATTTATTTATGTTTGGATGATGTAACTGAAACTAAAAATAAACTCATTTTAAATTCATTTAGGGTATATTAAAAAATATATTGTTTTGTTTGTTTCTTTGTTTAAAAGCCCTAATCTCCTAAACTACTAAGTACGATTTAAAAATACATACATACATAACTTCACGCCTGTATCCCTTACGGGGTAGGCAAAACACCAGAGGCTATGAAACCATCTGAGGTCTCGTTTGACAAATTTAGAGGTATTATAATGATGGAGAGCGACTATTGCAGTGACAGGGGGTCAGCCTATCGCCCGCAAAACTGTCAATAAAACCCCTGTCCCTTAACTGACTTTTATGGTATGCCCGGGAAGAGAAGCAGCTGGCTCATTCTATGTTTTTCTTTCACTCCCAGTCCAGCATGGAAGAACCCGACGATTTAAAAACTAAAATTGTATTCCATGTCCCAGCTCTTGAGAAATAAATTTCATCACGAATTTCTTTAGGAATCAATGATTGCGCAGTTTAAGCCGCATTAGACTCTAGGAAATAAAAATAAATAGTTAAAAAAATTACCTACTTCAACATTTTCGAAATTGTTCCTTTGATCATTTTTGCTTCGTTCAGCATTTGTCATAAAGATGATTTTCCTTAAAGCTCAGAAGCTTCTGTATTATAGCTAGAGATACAAGTCTTCAAGCAATGTGAGTGAAGACTTGAGCTAACTCAAAAGATAGTTTAGCTCCTTAGATGAGAACATAAAAAAAGTTTTAATCCCTAAATTATTGAGTGACACAGGAAATGCTACTTAAATTGAGTAAAGGACCAGAATTTGGAATTCTCAGTTTCAATATTATTGGAGGTCTTTTCACTTTGAGAGGTTCCTATTACAGAATCTAAAATAATAATAAATAATAAAAAAAAAAAAAACCCCAGACGATCACACCAACTACATGGCCCTAAAGTAAGCATAGCTTGTGTTATGGGATACCATGTAGCGAACTAGGGGGGAACCTAGAATATAAATAAATAAATAGATAAACACCCAGACACGGAACTTTTTTTTTTCTTGTTCCGTGCGGGGATCTAACCCGCAACCACTGGCGTCTGAGGCAGATAGGTTTCCCCATCGCCAAAGTGGTCGTCGGATCTTCGAGTATGAAATAATTAAACGCGATATAATTAACCACGAATCTTATTCCATCATGAATACGATTCGTGATCATGAATACTTAAATATTTAAAATATTATAATACATTTTGTTCATTATAGTCAATAGACTATGAGTCAGGAAAAAATAAAGATTCGTTGACAAAAAGAAGGTTTTCAATGCGGCTTTTAATTTTCTTTTCTGCACTTGGTAAGGATTAAATACAACGGTTAAATAATACCAATCTATCTACAAAGATCGTGCTATATCAGCTTTATCCGGACAATGCATCGGTTATCAGTTCCATTCATAATATTGAAACAACTTAGGTATAAAAGAGTAAGTTATCAGTGACGTGGGTTTATTTAAACTTCGGAGAACTTGGGACTGAGTGGAACTATGATCTTGTTTAACTGTAGTTTAGTGGTAATATTGATTACAGTAAGTACCTTTTTAAATTATAATAAAATAAGAACATAATAAATCATTTATTTCAGGCAACTTAAGAATAGTACAGGATGTTAAATACTCAATCTAAGGCCTATAGAAAATATACAGATACCTTAATCTTAATATATTCAATATACTTAAAACTACACTTAACTGATTCACACGTATGGATTGCGACGTGGGACGCGACATCTTTGTGCCAAGTATCCGTCCTCGGAAGCGACGGAACTCGACATTCAGCGACCAAAACTCTTCTTTCATATAGGTCGACAGATGTTCGGTCAGCATTCTTACCACACAGGAGTTGAAGCTCACTCTGTGGTGGGACTCCAACCGCTCGACCCTCATGTTCAGTCCTGTCTTCGCGAGCAGATACTCCACTACATCCTTCGCCGTTTAAACTAAAACCAGCTTACCTAACAATCATGCGCTTCCCTTTTCTTTCTATGGTGACTTCGTCCGTGTTAGACCTCCTTTCACCTGATGGTAGTTTAGATGAGGTCGAAGATGACAGCACACGGTTGTAGCAATTAACTGGTTCTTCATAAAACATTGACAGAACTGATCAACGCCGGAGCGGTGGTATTTGACGCCAGTTTTTATATGAATGGTGGACGCTACCCAGGCGCGCCCTGATGGCGGCGCCTTTAGACGATCACTTTGGCGATGGGGTAAACCTAACTGCCTCAGACGCCAGTGGTTGCGGGTTCTATTCCCGCACCGAACAAGAAAAAAAAAACAAATGTTCCGTGTCTGTGTGTTTATCTATTTATGTATTTATATTCTAGCTTTCCATAACATCCCATAACACAAGCTATGCTTACTTTGGGGCCATGTAGTTGGTGTGATTGTCTGGGGATTTTATTTATTTTATTTTTATTAAGGGGGCAGCAAGGCCTTGTTTAAACGTTACATCGCCGGCTTTACTTAAAACCAGCGGATGGCTTCACAGTAAAAACACACGACGCCCCGCGTGGCTATTTTAGCCGAACCTACACGGGTGCACATAATTAATTGCGTAATCTTGGTTGTCCTTGGTGGTAGGATCCCTTCTGGGTCCGCCTGGCTAGCGACCACCCTTTATATAAAGTCTGCCGCCAAATGTTACCGCTCCGGCGGTAATGTGTTCCGGCAATATTGTATAAAGAGTCAGTTCCTTCCTAAACCCGTGTGCTTTCATCTTCGACCTCATCGTCACTTAACATCAGGTGAGATTGAGGTCAAACGCGGGTTTAGTCACTTATAAAAAAAAAAAAAAAATCTAAAGGTGAAACCGGGATAAATGCCCCGATTTTAAAACCACAGTACAGATATCTACAGTAATTCAACTTCATACAAACAGACGAAACGCGAGCTATACATACGTGGCTCGATCTCGGCATGCAGCCTGTCGCGGTTGTCTGCATACCGAAACAATTGTTGATTGAGCTTTACGTTTAATATTTATTTATTTATTAGGTATATCAATAATATGCGGATTGTTTATACTTTAAAATTTAATAATACATCTTTTCGTGCGTTTCAGTCGAGGTGCATGTATTTTTCGGTCGCTAATTTATAAGACTGATTTGTTATTTAAACGTAAACATGGTTTTTTTTTGACACAAAACGTATTTTTGTTGAATACTTCCTATTTAATTTAGAAAATATTTTATTTGTTTATATAAAGAAAGTATATTTGCAGTCACAAAACTGTAGGCATTTATTTCAAAGATGTGGCCGAGTTGAATTACTGTATATATCTGTACTGTGTTAAAACTATGCATATAACTAGTGCTAAGAGAATAGAAATATAATATGTAGTGATATTTAATTATCTTTTCTAATGACCTTTTTAATGATGACAGAACAATTTATATGTCGGCTAAAGATATAACTTTTTGATGATTTTGCATTGCCTCTTTGTTTGGTGGTTTAGTGTTTTTTTAAGTTATTCCTTTAGACTTGCTTACTTTTATATGTTAAATTCCTGTATATTACAAATTTCGATATAACTTTTTACAATTTTATAAATATAATAAAAAAAATACATCCGCATCTTTGATACATGACCACCACTGGCGTCTGCGGAAGAAAGTCACACATATTAGTTACATAAAACAACTGAGTATAGTTGTCCCATAGATGGTTACAAACTTTTCCAATACGGAAAGTTACAGTCGTCAAACTTCTCACTCAATTCATGATAAGTTATACGCACAAAAATATATATCAGAAGAACACAGCAGTCGGCTACCAAGGAACATTAGCTTTTCTGAAGGAGTCAAAAAAGGCCCCAAAATACTAGATTTTTATCTATCTTTGGCATCTAGCGCCGTAAATACTTTAACGGCTTTCGGCTTTAACAATGAGTAGTATTTAATCGAGTAACTGTAAATTAAAAATTTTGGTGACAATATAATGAATTTGGCTTACTAAGCGACTGACTGCGAGTGACGAGAAATCAGTGAAACAGCGATTTCGAAACATTCACTTGACGGTGGCAAGACAATACCTGTTTTAGATCGACAGACGATATTCAAGCTAAATACCGTGCACCGTACATATATATATACATATATATTTTATTATTTAATCACAAAGCCTTAGCTAGGGTTTATGGCGCTTCACTGGTATAAGTCCCACAACAGCTCGCACGTGTGGCCATAATATGCAAACTAACCGCTCCTCCTCGCTACGCTCGTCATCGCACCTAACCAACCTGCTTGTTTTCTTGAGGTTACATAGAGTCTGTGATTTAGACTCCTTATGTAACCTCAAAAAGTAACTAATAGTAATTCAGTCACACTATTTTTCATACCGTTCATTTTTATATTTTTTTCAAGACGGTTAAACCGTATCTCATCATCAGTCACTTTGGTTCGTATTCGCTCGTTTCATTATTCATTTATTTATTTGGGAAAATTAATTTAAGTTAAGTAACTTAAGTAAGTGTTTTTAAATTAATAATAAACACTTACTTAATAATTTAGACTTACTGTAGATCAACGACATTGTCCACATTATTTCCCTTAAACAATTGTTGATTGTCTGTCCTAGATATAAGGGATCTTGAGTTTGATTTTAAGCTGAGCTATCTCTTAGTAGAAGTCGAAAAAGAGGCATACAGGTTCAGGGTGCAACTAAGTCCTTTATAAATTATACCAGACATCAAAGAAAGTAATGATGTCTTGGATTATATGCATCTCACATTACTTTATTCTGGTTGTACAGTTATAATCCAGTCCTAAATGCAATAATATACTCACATACTAACCATTTTTATCCTAAACCAGTATTCTGTCTTTGACTTCATCTAAACTCACCATCAGGTGAGATCATTAAGTTTTTTTAGAAGTCAATGGGTGCGATTGACATCTAGTGCTAGTCACCGAAAAAAACCCCAATGACAAAAGTAATCGTAACAAACACATCAATATTTAAAGATATATAACCCTGTGTCCTCTTTTTTCAGATTCAAGTCACACACAGCATCAACCTCGGTCTCATAGCAGGTGACTTGAAGCGAACTGGAGCTCCTATCATCATCAGAAAATATTCCCGCCATAATCCAATCATAATCAACATCAGAGGGTCTCGCAAGACACCAACTATACCACGATTAAAACCACCAAAACCACCTCCTACAAGGTTTCCAAGGGCATTAAGACTACCGCTACTTACTAAACCCCTTCCTTTTATACTACCACCTATACTTCCACTCATACCTCCTTTATTGCTACCACCATTATTACCAAAAATACCCATCCTCCCAATAATGCCAATTCTAGCCCCTAAATTGCCAATAATATCCCCGAAACTCACATTCTTGCAACCTTCACCAAAGTTGCATCTACTAGCTCCTAAATTGCCGCTTTTACGTCCGAAATTTTGTCCCTTAGCACCAAAGATACCAAGGTCTTTAAGATTGTTGAAGGCTAAACTAAATAAACCAGTTAAACCATTTTCATTGTTGAAGAAACCTGTGCGTCTGACTGCATTAGGTTCAGAGAGTAAACTTATTAAAGTACCTTTACCAGGGTCTAAGCATTATGACGCTATGAATTTACTCCGGGACATAAGAACAAGAGGTGGGCTGACATCTGCTGAATATTATAAATTAAAGAAATTGTTGTTCCGGTGAAGATAAAGTTAGGATATTGAGATTGTTTTATGAATATTTATTTTAAACTATTAAATTATGAATGTTTCTATTTATGTGTTTCATTATACAAAAGTATTGGCTTCTAGATCGAACAAAGTTCAATGAAAATTGTCCGATATACACACAGAGAGCTACTGAACGCATTTTATATTTTTCTACAGAGTACTTAAATTACATTTTATAGTATTTTTTTTATTATTTATTTTAATATTTACTACTAACATCCGAACGTTGTTTAACTGGGTATCAAATGGAGCCACGACGCGGACGTAGCTACTCTACGACCTCTTAAAGTCAACTTTAAATATTAGTAGTAATAATTAACGAATGCAGAGCATTAAAAAACCGACTTCACTAACAGTTTTAAATCTTCGCCAAAGCTTTGCCTAAAGTATTAGGTCATCAAGGTACAATTTACCGTATTGATACACACATTTTCGAAAGTATCAACTTTTTCAAAAAGTACTTAATCGATTTCGATGAAATTTACACGGGACTCTGAAGTATCCTTTATCATATGAATATACAATATCGATTCATAACTGTCCGCGAAACCGTGTAAAAAAGACACACAAAAGAACATACACACGAATTGAGAACTTCCTCCATTTTTAATTCGGTTTATAAACAACAAACACTAATTCATACGAACGTCCAATTAATGAACAATGACTGCTATCAATTCAAGGTTTGAATCGGAGTAGATATTCAATGAATAAAGGTTAATTAATTATGATATATTCCTTTCATAAATTAATAATAAATTCAGTCCACAAATAAATTCAACTTTTAATTCTTTATTCGTTATCTGATTATGGATGTAAATATACTATTTGTTATTAGCGACACCTTTATAGAAAATGCGTCATGCATGATGATCAAGACGTGATTTCCTATCTCGCGCTCTCAAAGTTCATAAAGCCGATCTTCCATCGCCAACTAAACCACGTGAAAACTAAACTTAGCGAACTATACTTATTTTAAGTTGTACTAAAGTTGTCCTTCCAACAAAAAATTAGCATATTTTGCGGTCGATGCATATTTATGAAAAAATGGCTCAACTATGCGAGCTAAGCTAAAATAACTTAGTCTAGTTGGCGGTGGACAATAAACTTAACGCAGGTAGCGTAGCGGTCAAATACCTAACTGATACGAGAGGCTAATTTTGAAACTAGACCGTATATAATGTGTGAAATCTTTTTTTTAAGTTTCATTATTTGTGAACCCCCATTTATTTAATATTTAGAACATACATAAATTCAGTACTTCATGCCTGTATCCCTTATGGTGTAGGCAGAACACTAGAGGATATAAAACCATCTGATGTCACGTTTGACAAATTGGGAGGCATAATAAATGGATAGAGACTATTGCAGTGCCAGGGGGTTAGCCTTTCGCCCACTAAAAACCTGCAATAAAACCTCTGAGTGAGACTTCTACAGTATGCCCGGGAAGAGAAGCAGCTGGCACATTTTATGTTTTTCCTTTGCTCCCAGTACAATGGAAGATAATATTAAGTGTCAAATAATAAAATGATAAAAATGATAATCTTCAATTTAAACGCAACTTTCGGCGTATCAGTAATAAATCACACCTTGCTCTGGAACGCATCTTTGCATCTTTACTCGCTGACTATTGAATTTTTCATCCTCAACTTTATAATAAGTAGATAAGTACCTTATAGGTGCTTCCATGCTAGACTGGGAGCGAAAGAAAATCGTAGAATGTGCCAGCTGCTTCTCTTCCCGGGCATACTGTAAAAGTCAGTTAAGGGCAGAGGTTTTAAATGCGTTTTTGTGGGCGATAGGCTGATCCCCTGTCACTACAATAGTCTCTTTCCATCTTTATAATACCTTCAAATTTGTCAAAAGTGACATCAGATGGTCTTGTAACCTCTGGTGTTCTGCCTACCCCATAAGGGATACAGGCATGACGTTATGTATGTATGTAGGTACCTTATTTTTTCCAAAAATTTGTAAATACTTTTTCTTAAAACTACTTCAGAAAAACAAAAATAAAACAATCATAATAATAATTAAGAACTATATTAATCAGCAAAAGTTTTAGCAAGCTTGTCTATGACAATTTTAGTCCTCTCCGACAAATACTGGTCGATCTGACCCAACACTTTAACAACGTGAAGCATCTTCTGTACTCCCTTCTTGAATATTTCCATCCTTTCTGCACTTGACAGTTCTTCTGTCTCCCTCAATCTTACAGGAAACCTCATAGGAGCTCCAATTTTTGGAGCTTTATGAGGTCTATCCATGATCGATCTCAATTTTGGGACGTTTATGTCTGGGATTTTCAATTTTGGAATGCGGAATTTAGGTGCTTTTAAATTTGGAAAGAAAGCTTTAGAGGGAGAGATGGAGATTTCGGATTGGTCGCTAGGGGATGAGTCTAAATCTGGCTCGATGAGAATGAACTTGCCATCTTTGACAGATTTTGGGACAGCCGAGTGGATCAAGTTGCAAAATGATTGGATGTCAAATTCGTCACTGCTGAGCTGGTTTCTTCGCAGCGCTGAGTGGTGTTGCGATTTCTGTAAAAATGAAAATATCTGATTAGATAATTGGTGACGGTGCATGATTAGTAATTAATTAATTACATGATCAGCTTCAAGTAATTAATTATATCCCTACTTAAGGGCCTTATGTTTATATAATGTACACTGATATGTTTTTCTTGTTTTTGTTTTTTATGTCTCCAATAATATATATTTATATTAAATTAGTTGTCAAGATATAACAGAAAAAAAACTGTTAAACGCATTACGGGTAAATTACTAAACTTTTACTTTCTGTTTAACTTTACATCTATTGGTTTATATAGTATTTATTTATAGTGATTTTTGTAATTTATAAGAAACTGTTTGTTCCTATTATGAATAAAGTTAAACAATATTAAATACGATATTTGGCAACTATATTGCATGTTGATTTGGGGATCGAAAGAGATTTGTAAAAATAATTTAGAAAACAATATGTATTTTTAAAACTTTAACGGAATATCGCAGTAAATTTATATTAAAACCTTCGTGTTGTCATGACGTAGTGTCGTATGCTAGAAGCTTGGTATATCTTTATTCAGGGTAACTGGCGGGTCGAAATTCGAGGACCTGATAGTTTGAGATCATACATGAAGAGATAAAAGTATAATTATTTACTGAGTAAACTCAACCGAAAGTTACAGAATTCATCACTCCATGCATGGCTACTTATGCATATTACAATAGATACTTGGCGGGTGGACGTGTGCGTGTAGCGGGAACACTGCTGTGTGCGTGTTGAATGAGGCTGCCTGCGCGTCGGGAAAAGTGTAGTAATGTCTCTTTATTTATTTATAAATAATTCTGTTGAAAAAATCAGTGCCTACTTTTATTACATAATTATGATCAGAATCTAGTACAGAGTTCAATATCTAAAATTTGTCCCCAGTCACCCTGTATATCTTAATATGAACTTATTGGACCATATTGGAACACAAAAAAAGTAATAATAATATCCTTATGAACTTTACAACAAGTCTTTATCAGCTGGCCGCCTGGAAATCGAATCCAGTACCTACACAGCACGTGGGACCGATCACACAAACATATTAAAACTTACTATCGGAGTACATAGCTGGGTCAGTTTGGGTATTTATTAAGGTTTTGTAGAGGAATACACAAATAGTCAATATTTATATTTCACAAAATCCGTCGTACCTAATATACCGTACCTTGCCTTCTGCACAGTCTATTGTGAGCCGAAACGGCGCCGGAGCATTTTCACTGGATTCTGGCTGCAGCTGAAAAAAATCAATACTATTTTGTGAAAATAAGTTGTACTCCATTTCTTTCTTTTGCAAATGGTTAGAAGATTTTCTTTTTTGTTTTCATAGTTTTCTGGATTTCCGTTAACGTCTCAAAGAATGTTAAGATTTCTCTTTTATTGTTCCATTATTATGGTTCCTTCAACCAAAATAACTTTAGCTTGATTGTGAAAGAGAAACTTCTTTAGTATTTTAGTTTTTTTTTTATCATTTGGTATATGTTAAGACGACCGGCTGGTGTAGCGGTAACATACATTGCCTTCTATGCCAGAGATCCTGGGTTCGAATCCCGGGGCGGCGGGTATTTGTGTGATGAACACAGATATTAGTCGTCAATTCATGGATGTTTATATGTTTATTTAAGTTTATTTTATTAAAAATATGTATTTATTAGATATGTATGTTTATATATTTCTTAAGTATATCAGTTATCTAGTATCCATACCACAATTAAGAAACTTAATTTGGGCTAGATAATGATGTGTGAGTGTCAGAAATATTTATTTATTAATTAAAATAAATAAATATTTCTAAAATATTGAGCAGAAGCGTTATTTTGCGTAGGTGAATTCTATGCTACATTTTCAACCCTTGTGCCATTTATGAGGTTCATAGTATATATATTATTCCCTACTATTTGGAGCTTATAAGGTGCTTGTCCGTTTGCGTAGTTTTGTGAAACGCGGCAAATAAGCGTTAATAACTATGAATAAAGTAGTAATGGAACTTTAACTTCAAAACCGTCAGGGCTCGCCTAGCTAGCGACCACCCTTCACTCCGGGGGTGATGTGTTCCAGCAATATACAGGGTTAATTTTAATTAGCGCACCACCTCTTGCGGGCAGCGTCTCCCCTGTCCACCTCAATACCAAATACATTTATTCTACGACTTTTTAAATTAATAATTTAAAAAATGTAAGTTCTCCCATACTAAAAATAATTATTGTCTCTAAACTGGCGTTACTCTATTTACACAGATGCCACGCACCTTGCGTCTCGCCACGTGCAGCGGAGCGCGGGGCTACGGGGTGACTTACGAAATACAGAGTAATAAATAACAGAGAGAGCAAAAATTTTTTGTGCTATTTATCGAGATTTATAAAAAGTTGTAGAACAAATGTTATTGGTATTGATGTGGAGAGGCAGTCTTCAAGAGGTGATGCGCTTATTAAAATTGACCCTGTATTTTGATGAGCCAGTTCCTTCCAAAACGTGTTCCTCTTGTGACTTCTTCATAAATAAATGTGACCGTTTCAACCTGACGTTTTTAATTGTAGACATGAATACGGTGGTAAATTGTCTCAAATTTTTGTTCGGTTTATAAAACCATTGCCAAGACAAGACTTCTATAAAACACCTGTGACACTTAAATTATTGTCAGTGTCACTAACATAATTCTCGGTAACAGGTTAATAATTGTCGGCGATATTATAAAATTTTTCATAGAAAATATTGTTAAAAATTTTGTTTGACACATCGATAAGTCAAAAGTCAAAGTCAAAATAATCTTTATTTCGTAAGTATTTAAATACATATGTGTTTTAACTATTTGAACTGTAAATTAAAATTTTCCTTGTTTGTTAGACAGTAAGCGTTTAGAATTACTTTGTATTTTTAAGGAAACTGTAGGTCTATGTTAAGAAAATGTTTGATATTAATTACTGTGAAAGACCGTTTGTTTCTATTTTAAATAAATAAATAAATAAATGATTTGCAACCTTCTTAGTAACTAAAAAAATTGGCTGAAAATCCTTTGTCAATTGTTTTTTATAACGTATCAAATCTACATAAGCAAAGAAAATGGAATTAAGTCGAAAAGATTTTAGAGCGATGATTTTAAAAGTTCTCTCAGTTCGCACGACTGTGCCACTCGTCTTCAAAATTATTTTGGGAGAGAAGCACCTTGTTTGAGCACTGTGAGGGGATGGTTTGCTGAATTTGAGAGAGGTCGTGTTTCCGTTCATGACGAATTTCGAGAAGGGCGGCCTTCAACTGTCGTCTACGAAAATAATGTGGCTGCTGTTAAGGGGCTAATTGAAGAAAATCCGCTGATTACCTATGAGACAATCCGAGGACTATTGGGGCATGGTATGGTATGAGCCAAATACGGAAAATTTTACACAAAGAATTAAAAGTTCGGAAACTTTGTTGTCCCTCATGTACTGACAGCGGAGCAAAAGCGGGTTCGCTTGGAATGGTGCCCACAGATGCTACTGAAGTACGACCACTGACATTCTAAAGTTGTTTATGACTGGAAAATAATAGTGACTTTATTGTTTTAAACACGAAAAACAACAGCAAAAAGAAGAATATCTTGAGAATAGGTGTTTGAAAATGAGAACAACCCAACAAAAGCGAGGCAGAAAAGTTAGTAAAAAAATGATGTCGTTTTCTTCTCAACTACGGGTCCCATCTCCACAATTCTACTTGAAAATCAAAAGAGTGTTTATGCCGACTGGTATTCTATCGCTTGTTTACCCAGGTTGTTAGAAAAAAGTTCGCGAAAGACGACCAAAAAGCCGCGTACGCTTCTTCACACACTGCCAAAGAAACAAAGTCATTTTTAGCTTCCGAAAAAGTAAAACTCGTCACCCATCCTGCACAACCCCGACCTAGCGCCGTTATTTCTGTATTTTCCCTAAAATCAAAGATTCGATGAGAGGTTTCACTTTTACCAACTCCAAAGAAGCAGTGATATCGTCCAATCAGCACATAAAAAGCATGCCTTCAGATCTGAGGTCTTCCTGTTTTAAAAATGGTTCGATCGCATGAAAAAAATGTTAAAATGTAAAAGAGAGTATTTTGAAAAGCAAAATACATATTTTGGTTATAACATGTAGTTTACTAATTTACGCAAAACTTTTATTGTGTTTTATCATTAAAACTGACCAAGTGTCAAGCTACTTGCGGTGCCTTGTTTTTGTCGCGGGAGTATGTTTCTGTAGAGATAATCGAGTTCAAATATAAAATGGTATAAAAACTATTAAAAAGAAGATAAAAAAGATTCTGAACAAACTGTTCCATGAAGATCTGAAAAAACTGTTTTCAGGATTCATACACAAAAAAAATATATAATTTTTTTGTATATTCTACCGTTACTCTACTGATACAGATTTTTTTGTTGAAAGTAAAGTCTATTATTTCTAAAGAAAAGTCAATTTTTGGTGAAAACTCTCTTCTTCACATATGTTGTTGTAGTGTAGACCACTTTGGCCATGGGGTAAACCTAACTGCCTCAGAAGTCAGTGGTTGCGGGATCGATTCCCGCACGGAACAAGAAAAAAAAATGTTCCGTGTCTGGGTGTTTATCTACTCGTATTTATGTATTTATATTCTAGGTTCCCCCTAGTTCGCTACATGGTATCCTAACACAAGCTATGCTTACTTTGGGGCCATGTAGTTGGTGTGATTGTCTGGGGATTTTATTTATTTATCATTATTATACTATTCTATAATATCAAAACTTTTATCACTGCCCGAAATATACTTTTTACGCGAATAGTATTTTCTTCGTGACTCGACACTTGTCATAAATGAACATGGCCAACTTTCAATTCTTTATTGACAATTAGGTACCTATGCGTTTAATTTAAATTGTCAGTAAATCCTCTACAATTTATCGAATTCTTATTTTCACTTTGTTTTTATGAAACACTTAATTGTCGCCTCGTCGTGACAATTTGACAGTTATGTCGCCTTTCCCTATTACAAATATTTTGTCGCACCAAAAATGATAAGCGTTGTACAATTGTCGGGTTGTTGTCTTGTCGCCTGTAAATGTCGCCTAACAATTGTAAGTTTTATGAAACAGCGCCCAGTTGAGCTTGAGATTAAACATGTTTGATTTACTTAAAGCAAAACAATACCATCTTCTTCGTACTTTATTTACTTACTAAACTAAAAATCTAATATTTTTGGTACTTAACTCTTTGCGTCGAGGTGGTTATTTTTGTACCACCTTTTTGTCCAAATTTAAAATAACTCCATCTTTGCCCTCTCTTTTGAACCAATTAAGTAGAATATCACGTTTACAGCTAGGCTAACCTGATTTGTCACCACAGAATCGATATTGTATAACATTTGAAGATACCAACTCAAGTGTTTTCGAGTGTCTTTTGAGTTCAGTGTATAAAATTGTAAGTGGTATGTTTCTATTGTATTTATGCTCTAGTCTATTGATTATTACAAACACTTTAACGAGCATTGTTATTTTTTTTTAAATTAGTTCATACGAAAAACCATTTTGAGGAATAAGGTTTTATAATAGTAGATTATGCATCAAGGGGATAAAGCAGTGTATTATGTCACGGGCATCATATTGAATCCTGAGCGAAATGAAGGATTCTGTAGATAATTCCCGAACGCAGTGAGGGAATTAAGATGTTAATTCCCGAACGAAGTGAGGGAATTATGGTAAGAATCCTGAATGAAGCGAGGGATTCAAGACTGCCCAAGACTAAGACACTGTTATCCCCGAGGAGCATACTCTACTTTATACACCACCTTGTAAGATAATTAGGTAATGAAACGCAGGAATTAAATCAAGTACTTAGGTATTTAATCATTTAGAAATTAAAGATAATATTAGAAACAATTGACCAGTTATGTAAAGATAAAGTGATATTTCTATTTGGTATATTCATTGTTTACTGTTGTCTTCAACATTGAGTAAACAGTCCATAGGCTGCTAGGTTTCTTTGTAGCAGACAACTGTTGAAATATACTAAATGCAATGACTCCGAAATAATTTTCACGGCTTTTTTAGTTTTCCAAGCAAAGGAATCTTCGTAAAATTTCATGTACCTACAAATGCTTCGATTTACACGACAAAATATTATCGACGATACTATTTGCTTCATTTCTAATATCTTCTGGTGTTAAATTGTCACTCGAGCTCGACATATTTTATTTATTTGAATACTATTGAAATAAAAACTCTGAAAAAAATTTATTTTCAAAAACCGCGCAATTTTACTTCTTATTTGTCTTTTTCAAAAGGCAAAAGAAACCGTCGCATACAGGTTTTTTACGAGGGTTTTTAATTTTTTCTTGGTAGTCGTTCCAAATGCAAAGGTACACAAACTTATACAGCCAAATTTAAAGTCCATATATTTTTTAATTAGGCAATGCAAATAGTCATACAGCCATGTCCATGTAGGAATTATTAAATTTCGCTCCAATTGACATTCCAAAATCAAATGACATTATAACCCTTAGGATTAAAGTATATGTTATTCCCTGTAAGATACCTTTTTTAATCTTAAGGGATTAATATCTTGTTTTAGGTGGACTTTATGTCGTACATAATGCGAATTTTAAACAAAGGTGGTGTATAAAAGATTTAAATACATTGGGGTTTTAAAGATTTTAAACAAAATACATTTGACCTTTATTTAACCCTGATGGTATCAAATCGACTAAGATGTTGAATCAATTTTTGAAATGTTTTTGTTTAAAATCAATTTCGTGACATTAATGATTTTAGCACACAGACACAGTTAATGTTTATTTTTACTGAATGACACGTGTTCATAAGGTTAATGTCACATGACGTCATTACCTACTAATTTAATAAAATTAATATAAATATATAGCACCCTTTAAAATAAAACTGTTGATATTGTATGATATTCCTTAATTCTTCGAAAAACTGCTAGCATGTAATATTTTTTGAACCGACTTCCAAAAAAGGAGCAGGTTCTCAATTCGTCTATATGTTTTTTTTTCGTTTTTTTTTTTGTGTCTTTTTTACACGATATTTCGGACAATTATGAATAGATTTTGAAAATTGTTGGTTCAACTGATACTGGATACTTCATAGTTGGTCCTATTTTAATTTAATCGAAATCGGTTGAGTACCTACTTCATTAAAAAATTAAAACATTTGAAAAAATAAGTATGATTTCGGAGAATGTTTACGTGACATTCTCAACTCAGCCAAAGTTTTGACGTGAAGTCGGTTTTTTTAATGCTCTGCATTCGTTGATTATTTAAATCTTGACTGCACTGTTGTGAAAGATTTCCTACTTTACGAGGAATATCAACAGATACAACGTCCTAATCTGCAGCGCGAGCACAGAACTTTCTCGACTCGTATCTTTACTACCCATTGCTGCAAGGGCAGCTTTAATAAATGTGTGCTTTAGTAATTTTGAATTTTTGTAAACATGTTGTACTCTGAAATAACTGTAAAATAAAAAAAATACAATGCTACTAAAAACTTGCAACCGAACATACTATACGAACATTCGTAAACATACGATTAGACAAAGTTCTGTGCTTGCACCGCAGGACCTATGGAGAAGAAAACGAAAAGCTCTAAATAGATGTCGCTTCATACGCTTGACCCATTACAAACCGTCAAATGAACAAGTCGTTATCGAAATTGCTTGTTCACTGTTCTTTTTTGCGGTAAATCTATATGACAATGTGTTTTTTCTGTATGAAAATGTGGAAAATATGGACCGAAATATGTGCATTTCCATAAAAGTTCAAATCAGGTACATCCACAACTTCCACATGTTCAGAAAAACTGTTGTATCCATTTTCTATAAAACTTAAGACTACGCAATGATGCATTTCTTTTTTTTGATAAAAAAACAGTATAAAATTAACTTTTACTATGGTATTTCACAGTTGTTATGAGTCAACCGTAATTAGCGCCTCTAGTGGAAAAAGTTTGCAGTTTTCTACCCCATTGACATTGAATGAATTTCGACGTGCTGTTTATCAAGGAGGCCACAGATACTGACTGTAATCCTGACTGTGTAAAATAAAAAAAATACTGTTTATTTTTTTATTAGATACGCAATATTATAGTATAAATGATTTTTAAATTAATGATATAGATTTAGTATTTTTATAAACCTTGATGAAATTTAATAATATAATTAAAAATAAGTAAGTTTATAAGTTTGGACATAATAGAGGTATGTTTTTTATAAATGTGATAAACAATTTTATAACGTAAAATATAATTCCCAACATAATTGAGATGGAATCATGGTATTACCTAAATGGACCAAAATAAATATGAATTGCATTGTATTATCCTTTATTAAAATTATGACTTTGTAATTTTAAAATTTGCAGAGTTATATTGAAAAGTGATTGAAGTAATCTGTTATATAAATATAGATTAAATATCCTTTTTCTACCATATTCTGCGAATAAATGATGTTCTATTCTATTAAGCTTATGTAAACAAACTTCGCCTTCATTCCATGATTGGAAACCAATCTGGAGCATCCTCTTCAAGACCAGCCTTAATTAAAAAGTCAAAGCTAACTGTCCCTGAGGAAATATGATTAGAAAGTAGTCGCCACCAGCACGAAAGGGGTACAGTCACTTGCATTAATATGTACTCACTTCGCAACGAATTCGGTTGTGATAAGGTTAAAATTCCAATGAAAGTGTATACATATTGTTAGACGTGACTGTAGTTACATAGGTTCAGACGTTGCTGTAAATTCAGCAGCAAAAAAGCTCTACCACGCATGTCTGGCAGTGTTCTATTATTAAAGTTCCTCTTTGTATTAAGAAAAATAAGTCACGATTTAAAGACTTTCATTTAAAAAATAATTCTAATAAAGAAAATTTGACCTTGTACTATCGAAAAAAATTCCGGTATTACACCTTTAAGGCTAAATTCACTTGCACCTTCTAACTTGTCCTATTTGGTATACAAGATTTCGAGATCAAATCATGTATTTTTATTTAAATAAAAAAAATTTAATAAACAAATCATTATATTTAAATGGTTTCCCTGTTTAGTTCCAATTTATTATTATAGTTTATTGTTATCGTAACAAACATATTTTTAAATGGAAAGTTATTTTAAAAAAAAGACATGATTTGATCTCGAAATCTTGTTAAGAAAAAAGAAACTAATTTGAGATTAATTAATGAAACTAATTAGTTGTAAGGTGTGGGCGTTCTATCGAGGTTTGTATAATTTTAATAACGTCACCTATGCCTAGATAAACAATTTATTATGTCACAGTAATTAAAACTTTATTTCTTGCATTCAAACCAAATTTGGATTTCTTTCTGTTCCGGGTCGCATTTTCAGCTTTCATTTTTTTTTAATTCCTGTTTCGGGCCAGTTTATTTTTCATTCTTGTTTCGGGTCGGATTTTAAAAAGTTGATTTTGTAGAGACAGACAGAAAGTAAAATAAAACAGAAAGTAATATTAACAGTCGTACCTGCTTAATAATAATTTAATTTGAATCTACGTTCACGCATCAACATTATGCGGAACAAATAAAACAGTATTTTATACATAAATAAATACTACACTAACATCATCATTTCATTAAACTAATATTTTTATTACTAAATCACAGTCACAAGATATTGCAAGGCATGTAAATAGAGAATATTTTTTTTAACTATTGTAATAATGACTAACCATCGCAACATAGACGATGCCACACAGTTAAATATGAGCTCTTAAACAAAACCCTAATACAATAATAAAAAAATAAACTTCTGTACAGATAGCAATTAAAATACCTATAACAAGTTCGTAGAACTCATACTTAGTCACATTTTAGAATCACAAATCAAAAAAATAAACCACTTACAAGTTCATCGAACTTGTACTTTTTTATAATTTAAAATCATAGACCTGTTACATGAAGCCTAATTTATAAATTTATAAAACTCTGTTTAATTATGTTAACAGTATCAACGTTTTAAAAAAAATAAGATTAATTAAAATAAAAAAAAAAGTATTTCTTTGTAATCTACATAAATATTAATCTGAATAATAGAATTAGAAAACTACGGGACATATTTTTTCAAGACAATGCCCAAGACAAAATTTTCCTTCTATCATGGCTGTTATAGAATCGCTTATAATTTTATCCAAAGCAATGTATTGAGGACAACGGGCATTACCTTAGCAACAAATTAATGCAATTTAATGCAACCGAAATCAGCATCATGTTAAAGTACTTTTAAAAACCTTTACACTAAAACGTTTTTAAAAGATGATTAGAAAGATAACTAATATATAAAAAAAAGTATTTAACAGCTACTTGGCATTCGGGGTCAAAGAAGGTTTCTGTTGTATACGACTTATTAACACAACTATTTAAAATTATGTTATGTTAAATAATTGTATTTAGTCTGATTTTTATCCTGTTTGTACAAAAAGTGTGATAAAGTACATGAATTACTATTCGACCCGAAACAGCAACAACATTCGAGCCCAAACAAGCATAAAATAATAAATTATTTATTTAATTTAAATTTGACCAAAACAGGCTTAAAATCCAGCCCGAAATAATAATTTTGATTCGAGCCGAAAACTAGTAGGACGAAACAGGAAGTAATCCAAGTTTGACGCCACTTGTTTTGTATTCGATGCACTTTGCTGAATTGCGAATGCAAGATTATTAACATTAAATCACTGCACTTTATTAATTAATTAGAGTGAGTATTGTCTTCGTCATCATCATTGTTTTTTGTGTTTACCTGCTCAAAAAAAACTAATGATGTTTCAAATGATACATACCTAATAAAATGTCGACCTGATAAAATAAAATTTTAAGGGAAATAATAAAACGAGCGACTAAAAAACAAATTTGGACTGTCTTGAAAAAAATGTAAAAATGAACGGTTTTAAATATTAATAGTGCGACTGAACTACTAAGTGAGCGACTAAAACACAAACTATTTAATCATAAGAAAACAAGTAGGTTGGTTAGGTGCTAAATATTGAAAATCATAATGCCTATATTCATACATTTATTTTATACCAAAATAATATATTCATTAACATTGCGATGAAAAATATTATCGACAAGAAGGGCTCCCGTTCCGGAAGACGTAGTCGGTACGGTAAGGACGACAAGCGCAGCGAGCAGAGCGAGCGAAGCGAGCCGGCGAAGCCCCATAAACCCTAGAGCTTTATTAAATAACACCGACGTGGTTTGTGGCACGGATTGTGGCAGACATAGTAATTTAGAAGTCAACTTCGATTTTTATAGGGGAATAATGGTATTTAAAAGAAGTCTGTTTAATAAGCACCCTTACATAATGTTTTTAAGTCTCTGTTTTATTGATTCTTCGTCACTCGCAGTCAGTCGCTCAATTAAAACAGTAGGCCAAATTCATTATTTTTGTCACCTAAAATTTTTACTTACAGTTACTCGATTAAATACTACCCAATATTAATGTTGACCTCATTAATTACTTGCCAAATTTAATTAGGTGAGCCGTTTGATAGTTATCTATTGATAGTTATACACTTTAAAGATTATAAAAAAGAAAAAACAAAATATACCTAAGATAATGTATTATAACTGCCTTAGCACTAAAATTTCTCAGAGGCGACTCTTGAGTGCACTGCTAATAAATATTGCATAATACCTATGCATTGATAGTGTACTGTTTATCTTTGTTAAACTCTATAACAGTATAATAATAGTAGGTAGGTTATGTTTTTAATTTAAATTTATCTTTTTACCATATAAATACAACAGAAACAAAACAAAGAACTAAAATAGATACAAAAGATGGTCTTATCTTAATGTGCAATTACAAATTCCTTCCAGATAAACTTTGGGTGAAAAATTGGAGACTTAATAATAATTAAATGTTTTATTTACTGGAGGTATAGGGTACAGGCCTTAAGTTTAAATATTAGCAGAGGTGCATTGTTTTCTATTATGACAGCTATTGCTAACCATACAAGCATTGGGCCGTATTCTTCAAACAGAAGCTTCGTTTTTGTTAGCATCATTTGAATTTGAAGTTTTCTTATTATAAGTTAGAGAGACTTAAAATTTGCGAATATAATATGGAGACGAGCCCATTAACAAACCAGCAGTGCGATCACAGAACTTTATCGAATCGTATATTAACGAATGTTTACGAATGCTCGTATAGTATGGAGTCGGATGCAAGTTTTGAGTAACATTGTTGTACATATTTATGAGTACAACATGTTTACAAACATTCAAAATTAACAAGGCACACATTTATTTAAGCTGGCCGTGCGGCAATGGATAGATTTCAATTTTTTTCTTAAAAACCGTCTCCATACTATACGAACATTCGTTATCAAACGATTTGATAAAGTTCTGTGATCGCACTGCTGGTATAAATCAACGAATTCCCCTTATAAAAATGAACATAGGTATGTGTTAAGAAGGTAAATAAATAAAATTATAATAATAAAATCCCCAGACAATCACACCAACTGCATGGCCCCAAAGTAAGCATAGCTTGTGTTATGGGATACCATGTAGCGAACTAGGGGGGAACCTAGAATATAAATACATAAATAAATAAACACCCAGACACGGTTTTTTTTTCTTGTACCGTGCGGGAATCGAACCCGCAACCACTGGCGTCTGAAGCAGAAAGGTTTACCCCACCGCCAAAATGGTCGTCAAATAAAAAATAGTGTGTCAAAAAAATTCAGAATCATTGAATTTGTTATATTTTCGGCACGGACTTTCCCATGGACACCTTTAGGTGTTATTAATGTATACAAATGTATAAAAATCAAATAATATACAACCAAAGGCAATGTATACCAAGTATATTAAACTCGATATTTTAATCTTTATTTAATATTTTAACTTTTTGCTTTACTGGTTGTCGGAGATATCTTCAGGAAACACTCAAGAACATGCCATTCACATAGTACTAGTCATGAGGCATTGTTAAATGAGTTCCTGAATCCGCCATCTTCTTTTACTACCAGGGGAAGTGTAGGCCATAAACGTTCAGTCAAATTTAAAAAAGCTACCCCCGTTACAAGAACAACATGAAAAGAAATAGAAGCTATAACCTGGATTGGTCTATAAAAGCGATTGTGGGGAAGTGCACTATTGTATTTAAACTATATCAGTGCTGTAGAAACTCACTTTTTACAAAAAGCAAAAATGTACAGTAGTCCAGAATCGCTTCATAGTTATAAATCACTTTACAGCAATGAAAATCGCTTTATAGTGGCCGGTTCTATACTTCTACACTTTTTTGTTTTGTAAGTTTTTTTTAATTGTAAAAATAAACTGTGCGCAGACCCAAATATGGGTAAATATTATAAATAAATAAATAATACAATAAAACTTAAGCCGGGTATCAATATTAGAACAGAACTTTTTATAATTTGTAAAAGTTTTTGAATTCATTTTAAGGTATTGCGAATATGGTTTAACAATTGAAAATTTTCCCTAAATAAAACCTGAATTATGCTAAATAATTATTTTTAAAGTAAAACGTTTACGAAGTTAAAGCTTTATTTTTTACTAAAAAGTTAGCATCCTCAGAATCATTAGCGAGAAGCCCGACTGCCCAATCTTGCGACACTGGGTGCACACTCATGTCCACTTACCTGACAGGACAAACATTCAGGGCAGATTTCAAAACTAAGCTATGTATTTTTGTTGTTTTTTTTAGTTTGTTTATTTATTATTTTGTTTTACCAGCTTTTAATACGCACTAAGATTCTCTTTTATTTTTTACTAAGACACTATGGACTCTGTCTGAAATAAATATTTTTTTTTAATATTGCCGGAACACATCACCAGAGCGGTTATATTTGGAGGCAGTTTTAATTGAATGGCGGTTTTATATGTATCGCTACCCAGTTGGATCAACTGTTCAAATGCTAATTTGACTCTTACTTTTATGTTCTGATTGACGAGATTTTATCGGTGACTAGATCCGTGTTATCTACTTTCTGACTAAAGCTTCATAATACATTTTATGACTGTTTTCAACTTTATCCTTACTAATCAAATGAAATACAAAAATGCTACATACTTCAAGAACTTCAGTACAACTTATCTCCAAGCAACCTCGCCATTCTCCACAAGATTGTATCCCACCACCATATTCTTGCAAAACAGAACACAATCACACTTTACGAAACAATTTATCACACACACTATCTACAGAAATACTAACCACCACAAGAAATACCGTAACGACCACGTATCGATTCATTTTATCGATTATCGGTCTCCGAAGCGAAGATCACGACATCTTTGTTGTGTCAACTGCGCATGAACACGTAAATATGTGATTCAGAACTTAATTCCGCTTAAACTGTGGAGTCTGCATTTAGTTCGATTGCTGTGTTAGTTTTGACTGTGACTTTTGTTTGTATGATATTTTTTATTATGTTAGTTACACAGAATGAAAGATTTTTTTTTGGAAAACTGGCCGATGAAAACTGGTTCTATCTGGTTTTAAGTGTGCTACCTCATTGTTGATGTCAGGATAAATTGAGGAAGTTCTTTTCAAAACTTGACTATTCCACTTTTTGTGTTTTTGCAAAATTTGAGATAATTGTTTTTTAGGTATGCCATTTTAAAGAGGAATAATCAACTTTTTACGAAATTATGTTTTTCTATGATTTTTTCTTGTGTAATTATCAAATTTTGGTCCCATTTTACTTTCGCTGCGCCTTCATATAAATGTTACTAACTTCGAAAAGTAACTGTTTTGTGGTAATTGGAATAGTCAAGTTTTGAAAAGAGCCTCCTCAATTATGCATTACCGATCCTAGGCTGGATACGCCTTTTCCTGTATCTTTTATGTCTGCGTAGAGTCTGCTTAGAAATGCCCCTGATGGACCTTCCTTTTGTGGAAGGACGCCATTAGTAAATAAAACAAGGCAGCAAGATCAAATGGCATATTTGATAGTCATGAAGAACTTGTGTAATAATAAGAATTACATACATACATAACTGCACGCCTGTATCCCTAATGGGGTAGGCAGAACACCAGACGTTTTTAAACCATCTGATGTCACGTTTGACAAATTTGGAGGCATTATAATGGTGAATAGAGAGAGACTATTGCAGTGATAGGGGCTCAGCCTATCACCCAGAAAAAAAACCTGCAATAAAACCTCTATAAATACAATTTTCAACACACTTGCTCGTAAAGTGAGCGTTATTCTATTGAATTTAGAACTATAAACTGGGCTATAAGTCATGCGTGCATAATATATTATACCCTAGTGCGTAATATCATCGATTGCGCGTCGTGTCACTCGCACGCACCGTAGCGAAAAAATAAAATAAGTACTACCCGACCGACCGTACAAAATGAATTGTACTAAGTGTAACAAAACTGTATCCGAAGGAGTGAAGTGTGGTCAATGTCAAGGACATCTTCACTACAGCTGTGCAGGAGTAGCTGAAGCAACCTATCGGAAGATGGGTGCTGAGAAAAAATCTGCATGGAACTGCGTAAAATGCCGTACCCCGCAGACGCCGACCGTTACTACCGGCAGCATTTATCAAAAAACATGCTGTAACAATAACTCTGCCATGATCGAGGAAATAAAACAATTAAGAGAAGATTTCACTTTGGGAATACAAAATCTCACATTAAAATTAACCGAAATAGAATCCAACTTGAGTCGTTTTGATGAACGTCTTACCGTAGTTGAGAACAAAGCGAACTTAATAATGAAGCTACAATCCGACCTAGCAACCTCCAAAGACAAAATTACTCAACTGGAACACATAAATAATGAACGTGAACAATTTGGAAGAATAAACAATGTCGAGATATCTGGTATACCTATAACAAAAGGAGAAAATCTAAACCATATATTACACTGCATATGTAATAAGATCGGATTAAACATAAGTGATACGGATGTGAACAGTATTAATCGCGTGCGTCGTTATACACAAATTGAACCTGCGAATAATAGTGGTGATGGTGTTAAAACAAAGCCGAGACCGCCAGCAATTATCGTTAATTTCACGCGACGCCGGAGCAAGGATCAGCTGTTAGCGGCGGCGCGGGCGCGCCGTGGCCTTACTACCTGCGACCTGGACCTTTCGGGCCCCTCCACACCTATCTACTTTGGAGACCACCTCACGCCGCGTAACAAGCTGCTGCTGAAACGTGCTCGAGAACTCAAGGCCCAATTAAATTACTCATATCTATGGATTCGAGATTGCAAAATAATGATGCGTAAATCTGATAAATCCCATATTACATACATATCTAGTGAGAGTGATTTTAAAAAATTAAAGTGACAATTTCAATTTTGTTATATAGTTCCTACACTTATTACAGTAAACTATAATCCAACGGTAAAGTTAACTTGCTTTTTTCATAAACCAAATAATTATTGTAATGATGTTACATGTCAGTCATTTTTCCTATCAATAATATATACCTACCACTGCCAAATAATAAAACCTGTTCATAAAGTAATATTTCGTGCTCATTTTGTGTTCTTGTTCTTGTTTATAATAACATATTATTTCTTGTTGGTTCCCGTAAAAATCATAGTTAAACAGATAATACAAACTTATTACTTATTCGTTTACAAACATTACTTGGTTTACTATAATTGCATACCTTTATTAAGTGTTAACTACTTCCATATGTTTTATATTTCCAATCTATTGGTACCTACATCGCTCATATCTACGACGCAATATAAAGTTGTTAATTTGTTTAAATTCATACTTAGATATGCCTTCTAAACAATTTAATGGTTATTATCAAAATGTGCGGGGACTTCGAACTAAATCACTTAATTTCTTTGCAGAGGTTTCGCAGTCTGAATATGATTTTATATGTATCACAGAAAGCTGGCTTACAGCTGACTTCTATGATCGTGAGTATTTTGACAGTAGGTATGTAGTTTATCGATGTGACCGGTGCGCTAGCGCGAGCGGCGAGCAGCGCGGCGGCGGGGTCATCGTCGCTGTCCGCGTCGAGTATGTATCACTGCGGCGAGACTGGCCGACGCCCGCGGCTTCGGGTTCTGAGTGCGTATGGGTTTCTATTTTATTGGAACAAAATAAGTACCTAAATATTGCATGTTTGTATACTGTGCAAGGGGCGGGTCACAGTGACGCAATTCGTGCATTTTTGGATATCACTAGTGATTTAATGACGGAAAGACCCAATGATATATTTTTGATTACCGGTGATTTTAATATTTCTAAAGCAAATTGGGTTGACACTGAGTTAAATCATTCCAACTTAATAACTAATGGAGATTTCTGTAGTCAATTGTTAAGTGATTTTTTATCTTTTTCAGACACAAAACAATTTAATAATGTTCGTAATGTAAACAATCGTATACTGGATTTAATAATAAGCAATACGGATTGTCGAGTTGAAGGTTGTCAATCACCTTTATTAGCGGAGGATTCACATCATAGGTCCCTTATTTTGGAAATATCAGTTGTAAACATACAATATATAAAAACAAAGTTTTCGAGTACTTATAATTTTTGTGGAGCTAATTATGAGGATTTGAACGAAGAATTACTAAAAATTAACTGGCGTGATACGCTGGGTTCCTTATCGTTGGATACTGGTATAGATGTTTTTTATAATATCTTAAATAACTTAATATCACTTTATGTACCCTTTCGTACTGTTAAATCTTCTTGTTCTTCTCCTATATGGTACACAAAGGCTTTAAAAAAGGTTTTGGCTGAAAAAAGAAAGTACCATAGGCTATGGAAAAGTTATAATAATCCATTAGATTATGAAAGTTTTAAGATACTTAGAAAACGGGCAAAATTATTGGAAAACGAATGCTATAAAAATTACATTGAATTCTCTGAACATAACATTAAGATGAATTCTAGGTATTTTTGGACTTTTGTTAAAAATATAAAATCGACAAACAAATTACCTCAAACTATGTACTATAAAGGTTGTGCTGCAACTGAAGGGGAAGAAATTTGTAATTTATTTAATGAACATTTTTGCTTAGTTTTTGAACCGGCTGATTCAAACTTATTACCTGAACACTTAGACCCCCCTCAGAATGCTCCAATTGACATAAGCACTATAGAAATAACCCAAAGCGTTGTTCTGAAATATTTAAAGTCTGTCAATGTAAATAAAGGGGCTGGCCCTGATGGAGTACATCCGTTGCTTATAAGTAAGTGTTCTTCCGCGTTGGCTTTACCTCTAACGATTTTATATAATAAATCATTAAAGGAAGGAATAGTCCCAACTATTTGGAAAACAGCATGGATTACCCCTATTCCTAAAGGTTCAGCTAGCCCAGACATTGAGAAGTACCGTGGCATATCCAAATTATGCCAATTCGGTAAAATTATGGAAAAAATTGTTACAGATCAAATTTTTCAATGTGTTAGAACTGTAATAAATCCTAACCAACATGGTTTCTATCCAGGTCGCAGTGTGGAGAGTAATCTCCTTATCTTCACTGAACTAATATTAAATGCAATGAACAATAATCACCAATTAGACGCAATTTACACTGATTTTGCCAAATGTTTTGATAAAATTTGTCACTATACCTTAATGATTAAGCTTTGGAACCTTGGAATACACGGTGATTTGTTCCGATGGATTAAATCCTACATAAACAATAGAAGCCAGGCAGTTGTTCTTAGCGGCTATTTATCACAATATAAAACCATAAGTTCTGGAGTTCCCCAAGGTTCACACTTGGGACCCTTATTGTTCAACTTATACATTAACGACATTAATAATTTTGTTCAGGGATCAAATCTCTTACTTTATGCTGACGACACAAAAATTTTTAGAATAATAAAAACTGTAGAGGACTGCGAAGCTTTACAACGTGATTTATTTAAGTTTGAAAGGTATTGCCAAGACAATAAAATGTACTTAAATTTGGATAAATGTCATGTTATTAGTTATAGTCGAAAACTAAATACAATCACGCATGATTATAATCTTTGTGGTAAAAAAATTTCTAGAGTAACACAGATTCGTGACCTGGGTGTCATCATGGACTCCAAACTTACATTTATCCCTCACATAGACTTTAGTACTAATAAGGCTTATAAACAACTAGGATTTATTTTGAGGATAGGCAAGCCTTTTAAACACTCCTTGACTTACAAAATCTTATACAATAGTTTTGTTCGTCCTAATTTAGAATTTGCTTGTACTGTCTGGCATCCCTTCTTTAGGTCTCATATTGATAGAATTGAAATCATCCAAAAAAAGTTTATTAAATCTCTTGCCTACAGAACAGGTTATTCTTACATTGACTATGAAACCTCTTGTAAGCGATACAACTTAATGTCATTGGAAACCAGACGAAATTATTTTAATGCCATTATGATGTTTAAGATCTTGAATAACATTGTTGATTCACCCGCATTATTGCAAAATATCTTATTTCGAGTGCCTCGTAGATGTGAGCGACTAAGTGTTAAGAGAGACTTATTTTTTGTAGAAAAAAGCAGAACTTGTTATGCGCAAAACAGCTTTGTTAAAAGAACATGTACCTTTTATAACTGTTATTTGAAGGATATTGATTTGTTTTTAGGCCACTCGCTGGCCTCGTTTAAAGCTTCCCTAGTAAGAACATTGAACTTGTGAAATTTTGTTATCTTTTTTGTATGGGTTTTTTGATACTTATGTTATTTTTTTTTTTCTTTTTGTTTTTGTATGCATGGTGATGGGTAATTCATTTGTAATATTTAGGAAACTAAAGGTCTAAATTTGTAAATTTTTTGTAATATTAAGTATTTTGTGTGACTGTTTGTTTCTTATGATTAAATAAATAAAAATAAAAATAAATATAATGAATCCTACAAAGTTGAATTGTACCTTTGTGCAAATTACATGCGAGTAAACAGAGCATATTTTATTGGTCCGGGTTATACATTAAATATTTTCAGAAACAACAAAGAGGTTTTATACCACTTCAAATCCATATACATTTTTAAATGTTTGCGCCTTATATTAGTAAAACAAATTTGTATATCAAACAAATTATTCACAATTTACAATAATTTGTTATAAAATATTAAAATATTTGCATTTACCACTCCAAATTAAACATTTTCACTTAAAATAGGCTGTATATGCTATACAGACATTGACACATTTGGCGGAAAAACAAAACCTACGCGCATGCGCGAGGTTCGGCGCCATTTTTCAATCACAATTCACAGCTTTGTTATCAAATGTGTTTGTTATTTAATGACCACGTATGTCTGTCTTTTACTCACAAGTGTGTTGAAAAACGTCGTATGTAACTCGTGAGCGTTGCTAATTACAGTTTCGGCTCATTATTAAGCCTCAAATCACAGCCTCGACTGTAATTAGCAACTTCGCTCACTTGTTACATAATATACTATTAACATGTTTCTACGATCAGCATTTTCACGATATATTACTTAAACTCATTACTACTTAAAACTCAGTATAAAGACGTGGTCCACATTAGGACATACATCTTTGACCTACTTACTCTACTTTAAAGACCAATCGAAAACAAAAGATTTTATTCATTGTAGGAATATCATCATCACAACTCTTTGTAATGAGCCCACATTAGTCTCTCCCCTGGATAACGAGGCCATAATCCACCAAGCTGGCCCAGTGCTAGATGGTGGATGTCAGAATTTTCAGGGCGCCGAAATGGCTTCTGACAAACCCTAACGACTACTGAATATAAGTATGCAGCACCCGGAACCGACCGCTTAACGTGCCCTCCAAAGCACGGAATTCGCCGTGAGAAATGAATGGTCAGCGGTCACCCATCCAAAGCTGAATTAGGGCGGCACGGGACCAGGCGACATGGACAACATTGGGAGAGGCCTTTACCAAGCAGCAGGCGTTCATCGACTGATGATAATGAAGAACATCTAAATTAGAATTAGATATTAGGAGTTAGTAGAATAATAAATAAAATAATAAAATCCCCAGACAATCACACCAACTGCATGGCCCCAAACTAAGCAGAGCTTGTGATATGGGATACCATGTAGTGAACTAAGGGGGAAACCTAGAATATAAATACATATATAGATAAACGCCCATGTAAGTTTATTACTTATATTAATTTTAATTAATTAATATATTTAATATGTATGTGTATCAATAATATTTATCCGTTATATAGTATTCATAGTACAAGTTCCTAAATGAAACTTAATTTGGGCTAGGAATTGTGGTGTGAATGTTAATTGTTTTATTTATTATTACATTTATATTATACGATCCACGGAAGTCGAAGCATGGAAGTCGTCGTGGCTGGCGCCGTGGTTACTGTGTGTATCATACGATATCACAGGTTAAGCAATGTTCGGCGCGGTCGGTACTTGGATGGGTGACCGCCGACCATTCATATCTCACGACGACTTCCGTGCTTCGGAGGGCACGTTAAGCTGTCGGTCCCGTGTGCTGTATACTTGTATACAGTAGTGTGAGGGTTTGTCAGAAGCCATCTAGGCGCCCTAAAAATTCTGGCATCCACCACCCAGCACTGGGCCAGCTTGGTGGATTATGGCCTATACCTCCTCTTCACCCAGGGGAGAGACCCATGCCTTCCGTGGGCTCATTACAAAGAGTTGTGATGATGATCCGATCCAAATCCGATAAGATAAGAATCTAGAAATCTTCTATGAAATGACGGATGCCGGGTGTAGTGCGTAAGGATGCTTTCATAAAGAAACAGGTTTCCGGTACGGACAAACTTGTGCGGGTTTGTACCTATCAATTTGCATACAATTTGTCTGTACCGGAAGCCTGTTTCTTTATATAAGCACCCTAAGCTACCGTAGAGGTAGTTGTACAGCTACGCCGCGCCGGAACCTCATTTTCTCGGAGAAGAATCGGATGTATTGCGTAACCGCTCTTACAGTTAATCCTGTAAGAATTTCTAAATAAAATAAAGCCCTTAAGAGTCAGCTGACCAATGCCATCTTCAAATCCGACAACGTCCTCCGTCCCCTTCTCTTAAGTTAATAATAAATTAAACATACAGACACAACTTAACATAGAAATTGAAACTAATAAGTCAATAATTAATAAAAAGAAGACTAAACAAAACGTTTGTATGACCCACATATACTCCTTAACGAAGCAAGGTTAGCATTCGTTATGAAACTACCTACCTATGTTACACAACTTAGTAACTTAAAGGAATCCTTATCACCTCACGAGTTTCATTATTATAATGAAGTAATAACACAGATGAGACATTTTAAAACTCTGTGTGATAAAATGCAGTGGTTACTTACAAGTTTGTACGCAGGAAATATTGTTTTGTATCTTTGGCTGAAAAAGTATTTTGAAAATGAAATTGGCGACGTTTTTAATAGTTGCGGGAATCGTGGTGATCTTTGTAAATGTGGCGCAGGTAAATATTCTATGTAATAATATTCATTCATCTCCCATTTTTATGAATCCTTTGCAGGAATATGAGTCTCTCCTCTGGGTAGGTCTCCCAAGTAGGGGATACAAAGTTTCTTTAAAGCTCGAGTATCGTAAATTCAACGTATAAAACAAAATTTATCTACCGAACTGTTGAATCTTCCATGCTGGACTGGGAGTGAAAGAAAAACATAGAATGTACCAGCTGCTTCTCTTTTTACGGCGGTTTTATTGACGTTTTTATGGGCGATAAGGCTGACCCCCTGTCACTGTAATTGTCCCTCTTCATCATTATAATACCTACAAACTTTGTCAAACGTGACATCAGATAGTTTTATAACCTCTGGTGTTCTGCCTAACCTAAAAAGGATACGGGCGTGAAGTTATGTATGTATGTATGTACCGTTTAATTTTAATACTAATAGCTCTGCCTCTGAATTGGTTCGTTAAGATCAAGTTATAATTTTGGTCAATAGACAACAACTGTAATGCAATCTCAGGTCAAACCAACAAATACATATATTTTTAACACTTGTAAACTGATCTAGCCCAAGTTAGGTTGCCTAAAAAACTTGTGTTATGGATACTAGATAACAAATAAATATAATAAGAAATATACTCGTTAACATACATATCGAACATACAGGGTGACTGGTATTATGTATTTTCTATTGTCTAAATTTGGTTTTCGGAAAGCTTATGGACTAAAGAAGTTTTTTAAAGTAAAATATATTAACAAAACCGTGCCGATTATTTTTAAAATGTGTTGAAATTATTGTGTTTGATATTTTTTTCACCCTGTTGTGATTTTCCAAGGGCAATATCTTTCTTTTTGAGAATTTAATTCCGGCAAAAACCGATTTAACTTACACACAGGCCCGTATAAGTCACTCAATAAGGATAATCTATACTAATATTATAAAGAGGAAACTTTGTATTTTTGTATGTTTGTATTGAATAGGCTCAAAAACTACTGGACCGATTTCAAAATTTCTTTTACCGTTACTTTGAGGGATTCTTCCGAATCCGTATAGGCTATATATTTTTATCCCGAAAATCCAGCGGGAATCGAAATTGCGCGGGTAAAACCGCGCGCAACAGCTAGTATAATATAAAAAAATATGGATTAATAAAAAGTTGTGCGAGTGTGAAGGCAAATTTTAAAACTATAAGACTTAACCCACAGAAAGTAGGCTTTAAATACTTGCAAATTATCCCGTCGACTCGCTCTGGCGGGTCATGTACCAGTCACCCTGTATAATTATTAGGATAAACTTAAATAAATATAAATCACAACATCAAATCAGAAAGTCATCACTCAAATCCGAACCTGAGACCTCCAGCATAGAAGGCAATGGTTTCACCAATACACCAGCCAGCCGTTATAATTACCTAATGAATATCCGTTCAGTAGTTAGAAGTCGTTGTGGCGCCGTTGCCACCGCCGTGGTTAAAGGATGGGTGACCGCCGACCATTCATTTCTCACGACGACTTCCGAGTGCTGTGTACTTGTAGGGTGCTCGTTAGGGTTTGTCTGAAGTCATTCGGCACCCTGAAAATTCTGACAGCTACCAACCAGCTTTGGGCCAACTTGGTGGATTATGGCCTAGGCCTCATCGTCACCCAGAGGAGAGACTCATAGCCCTGCAGTGCGCAGTGGGCTCATTAAACGGAGTTGTAATAATAATAATGAGATTCCGAGTTTATCATGTCCGGACTGACATACAAACGCTGCGAGTATACTTTGAATATGTAAATACATAATGAATTCAAGGTCACATCCATGACCTGGTTCCAAAAAGATTGTTAACGCTGCAAAATTAACTTGCATGGTTGAAGAAGGAAACGGTTTCAAGAGTTTGAATGAAATGCGTTTGACAAATGATGAAACAAGAAACAGGAATGTAAATAATATATATACCTGCCCTTGTAATAGACACCGCTTGGTTGCAGTTTTATATTCCTTTTAAATTTTCTTTTAAAATACCATGAGCATTATACTGTTACTTAAAGGACATTTTCAACGATGCTTATGAATACCGTGAACCCTAAGAACTACTCTAAGAATAATTTAATGACTGTTTTTGTGAGAACGCTGTATTTTTTATAATAATAAAATCCCCAGACAATCACACCAACTACATGGCCCCAAAGTAAGCTGAGCTTGTGTTATGCGATACCATGTAGCGAACTAGGGGGGAACCTAGAATATAAATACATAAATAAATAAACACCCATACACGGAATATTTTTTTTTGTTGTTCCGTGCGGGATTCGAACCCGCAACCACTGGCGTCTGAGGCAGACAGGTTTACCCCATCGCTAAATATTATAGTTAAAATAACTGAGATAGTTTAAAACTGGTTTTAGACTGGTGCAAACTAAATTTAAAAATGTTTTGTGAATCATATTAACTATAGTTTGTTATGCGGCTGTTACTCACATTTTATTGGCGCGACTGCACTCATCCCTGATGAATCCATAATGATGAAGGAATCCATAAGAGTTCGAAACTAGTCGGTCACCTACGACAGTAAATGTGAGTAACAACTGCATAATTGAAATCTGTTGACATTATCTTTACCAAGGGATCTTAAGCTACGCAAAACAAACGCACGCAATTACAAAGTTATTTTGTGTTTTATTTATTTATTTAAGTGTCGACACGTGAATAGGTTTCTCGTGGATGGACGTGTAACACCACAGTCTTCATGCGCACTTTCCATCAGGTGGCATGGAAGACAAACGTCCTATCCTTACAATATAAAAAAACGCCGGTTTTCTTTTTCTCAGGGAAGCTATCTAGTAAAAAGATCACTGCTGCAGCCTGAGCTTCCTGTGTCTTTCACCTCGTGTTTCACCAGCAGTGATGATGACAGACCCTGGAGTCACACCATCATGAAGTACTTCAACAAATTCAAGTCAGCGATGGTCAAAGCCGTGAACACTCTGGCCGATAGTGCTAAGCAATATCATTTGACATAGAAATAAGGGCTTAAACTATTTATTGTAACTTGCAAATTTATTTATAAGTAAACTGTGATATTTTACTGTGTGTATTTTTATTTCTGTTAATGTACCTAAGAGACTTTCGAAGTTGATCTACGTCAGACATTTTTTTTTCTTATTTTTTTTTTTATTTTTATTTATTTATTTCAATTTACTGGTTTCTACAGCACTTTACAATAAAATTATTACAATTACATATTTTCAATACACAGGCCAATTATGAGAAACCCATTTTATAATGTAAAACATAATCCTTTATAAATACAAAAAAGGGAAGCAAAAAAAATTAACAAATAAAATTAAATTTAAATGTCAAAAAATATTATTTAGAATAAAATAAAGTAAATTTAAATTAATATACACTTAGAATCAAAAAATACAAAATAGTTATAAAGAACAAAATATAAAACATAAAAAACTAACACTCACAGATTAATAGATTCTTGATCATCTTTTGGAGTTTTGTCACAAGAATCGATCTCACTCAATTTTTTTACTCATTAAAAGCAGTATAACTAAAAAAATGGAACTCGTTTTCTTTTATATAATTGAAAAGGTTCAAATGTTTGCCTTCCATATCACATGATAGATGGTATTTCTCAAACTCTGAATGCCGTATTTGGCCACTTTGGCAAACTGAAGGCAATGCATGGTAATATTCTCAGGAGTTTGAGGCCACTTTCTGGCTGACCTACGGTTGGACATATAAGTTTTTTTAACTATTTAATTTTTTTTACATGAAATACAACAGCTTTTTAGACTTTTGATTTATTTTTAAATTCTATAATGCTATTTTTACCAAGCACACATTATTTTTTATTATCTTTACGGGCAGTGCACTAAGACTTAAGAATACAATTTATATGTAAGCTGATAAGAGTGAACATGCCAAAGCGTAAGCATAAAAAAATAAATAAGTTAATGCAGTCCTCTATTACTGTTCTGTGATGGTGCGAATAGATTGCTGTAATGGATCCAGTAATCTGCGTAATGTAACATCCAGTGCTCGATGCCTGCGCTCGTTGTATTTGGACGTGTGTTGCGCACGAACTGAGCATTCACGGGCATCCTGAGATTTTTTTCCATATTTCGTCGCGAGCACGGTCCGTCGCCGCACACGTTCTTTTCAACCGACTTCCAAAAGGAAGAGGTTATCAAATCCGGTGTATGTTTGTTACTTGATTAAATTGTCAATTATGAATTGATTTTGGTCATTCTTGTTTCATTTGATAGACCAAAGTACGTCAGAGGTGGCCCATAGAAATTTAATGGAAATTGATTCAGTACCTACTTAAAAAAATATGTATGAAAGCGGAGAATGTATGTATACCTACGTAGATGACATTTCACTTCAGACAAAGATTTGACAAGGGTTTAAAAATGCTGGTGAAGTTGGTTTTTTAATGTTCTGCATTTGATAATTATCTCTCTCCGTGACACTTAACAATTAATAGATCACTCGAGGTATAGAGTCCGAAGATCCCATTCGTGCTCAAATTTTTCAAGCTTTGTTAGTCGTGACGTCCTACCCCTACATCCCTAGGAATATATGTTTAAGCTTCAGCTCTCTACGCCTAGTAGTTATGGCTGTACGTTGTCTATCAGTCACTCAGACGAGTTTTAATATAGGTATGTATGATACTGATGAAGCTCTGATAACAAATTTACAAATTTGTTAAATCTGATAACAAATTTCTATGGGACCACCTCTGACGTATTTTAGTCTATAAAATGAAACAAGAATCATCATAAGTGACCAAATTATCACGTTACAAACATACGCACGATTTGACAACCTTCTCCTTTTGGAAGTCGGTTGAAAAGAACGTGTGCGGTGACCGTGCTCGTGACCAAATACGGACATAATCTTTCTCAGGATGTCCGTAGTGAATGTTCAGTTCGTGCGCACTACACGTCCAAATACAACGAGTGCAGGTAACGAGCGCAGGATGTTACTAGTTCCATTACAGCAATCTATACGCACCAAAACTGGACTGCAGCGACAGCGACAGGCAGTGGCGCGGGCAACGATTTCCGCAACACAATAGAAAGAATTGAATTTGTATGAAGCGAAAAATTGATTTTACAAGGGTGATAATTTATGAATTCATCATATTAAGATTGATGATATCTTGGAAAGTATGCACTTTTATTCCACATATTCTTTGGCAAAAAGTATTATTTTTAAGGAAGTAACAAAACCTCAAAGTTATGGGATATCAAAAAGAACCTTGTTTAATTTTAAGATTCCTACTTATTTTGAAAACACTTCAAAAGTAATTGTAATTTTCAGGTGTGTTACTAAGTTTGAAAGCCAGTGTGATGTAACGATGAGATGTTTTTTTTCATATCAATCAATTAAAAGATAATAGAGGTAGGTAAATGTAAATGGTTAAAGAGGGCGTAAAAATACAAATACTATGATCCGATCATTTTGTCTTCGCCTCTTGTTTCAATTCGCCAAAAAATCCTAATTTACATGATATAAAAAGTCTTTGACAACGAAAAGTTAAGGTGCTGCGCAGACGACAGACTATCCGTGACGCCCTTTTTAGTCTGTGAAAATAGAAGCTATGCAATTACATGCAGTAACGCACACGACACGCAAAAAGTCCGGCGCACAATAATTTGACAAACGTTTGTATAAAAGTTTTACAAACTAAATAATTAGCACTAGTATCCGGCTCGTTTCGGGTGCAAATTGACATCAAGTTACAAAATTTGAGAATAAAAAGAAAAATAGTTAACCACCGATTTTTACTAATAACTAATAACACAAAAAGTGTGCCGTCTGCGCTGCACCTTAACGACAGGAACGAGAAGAATTTAAAAATGTAGGTTTTTATTTTTAAAGCTTTTTCTTGTACTGTACAGTTAAATGTTTGTAGAGGGCTGTAGAAGTTTTTAAAAAAAGTGTACGCAAAGTTTATCAACACTTTTTTCGAAAAAAACGCTGTTTTTTTAACGTTGCTGCAAAAAAAAACATTTAAAATTTATAAAACATCCTGTTCTGTTTGAAATCACGCTGAAACAATTTTATTATGATTTATTATTTATTAGCTAAACACCTATCTCAAACTGGAAAGATCATTGGAATCGGATCTTTAGGATTTTTTTTACAATCGATGTTTGAAGGAGTAGAACTGGATTTTCAGAAAAAAAGGAATAATCCCAAGTATTTTAAAAACGGTATACTTTGGATTACATGATTTGGGCTCAAATGATTGGAAATGACCTCTTCAACGTCACCTAAAAAAGATCCGGTCTAATAAACAATAACCCTGTATACATATAGATAAACATAGAAACCCGGAACATGTTTTTTCTTGTTCAGTGTGGGAATCGAAACCTCGACCTCACGATTTGATTTGATTTGACTACTGCGCTACGGAGGCTGTTAAAATATTAATAGATTGTTTTTATCTTCAGGAGTGGTTTTAAGTACCGCTCAATGTATGAAATTCGGCAACTCGATATCGCCTTCAGAGGTGATAGCGCCCTCATACGCCCCTTATTGACAAATAACTCACAAGTTTTGCCCTTATTCTTGAAAAATATTACTGCCAACGACGCATCTTGACCTGACCTACACTGCATTGTGTGGGAAGATATTTAATGCAACATGCTAATTATGCACAATAACAATAACATTCTCGATATAAAAAGAATTTTACGCTCATACGAGTTATTCTAATTGTGCGTTGTGAAGTGCGCATTGACTGTGTGAAGGTAGGTTAATCGAAACTTTAAGTAATCTATTTAAAGTTCTTTATCACTTGATTACTTCTTAAAAACCTCTATCGTAATATATCTATTTTGTGTAGTGGAGTGATTATAGAAGTATAGTAGTGAGAGCTAGCATCAGTCTTTAACAAGACTTTAGAACGCGTTATGGAGTTTAAAGTTAAATGATCGTGTGACTATTTTTTAAAGATTCAAACATCTTACACGTAAAGGTTTGGCATCACTAGTTTTTTCCCAAAATCCTTTGAATTTTTAACTTTTTTGCATTTACGAATTATAACTAAAATAGCTTTAAATTTCAAATCCAGTTTTAAATCCTTCAAAATGAAATGAACATGACACTATTTTTGAATTTTTAAAATACAAGCCAAGTATTGCGCATATCAATTAAGATATTGAGTGAAAACGGTGCACCTTTCTTTCAGTACGGCTCCGCGCCGCCCCGCTAGCCGCATTACTTTCATTAAGGTTTTTGTTTTATAACACTTTGATAGATAAGTGTGGATAAGTGTTGATGTGAAAAGTTTTACTTTAAGATATCCGGATGCAAGAAGTTGGTATTCCCTGGCTGTAAATTGTTATTATGTATTTTCTTTTCTCTTATTTTTAAAAGATGATTGCTGTTGAGTTTCTTGCCACTTCTTCTCAACAGATGGACTTTCCGAAGTGGTGGTAGATTCAGTTCAATTTGTAAATTGTTTGACTTATTTCAAATGTATTTAAATACTTACGAAATAAAGAATTTTTGAGTTTGAGTTTGAGTTGGTGCTGCGTTATTGAGAGAGCCTACATTTATTTCTCAAAACTCCACTGACTGGCTAATAATAGTTTTAATTATTGTTTTACCAACCACTCTATGGGCTTTTATGTTCGAATTAAGAATTATTTTTATTATTTTAATCCTGTTGATTATTTTCATTGAACCACTATTGTGTCGACCGAACCTACATTTTTGTATAATTTAAATTGAGTAAAAAAATATTAATTTAGTGATATAGATGCTGAAGTGGGAGCAAAAGAAAAACATGGAATGTGCCAGCTGCTTCTCTTCCCGGGCATACTGTAAAAGTCAGTTAAGGGATGGAGGTTTTATTGACGTTTTTGTGGGCGATAGGCTGACCCCCTATCACTGCAAGTCTCTCTCCAACATTATAATACCTTCAAATTTGTCAAATATGGCATCAGATGGTTTATAGCTTCTGGTGTTCTGCCTACCCCATAAGGGATACAGGCGTGACGTTATGTATGTGTGTATGATATAGATAAAGTCAGTCAAAAACTGAACTCTAGAACTTTTTATGATTTTATTTTTATTACTTAAATAACTGAAAAAATATGCAAAATAAAACCACCCGACTCGAATCTGGGACTCCTGCTTCCTACTGAGCTATCGGGTCCTCGCGACACGTCATCGAAATTACTAAGTATATTTGGTTTTACGTTATATAGCCAACGTAACTCCATCTAGTGTTTTAGCTTTGCAGCTAAACTTCGTTAGGTACTGTATTTTTGTCTAATAATCAAATACATACATACATAACTTCACGTATCCCTTATGGGGTAGACAAAACATCAGAGGTTATAAAACCATCTGATGTCACGTTTGATTAGGTCTTATAATGACGGAGAGAGGCTATTGCAGTGATAGGGTGTCCGCCTATCGGCCACAAAAATGCCAATAAAACCTCTGTCCCTTTACTGACTTTTACAGAATGCCCGGGAAGTGATGTAGCTATGTATTCTATGTTTTTCTTTCGTGTCTAATAATTATTTATATTTTATTTAACTACGATGAGAAAGAGAACACACACACTCATCACAGCATGACTTCACTAACTGTGGAATTGTGTTTTAGTATAGGTTTAGGTATTGTTTAAGGTTTTCACGGATAAAACCATCTTTAGTTCACTTTTCTGCTTTTGTCATGTGATGTAACACAAAAGCAAATATATACATTATTGGTTGCAACCACGATTATGGCCGCGTTCAATAATATTTGTATTTGCCGCTCCTTCCCAAACTCAGCTTCGCAGGTAGCAATGCTAGTACTCTAACGCAACACGATTCCACCAGATTAGCCTTAGGGTACTAGCCACCGCCCGCGGTTTTACCCGCGTAACTTTTGGTCCCGTGGGAATTTCGGGATAAAATATAGCCTATAACCTTCCTCAAGAGTTGGGCTATCAAATGCAATAAGAATTTTTCAAATCCCACTTGTATTTTCTGAGACTAGCGCGTTTAAACAAACAAACAAAAAACAAACTCGTCAGCTTTATACATATACTAGCCACCGCGCGCGGTTTTACCCGCGTAACTTTTGATCTCGTGGGAATTTCGGGATAAAATATAGCCTATAACCTTCCTCAAGAGTTGGGCTATCAAATGCAATAAGAATTTTTCAAATCCCACTTGTATTTTCTGAGATTAGCGCGTTCAAACAAAAAAACAAACTCGTCAGCTTTATACATATATTATAGTATAATAGTATAGTATAGTATAGATTACCACACCAATCGATCGACGTAAAAAGTAAAAACTATTGGTCGACGTCGACCATTCCATGCGACCGTCAATCGATGGCGTCGAACTTTAGGCTAACTTACTTCCTTACATATGGCTCATTTTCCAGGTTATCAAGCATTTGACCAGCGTCAGTTCAGAGAAGGCCAGAAAATGACTCCGACAACTCAAGAGCATCCTAAAACTCGAGAAAACGAGAAACCTGAAGCTCCTCTAAGTGGAGACAGCATCGTGATAACCGGCATGTCAGGCTTACTACCAGGCTGTGAAAATATCGTGGATTTTTCTGAGAAACTCTACAATAAGGTAAATAGGTTAAAACTTTTTGGGTAACCCTCAACAGCCGTGGAACATTGGTCTTATATTTATCTGTGGTACCACAACAGGGGTTCAGGACAGCCCTGGACCAGCTTACAATAAAATATGCTTTAAAACTGCCTGTACGAAATAACCTTGTCGGTTTGGGTATAAAATACGTACTTTCATACTTAAAAAGCTTATCAAAGCTTTGCTTATGGTTACCCAGTTTGTGTGCCATTTAATTTCGAACAAGTTGAGTTTATTCATTAACTTGTAAAACTACATAAATACTATAGTTTGTCATTGTTAAATCAAATTTGTCATTTTTTTTATTATATTCTGATCGGCACCCACCGGATGACAAAGTTAAGTGAATAGTTCGTCTTTCACTGACCCTTCGCAACCATAGACATAACATGGCTATGCAACTAAAACAAAAATTATCTCATCGACCTTCGATCATCGGATCATTCGATCATCGGATCATCAAAACACCATTTTTAAAATCTATGATATTTTTTTTGCGATTATATTTTTTTATTACAAATAGCTCTATATCGTCAATGAAGTCACAGGCATACTTGAGACTCCAAAACTGTACCTCGCATTTTGTTACATATTATGTAGGGTGCCACCAGGTGGAAAGTATTTTTAACCTTATAGGGTTATCTTAGAGAAGCACTATCGGCCCTCGATAAGGCGACTAATTCAAGTGATCTCCGCTTCGTGCTAGGACTCTTCCAGGTTGCGGCTTCCAGTGACAATCCTTCATATAAAATCTGCCGCCAAATAGGTATCACAGCTCCGTCGGTGATGTGTTCCGGTAATGTTTTACGAAGAGTTTTTTCCTAAACCCGTGTACTGTCATCTTCGACCTCATCTGCAGTTAACATCAGGTGAGATCGAGTACAAACGCAGGTTTAGGTCAATAAAAAAATAGGCTATGGTGGTACACGTAGTGTCTAAGTCAAAATGAAGGAATAGTTTACACTAAGTTCGAAAAAAAGTTCTTAAGTAAATGAAAAAATGTGTTAAATAAAAATCACCCATGTCCTGATCGGGTAATTTTTATTTAACTTATTTAAGAGTAATTAAGCATTTTAAATGCAAAAACTTAAAAACATTATTAAAACATTGCAATGCTTCACTTTAACTGTGATTCACAATTTCTGTAAAGAAATTGGTCTCGGGTGGTCTTAGCTGCAAAGCTATACCATAAGATTGAGCTACGTTAGCAATATAACGTAAAAACAAAAATGTGGTAAGTAATTTCGAGGCGTACCGCCAGGACCCGGTAGCTCAGTGGAAGAGCACTCGTCAGGCGAACGAGAGGTCCCAGGTTCGTATCCTGCTCGGGCAATTTTAATTTTAATTTATCACATTTTTCATTTATTTTTCGAAAAAAAGTTTTTAAGACGGAGATGTCGCTATAAAATAATGATTTACCGATTTAAATTTTAAACGCTTGTGATTAGGTGATTAGTGATCATCATCATCATCCGTCAATGATCGTGCAGGAAATAATAACCCTTGTTGCAATATGGCACTATAACTCCAATTTTGACAGTACCTCTAGATTTATTTTTCTGATTTCTACACCCAGGTGAACCTAGTGAAGGAAACACCAACTCGCTGGGGTTTCCACCACCCTGAGCTTCCATCGTTCGTCGGCCACGTGCCGAAGCTGGACCGGTTCGATGCCCAGTTCTTCATGGTGAACCAGCGAATGGCGAATGTGATGGACGTCATGTCTAGAAAACTGTTGGAGCTGGCTTATGAAGCAATATTTGATGCAGGTAATGTAATGGAGAGAGGGTCTAATGTAATTTAAATAATAGTTAAATTCGGATCAGTAAATTTTGCTTTAGTGACATATTGAATGTAGGAGTCTTGTTTAACACGGAAGTTTGAGGATTGAGAATAGTCTTTCTATTTAAAAAAAAAAAAACTCACTCGGTCACTCGGTATAGGAAACAGTAGTCGTTTAAAACTTTGTTCTACGACTGGGTATCATTTTCTACTGATATTTACATACTTAGGTTTTGAAGTTTGATAATTGCTGGCGATATAATTGGTAATAATGTACATTAAAAATAATATAAGTGAAACCATTGAAACTTAAAATGCGTTGCTTGAACAAAAAATTTACAAAGAAAACACATATTAAGTCAATACAAATTACTTCTTAAAATTGAACAGTGTTATAAAATTTTCTCACTTGTAAAATAAATGCTTATCAGAAACACAATCTCTTTAATGATGGTACAATCAAGAAAAATAATTATTGTGCATAATAACAATCAACTTACTTGGTCATTCAGGTGTTTCACCAGTAGAGCTCAACGGGAAGAGAGTTGGAGTATTCATAGCCGTCACCACTTGTGAGACGGAGAAGATAATGTCCTGTCCTGTAGGGGCAGATGGAATCACGGGGTGAGTTCTTATGCTTCTTCTTCCTTTAAAAAAATATAAATGTCTTGAATGTCTAGAAAATATTTTAGGTGTTTTTTGTGGACATAACTATTTCATCAAGAGCGTCATGGTCATGAGCCGAGACCAAAAAGTAACGCAAGTACTTCGACCTTGCACACGAGGTGACCAAAATGTCGCTATGACCGCTATGCTCACCGAAATAATTCAAATTGTAATATTCGCATACGGTTTGATTGGCACACTACTGGTCAGACACCTAGAAAGACTGAGATTCGTCGGTGGTTCGCTTCCGGCATGCATGAAGAAGTGGTTTTGCTCAACACCGTTCTTATAAATTTTAGGTAACCTTACAATCCAGAACTGTTCAAATGCTAATTTGACTCTTACTTATATTCTGATTGACGACATTTTATCGGTGACTAGATCCGTGTTTCATCTATATCTGACGATAAGTGGCGATGAGATCTAAGAGGAAAGCACAAGGGCTTAGAGAAAAGAATTTCATCATCATCACCACAAGTCTTTGTAATGAGCCCACTGCAGGCATGAGTCTCTCCCCTGGGTGAAGAGGAGGTATAGGCCATAATCCACCAAGCTGGCCCAGTGCTGGGTGGTGGATACTTGAATTTTCAGGGTGCCAATATGGCTTCTGAAAAACCCTAACGACTACTGTATAAGTGTTTTGTAATGTCGTTTACTAGGAAGCACTTACCGGTCCATTTCAAGTATAAATTATGTGGCATCGATATTTCTCGTACTCAGACGATGAGAGACCTTGGTGTCACTTTTGACCCTGCCTTAACCTTTAACCAACACATTACCATGATTACAAAGGAATGTTTTCGTCGCTTGGGTTTCGCACTAAGAAATATGCATGACTTCCACAATCCTCACGTCATGAAACTTCTTTACATGACATTGATCAGAAGTAAATTAGAGACAAGTTCATGTGTATGGAATCCACACGAAGCTAAATATAAGTTAATGGTAGAGAAAGTACAAAAAGCATTTTTAAGATATCTTTATAAAAGAAAGTATGGATATTACCCATTCCTATATCCAACAAAATTTCTATTAGGTATGCTCGGTATGTGTTCGTTGGAGGTGAGGCGTCACAAGGACTTAATTTTAACAGCGGTGAAAGTCATACGTGGCACCATTCAATGCCAAGAGCTGCAGGAGCAATTACTACGACTGCACGTACCGGACCACTATGTTCGTCGCCGTGCCTGTCGTCCGCGCCGCCTATTCGCATCCTCCACTGGTCAAACTGTCGCGTATGATCACTCGCCTATCTGTCAGATGCACGCAGGTCTCAATGCACTCTTGTGTCAACAGCCTGACTGCGACGTATTCACAGATAATTTGGGGACTATTCAGTCTAAATGTCTGTATTTTTGTGAAAGCGGGTGCCCGCTTTAAATTTTTTACGTGTGACACCTTTGTACTAATTTTTCTTTATTCTTGTTTTCTTTTTTTTTTTCTGTTGTGTAAAACTAACTGTGTTAGTTATGTAAATGGGCACTGTCCGTATAACTAACAATAAATAAATAAATAAATAAAAATACAAGTATACGACACCCGGGACCGAGTGCTTAACGTGCCCTCCGAAGCACGGAAGTCGTCGTGAGAAATGAATGTACGGCGGTCACCCATCCAAGTACTGGCCGCGCCGAACGTTGCTTAACCTGTGATATCGTATGATACACACAGTAACCAAAGAATTTGCTAATCATAAATTACTGTCGGAACATATTACTGAACCGCCATGTCTATCCAAGTGTTAACTATTCAAATCCGGCCCTACGCAGCTTATTTATTTCTACAATAAAATCTTTTGATCAACAGATGCAATCGAGCTATGTTTGCGAATCGAATCTCCTTCTACTTAAACACTGTTGGCCCATCTGTGACAATCGACTGCAATGGCTGCGGTGGCATGGTGGCACTGGAGCGGGCGCAACAAGCGATGCACACTGGCATTTGTGATTCAGCCATCGTTGGTGGCAGTAAGGTTATGCTGCATCCTGAGTCTGCTTTGCATCATGGAAGGTGGGTACAGAATCAATCAATATATATAAAACTGTTCCGTTACTGACTGAGTGACTGAGGTACTGAGTGACTGAGTGACTGACAGACAACGTACAGCCGTAACTACTTAGCTTAGAGAGCTGAAATTTGGAACATACATTCTTTAGGGGATGTAGGGGTGCACTAAGGAAGGAATTCCCGAATTCCCACGGGAACGGGAAATATAGGACTATTTAGTTTGTATGAAAAATCTTATTCCTTGAGTGCACCGATGTGAAACTTGGTGTAAAGGTTTTTCAATGTGTGTCTGGTTGTGTTATGTAAGGAATTCCCGAAATTCCCACGGGAACGGGAAATATATGATGTTTTAGTTTGTATGAAAAAATCCCATCCCTTAAGTGCACGGATGTGATACTTGATATAAAGGTTCCTCAATAAGTGTCTGTTTGTATTATGGAAGGAATTCTCGGAATTCCCATGGGAAGGGGTTGGACTTTTTAGTTTGTATGAAAAATCTTATTTCTTGAGTGTACGGATGTGATACTTGGCATGAAGGTTCTTCAAAGAGTGACTGGTTGTGCTACGAAAAAAATTCCCAAAATTCCCACGGGCACGGGAAATATATGATTTTTAGTTTGTATGAAAAAAACTTATTCCTTGAGTGCATGGGTGTGATAATTGGTATAAAGGTTCTTTCAGTGGGTGTCTCTGAAATTACTCTGAATTATAGTTTCTGAAATTTCCACGAGAAGGGTAGTTAAGCGCATACGAAGTTGCGGGATAAAGCTAGTATTTATATAAGGCTGAGGTAGGACCGGAAGGAGTAAAACATTTTTGAAAATTTTGTGAAGTTTTTAGGGGTAGTTGTTACATGTGCCCGATTCATTTATAGTTGTCACCTTGAACTATTGCATCTTTACATATTAACCTGCGGTGTCCTTCCTTTAAAGTTAAATGGAAAACCATTTCAAAGTAAGTAAGTGTACATGTGAGTAATTTGATGTGAGTTTATTAAGTAATTGTAATTGCCCATGGATAGTCCCAACTCTAGAAGACCCTAGGTACTGGTGGAAAAAATAGGACTTTTTTTTCACCAATAAGTCTTCACTGGTAGGTGACTGGTCTCATTTTCGAAATTCGAGGTCGTGATAGCTTGAGACAAATAGTTTGAGTATAATAAGTATTATACGCGGCGTACGCAGGCCTCCCGCAATTTAATAATAAAGATTTTAATTGAATAACGATCTAGCCAAAATCACCGGTTTAAACGTGGGAAACCTTGAAGGGACCTTTGTTCAGCAGTGCGCGGCTCCCACTGCTGATGATAAAACTTAAAAAAAGAAATTATTATAGTTACAATGTTTTTAAGAAGAATTTTGAAATGAGTTTATATTTGGCATTTTATGGGATTCGATATCATACATTCTAAAATAATAAGGTTAACTGAATACATACTTTTAAGGAAGTTACATTTCGTATTCTTATTTTATACGCTAAGGATCTTATTCATTTTCAGACTTGTATCCATGAATAGAGACGGTGAAACAAAAGCATACGATAAAAATGGCGACGGACATGCGGTCTCGGAGGCGATCAGCGTGCTGTTTCTCCAAAAACATAAAGATGCCAGAAGGTTAACTTATAATTATAATAAGGTTAACTTATACCTATAACGTTAAGTTCTATATAAATTACGATAAAACAATCTATAAGTAATTACCCACAACGATTAAGTATTTCTCAGAAATTGTATTCGCGCGTAAATTCAAATTAATTTCCAAGCTGGTTTGGGAGCGAAGGAAAAACATAGAATGTGCCAGCTGCTTCTTTTCCCGGGCATACTGTAAAAGTCAGTTAAGGGACAGAGGCTTTATTGAAGGTTTTTCGTGGGCCATAGGCTGACCCCCTGTCACTGCAATAGTCTCTCTATATCATTATAATGCCTCAAAATTTGTCAAACGTGACATCCGATGGTTTTATAACCTCTGGTGTTCTGCCAATCCCATTAGGGATACAGGCGTGAAGTTATGCATGTATTCAATATTCATAGAGTAAAGCACAGAGAAAAAGAGGACTTTTTAAACTCACGAGTATCTATTTAGTTAAGCTCCAGACAAATTTATCAAGGAATTGGATTATCACAAACACATCATATAGTACCGACGGTGGGTCACTTTCAAAATTCGAGGACGTGTTAGTTTGAGATCAAACATGAAGAGAAAAAGTAAAATAAAAAATAAATATTAATTATTTACTGATTAAACTTAACCAAAAGTTTAAAATTCATAACGCAACGCATGGTTTCATAAGGGTAACACAATAGATACTGAGCGGGTGGTGGTGTGCGTGTGGCAGGAACACTAGTGTGTGCTTGTTGACTGCGGCGGCGCATCTGGAAAAGTGTAGTATGTCTCTTTATTTATTAATAGGGAATTATGTTGAAAAATTTTGTACCTACTATTATTACACTATGATCAGAATCTCATCAATCAGGTATCAAATATAATCAGAATTATGATCAGAATCGAGTACAGACTGCTCTGTTTCAATATCTTAAATTTGCCACCAGTCATCCTGTATATGTAGTTAATAGGTACTAGACGAACCCTGATAGAGTTCTGTCACCAAGCTACTCATAGTCAGATCAATCGCTTTTTATGACATGTTTCCTAAACAACATTATAGCCAAGCGTACGCTTTTTAGTTAACAACTCAATTTGTAATAATGTTTTTAAGTCTGCTTGGTGGTAGGATCCCTTCTGGGTCCGCCTGGCTAGCGACCACCCTTTATATAAAGTCTGCCGCCAAATGTTACCGCTCCGGCGGTAATGTGTTCCGGTAATATTTTATAAAGAGCCAGTTCCTTCCTAAACCCGTGTGCTTTCACCTTCGACTTCATCGTCACTTACCATCAGGTTAGATTGAGGTCAAACGCGGGTTTAGACACTTATAAAAAAAAAAAAAAGTTTTTGCATTTGAAATGCTCAATTATTCTTAAATAAATGAAAAATGTGATAATTATAACGTAATTATATTAGCAATATAACGTAAAAACAAAAATGTGTAAGTAATTTCGAGGCGTACCGCCAGGCCCCGGTAGCTCAGTGGAAGAGCACTCGTCCAGCAAACGAGAGGTCCCAGGTTCGAATCCTGGTCGGCTAATTTTTATTTATCACATTTTTCATTTATTTAAGAATAATTGAGCATTTCAAATGCAAAAACTTAAAAACATTATTAAAACATTGCAATGCTTCACTTAACTGGGATTCACAATTTCTGTAAAGAAATTGGTCTTGGGTGGTCTTAGCTGCAAAGCTATACCATTAGATGGAGCTACGTTAGCAATATAACGTAAAAACAATAAATGTGGTAAGTAATTTCGAGGCGTACCGCCAGGCCCCGGTAGCTCAGTGGAAGAGCCCTCGTCCGGCAAACGAGAGGTCCCAGGTTCGAATCCTGGTCGGGTAATTTTTATTTATCACATTTTTCATTTATTTAAGAATAATTGAGCATTTCAAATGCAAAAACTTAAAAACATTATTAAAACATTGCAATGCTTCACTTAACTGGGATTCACAATTTCTGTAAAGAAATTGGTCTTGGGTGGTCTTAGCTGCAAAGCTATACCATAAGATGGAGCTATGTTAGCAATATAACGTAAAAACAAAAATGTGGTAAGTAATTTCGAGGCGTACCGCCAGGCCCCGGTAGCTCAGTGGAAGAGCACTCGTCCGGCAAACGAGAGGTCCCAGGTTCGAATCCTGGTAGGGTAATTTTTATTTATCACATTTTTCATTAACTCAATTTGTAATGTATGTAAGGTGACCTGGAACATGTTTAGTTAAGCTAAAAAGGAGAAAACAAACGTTTACCTTTATTTTGCTGAATGTTCATAAATACTTAACTTTTCAGGGTTTACGCTAATCTGTGCCACGTGAAAACGGAATACAATAAATTGATGCGGCAGAAAGAACTGGAGTGTGGGTTTATTCGAGAACCGCAAAGCTTCGAGCTATTTCTGCGAGAGTTTTACAAGGAAGCTGGAGTCCCGACATCCTGTATTGATTATGTGGAAGGCATTGGAGCTGGTGAGCTACTGAAAATTGCAGCCGTTTAAAGATAGTGGGCTTTCTATTGAGCAATTGCAGATTATTTTAAAAAATATTTAATGGCTTATCGGTGAAATGCACTCACTCAATACCTGTAGAGATAAAGATGTCTATTAGTTTCATAGACAGAAATTTTGGTGCGAGATATATTTTATTTATAATAATAATAATAAATAAAAATAGAATCCCTTTTTTAAATATAAATATACTAAATAAAAAATACAGCCACGCCGCGAGCGGAATACATGTCCTTAGATTTTTTTTTTATATATTTTAAGGATAGGACGTTTGTCTTCCATGCCACCTGATGGAAAGTGTGCATGAAGACTATAGTTTTACACGTCCATCCACGAGAAACCTATTCACTCGACACTTAAAAGTTCCAGGACTGTAGTGGTCAGGAAAAACAAACGCAGGCAGATTGTTCCACACTTTTGTTCTTCCATCTTGTAGTAGATAGTCAAACAAAGTGCTTCGATGACCCATGGTCCTATTTTCGGTTGGGTAGCTCAAGTATGGATCAAACCACGCTAGCGTCTACTTTTGCTGATGCCTATTATCCCACTATTTTCGAATATGAATAGGTTTCTCGTGGATGGACATGTAACGGCATGTCTTCGTGAACACTTTCCAACAGGTGACATGGAAGACATGCATTGTTTTCTTTTTATATGAATAGAAGACGACAAACGGATGGTTCACCTGATGTCAGTTTTTCGATACACAATGAAAATTTAGATGTTGCACGACTATTAATAAATAAGCTTGAAATCTTCTGATAGATAATAAAAGATAAAACTTTCTTCTATGCTGGACTGGGAGTGAAAGAAAAACATAGAATGTGCCGGCTGCTTCTCTTCCTGGGCATACTGTAAAAGTCAGTTAAGGGACCGAGGTGTTATGGGAGGCTTTTTTGTGGGTGATAGGCTGACCCCTTGTCACTGCAATAGTCTCTCTCCACTATTTTAAATGCCTCCGAATTTGTCAAACATGAGATCGGATGGTTTAAATACCTCTGGTGTTTTGCCTACCCCATACGGGATACAGGCGTGAAGTTATGTATGTATGTATGTAGATAATTTTCTATTTCAGGCACACCAGAAACGGATACTGCTGAACTGCAAGTATTGGAGAACGTGTTTACTAAAGGAAGGCGAGCTCCTGTGCTTGTTGGCAGCGTTACTTCAAACACGGGCTATACAGAAGCCGCTTCTGGTTTTGTCTCCATGGTGAAAGTAAGTGCTTACTCAGGGTTGATTTGTCGTCACCGGCCAAATTTTTTTTACACAATAAGTATCATTTATAGAAACGATTTTTGCAAAAAAAAGTATTTATTTTTTACAAGAAAATTAATATATCTGCTAACATATTAAGCAAAGCATGGATACTCTAAATTACCATTAAAATAAAGTCGACTACGCACTACTACAAAAATCTCGTAGTACCAAGTCTTAGTATTATCAATGAAATGCCGCATCGTAGTAGCTATGTTCATCAACAGCGACTATTTTTTTAAAAGTTTGTGGTCCATATTTCTACATTTATGTACTGAGCGACGCTAAAATAAATATGCAGGTACGTTTATATTGTATCAAATGAACTAACATTTAAATTTGGCTGGTGACCAAAAAACAACCCTGCTTAAGGCCGACCATTCCGTCCATTTTTTTCATTCAAAGGTTGAAGCTTCATTATTAAGTATCCTTACTAATAAGATTAGTTATTTAGTATCAATATTTAAGGGAGATCGATATTTACTTAGGGGAGGCCTATGTTCAGCAGTGGACGTCTACTGACTGTTGTTGATGATGATGATATTTAGGGTTTTTGCTAACCAGCACAATGCTAATGGAATGTGTTATGATCCTTCCATCTTTCAACCAATATATCGCAATTTGCGGCGTAAATAATTCATTTTTGTAATAGGAAACTATTGAAGTACTTAATTTAGCTATTTATAATATTGGATATAAATTGAGTAATTTTATAATACAAACACTATTTAAGTTCTAGTTTAGATCATCTCTTTAACGTATATTATATATGAAAGGAAAACAATAAACAGCGTTTTGCAAACAGCACAAATGAAAATAAATGACATTATCATGTAAGCAGCAAAACAGCTCACACCTTATTCGGTCCTTATTTCGTTTTAACTTACATGAAATAGATTATCATTTCTACGCTCACTGTAAATACTCTCCGTTAATATTTCAGGTTCTTCTTGCTCAGCACAAAGGATCCATAGCTCCAAACCTGCATTACAAGGATCCTCTTGACGTTTCTGGAGTAAAAGATGGAAGGCTCATCATTGTCGATGAAGAAACCAAATTTGAAAGGACTTATACTGCTGTCAACAACCATGCATTCACTGGTGTTTACGGGCACGCTCTGCTGAAAGGACACTTTATACCTAAAGTAAGTATAAATAAAGTTGATTTTCCCAAACTGACAAGCCTAATACGTGGTCCCAAAGTAATCTTGTGTTGAGGCCATGCAGCGGAACTACGCGGTAATCTCGGACCCGACGTAGTTTAGGAAAATTTGTTTTTTCATGATTCTATTCTTTAGGCTTTGTAAAATTTCAAACCTACATATCGTTAATTCATTTAAATGCATATCTTCAAAAGTTTAAATATATTTGACAATACATATATTTTTAGATAGTTTGGATTTTGCCTAGTAAAACTGAAAATCTTTTTGTTGCAGGATACTAACAAGTACGATTCTGATATTCCGTACCTGCTTAATGTATCAGGACGTCACTACCGGGCAGTCCAAAAAATATTCGACTGGGTCAAAGCACACCCGACAGATTACGAAGAACTTGCACTGTTGAATACCATTCACAAGACCACTATCAGCAATCATATGGCTAGAGGTTTTCTTGTACTTTGTAAGTAGCAATGTTGTCAGTACAGGTACTGATTAGAGATGGGACCTTAAAGGACTATTTAAAAGCTTTGAAGTTATAATCAAACCTAATCAAGTTAATAAGTACTAACCCAAAGTGACTCTAGAAGTGAACTTTTACTTGTTCTCAATATAAATTTAAAAAGGCAGGCAAGCAATATATCTTACGAAGTGATTGATGATCTGACGAAGGTTAGCTTTCCTGAAGCCTAGAGATGATCTAAAGGAGGTCGACATTCTAGAGGGGAATATCAACTGTTCATGTTTGTTTTGTTCGATTATTATTGAGTTTGAAAAGCAAACCAAAACTACGTCAAATTAAAAAAAAAAATGGTGTCACTTTCAAATAAGATATGCACCCACTGCAAAACAATCATGTACTAGTAAAGAAAATTTCCGCCTTGGAAAAGCGTGTGCGTGAACCAACAGAATTATATATACCACACACATAATGAAATATTATTTTGATGCGATCAACAACTTATTAGGCGACTAACTACTTGGTGACAAAAATAATAGATGAGGTATTAAAAAAAATGACTTGGCAGCTAATATTAAGAGGAAAACGTAGTGGGTACGGTTAGGTGCGACGACGAGCGCAGCGAGGAGGAGCATGTTAGGTTGCATATAGATATATACGTGCGCTAGCCGAGCGAGCGAAGAGAGCGATAGATACGTTCGGCTACCATAGTCAACCCTGGACAATCCCGACAGGATCAAAAAAGACAAGCGTTAAGACATCGAGATAACGACGATTCAAATTCAGTTGCTACACCAAAAAATCACTGCCAATTTAAATTTAAACAAATCTAAGAACTTTATATAAAGCTGCAACTTTATAATTAAAATGCTACTTCACTGTAACTGCCAACTTATTATTTTCCTACCCATTTTAATTATTTTTAAAACCCTAATCAGATTTGCCGTGTCTAATACATGCCAGACATAATTATGTTGTAGTGTGTATAAGTAAATCAAATAATTCAATTATAATTCACTTACAGCTAAAGTTCCTAATGGAAATCCCAAAGTTTTGAAACAAGAAGTGGACTTTTTCGACGATGTTCACCGTCCCCTGTGCTTCGTATACAGCGGCATGGGTTCGCAGTGGGTGGGCATGGGGAAACAACTGATGAAAATACCAGTCTTTGCTAAAGCTATTTACCGGTAAGTTTTATTGAAACATTTAACTATTTATCGTATGCAAAGCATGGTGTTTTTAGACTTGAAATTATAAATTAAATTAAAATCGACATACTAAAATAGACACCATTTTAATGAAAAAACGCAAAACCTCAGACATGCCAACATATTTTTAGTACCTACATTAAAAATAAGTTGATGTATGTTTCACGGATTACTATAGTTGAATTCTTTTCAAATGATTTTCGGGGCAGTTCAAAATCGTCAATCATAGTGAAATTGCCCTATTGAAATTGCTCGATTTTAAAATCGATTGTTTCAAAATACCGATTTAGTTGGTAAAAGAAATGACATAAAAGATTATAGAATTTTGTTTTTTTCTTATAAAACGGGTACCGCCTGACTTGAATTTGTCGCCAAATAACACCACTGCAGCGGTAATGCGTCCCTTTTTATCATACACCTGTTTGCCATCAGATGAGAATGAGGACAAATTCGGGTTATGTCACCTATTTGAAAAAATGTAGTAGGTACTTATTATTTTTAATTTTTGGAAATAGAATGTTATTGCGCAAAAATTATACTGTCCCAACCGTTAAACTAATTTGGTGGTTCAATCAGATAAATCGTATTTCCAAGTGAAATAATAAATGTTCAGGTAATATGGCCATAGGCACCCAGATTTCGGTAGGTTTCTCGAAGAATTAAAAGCGCGAGTGGCCAGCCAAGCCATGCCAGCGAATCACTCGCTCACCCGCCCGCGTCTTCCCGAACATACATAACTGTTTGCGGAGTAATTTTCAAATTCCGATATCTCCTAAGATGTTGATTCAAATCAAGTAATTTCAAAGACAATTTTGTTCAAAGTTAAATATTTATGATACATAACGTATTAAATTGGATATGGATCAATATTATATTGATAAAACTTCATCGCAAATTAATACAGTAATTTCAAACGCGATTTATAACCAGAAAAAAGGTTATTGTTAGTCAATCTTAAAAGATAGGTATATGCTGTTGTAGACTTTTATTTAGAACTTTTCAAGAGAAACAATCTCGTCATACATTGTGTTTACATAACTTACACCGTTTACGCAGCGTTCGCAATCGAAGCTCTCAAAATTAAAGGATTTCCCCCGTTTTTGCAACTTATTGCTTTGTAACTTCACTTCTATTAGTCACAGCGAGAGTTTTTAGCCTCAATAAATGGACTAACGTGCACAAGAATATTTTTTCAATTCGGACCAGTAGTTCCTGAAATTAGCGCTTTCTACCAAACAAACACACAAACAAACTCTTCAGCTTTATAATATTAGTATAGGTTATGGCCAGAATCGAGTTCAGAGTGCTCTCATTCAGTATCTAAAATTTGTCACCAGTCACCCTGTATATTAAGTAAATGATAATATTTCCAGATGCGGTAAAGTCCTTTCATCAAAAGGAATCAACATCATTGATATAATCACATCACCAGATGAGTCGATCTTTGACAACATCCTACATTGCTTCGTGGGTATAGCTGCCATACAAATTGGTATAACTGACGTTTTGAAAACGGTTGGGATTGTGCCAGATAATATTATTGGTAAGTTACTAATCACAGCATATCATAAGTATTTCAAATATTTTAATAAATTCGTGTAGGTTTTCATAAATAATTTATGAAAACCTACACTAACTAAATCTCTCTCTTATTTATTCCTTAGTGGAGCTTCTTCATACAATGCATACAGACGTACGATGTAACCTATCGAAAGCCCTAAAGATACCCCATAAGATAACCCACTACTGCGTGGATTATCGGTGAACAATATTAAAAGAAAAATATGATATAGTACCTATCAAACTTCCGTGCTTCGAAGAGCACGTTGAGCAGTCGGTTTCGGGTGCCGTTGTACTGTATACGCCAGATACCAAGTTTTTTACCAAGTTTGATACCATGTTTGCCAGAAGCTATTTCAGCGATCTGAAAATTCTGACTTCCACCAGCCAGCACTGGTCCAGCTAGGTGGCCTGACCTCTTCGCCAACCAGGAAAAATATTTTTTAATGGTGACTATACCCTTTCTTGACCTTAATCGCACCTGATGGTAAGGGCAAATTAATCATTGCAAAGGGTTTTGATGATGATGATTATACTTGCAAATTCCCACATTTGGAGATGCTGAGAACTATAAAAAAATAATGGTAAAACAATGATACAGGTCACAGCGTCGGTGAGCTCGGCTGCGCGTACGCCGATGATTGCGTCACAGCTGAAGAAATGATATTATTATCATACTACCGAGGTCTCGTCTCCTTAGAAACTCCATTCATACGAGGATCGATGGCAGCTGTGGGGCTGGGTTTCAAACAGGTTCATATATTTTATTATTTATCTGCTATTTAGGTATTTACAGTTGATTGTAGATCAAACAAAGATGAACATGAAATTCTAGCTCAAACACAAAAAAAATGAGGTCGCATTACGTATATTTTATAGATTGTTAGTAATTATGAGGTTGAGGATGATGAGAAAACACACGGGTTTAAGAATATACTGGCTCCTCATAAACATTTCCGAAACACATTACCACCGGAGAGCCGTGATATTGAGCGCTGAAGGGATCCCACCACGGTAGAAAAAAGAAATGAAAGATAGAATATTCTTTAGTGACATGGTCGTCAGGAAATCGTCTCGAGTTATCATTGAATTATTTTTCATTGCAGATAACAAAACTCCTACCGCCAGAGATCGAAGTCGCTTGCCGTAATAGCGCAGAATCCAGCACCATATCTGGACCAGCTGATGTTATGAAGCAGTTTGTAAACAAACTGTCATCCCAAGGAGTATTCGCTAAAGAAGTACCTAGTGGCAACATTGCTTTTCATTCAAGATATATCGCGGAAGCTGGTAACTATCATAAAATTGAAATTTAGAACGTCAAGTTTCGAAATTTAAAAAAAAAATGTTTCCTTTTTGTTAGAACAATGGAAGCGAGTCTTTTACTGACTGAGTGACTGACAGACAACGTACAGCCAACTTATAACCACTGAGCGTAGAGAGCTGAAATTTGGAACATATATTCCTTAGGGAGTGTAGGGGAGCACTAAGGAATTAATTCCCAAATTTCCCACGGGAACGGAAGGTGTTGAACCTTTTAGTTTGTATGAAAATACTTATTCCTTGAGTGCACGGATATGACACTTGGCAAGGTATTTCAAAGAGTGACTGGTTGTGTTATGAAAGGAATCCCCGAAATTCCTACGGGAATGGGAAGTATTGGACTTTTTAGTTCGTATGAAAAATCTTACTCCTTGAGTGCACGGATGTGATACTTGCCATAAAAGTTCTTCAATGGGTGACTGGATGTGTTAGGTAAATATGAACAATATTTATGCGCGTACAAAGTCGTGGGCAAAAGCTAGTTTAGAAATGGAACTCAAGTATATCGTCCCAATTTTCTGTTTAAAATATAATGCTTAAACAAGATGAATCACGTATGAATATTTCCGTATTTCTAAATTCACAATTAATTTGGGAAACTCTAAGTTTACTATTATGCAAATTGCCGATCTACTACCAATACCTCTAGTAAAATATTGTTCAGGTACAATTCTCATTTACTTTACCATTCAACGATTTAGATATAATTAAAGATATCGACTGCGCATCTGTGTCCCAGGCTTATGAATCATCTGTAGAAGACTGTCATGGCTTAATAAAGTCATCTTTAAGTTTTAAACTCTTAACTCAAAACATAAGAAGTATTGGTCATGCTGCTCGGTTTGATGATTTTGTTGCACTGCTTACTAGATTAAATATTGAAAATGATTTAATTATACTTACGGAGTGTTGGTTGTCGTGTTCCCCGAATATCCCAACTCTAGAAGGATATTATTATGTAAAGAGTGACAATATTTTTTATCAAAACGACGACGGTGTAGTTGTTTATATAAAAAATAATTTAAAATTCAAGACAGTAGACTATTCATTTAAGGGTTGTAACTGTGTAGTTTTAAAGACTGATTCATTGGTTATCATTTCGATTTATCGGCCTCACGCTTATGACAAAGATGTAGCTTCGAGACAAGAAACTCTGGACATATTTTTAGAATTTACTAACAGAATTCTTCTCGAACATTCAGCTTACAGGAACATTATTTGGGTTGGTGATATAAACATTAATATTATCCAAAGCGGGAACGGTGAAAATCATAACTGTAACAAATACCTGAATCTTCTTGCCTACCACGGGCTCCTGCCATGCCATACGTTTGTAACGCGTGACGAAAGTAGAACTTGCCTAGACCATGTTTTTCTGAAATCAAATTGTCCTTCATCAACGATTGTACTGCCAACTAATATCACAGATCATAAATCAGTCTTCTTTGAACTAGTCACTAAAACACCAACTAACTATACGCGTACGTTTAAGCAGAAAATAAATTACGATGGGGTAAAGAACCATCTTGAATCATGTGATTTTCAGAAAATTATGCAGAGTAATGATCCAACTACTGCTATAAATGATTTGATTACCCTTATTCAAAAAGCTATAGAGAAAAACTCCCAAAAGGTACAAGTGAATTCCAAAAGGGCCTTAAAAAAGCCCTGGATGACAGAAGGGTTACTTAGGTGCCAAAAAAATAAAGATAATTTGTACGCTAAATATAAGTTAAATCCTACAAATGACATCCTAAAGAAAACCTATGTTCGGTATAGAAACTTTTACTTCAATCGCATAAAACAACTTAAGCGCCAATATGAAAAAGATTTAATTGCGAAAGCTGGAAATAGTCCAAAACAACTATGGAAAGCTATTAAATCTATTACCTTTGACAAACAGAAGGAAAATGCGGCAATTCAGCTTCTCAAAAGTGAGTCTGATAAAGATTCTCTAAATGTTATAAATAATTACTATGCTAACATTGGACGTTCACTGTCGGAAAATATTTTAGTTAATTCTTGTCTTTGCTCTAATTGTCCAAATAAACCAAATGGAATACCTTCACATTCTTTTGGCTTAATTCTTACTGACTGCGCTGAAATAAATGATATTATTTCTGGACTAAAAACTAATAGTTCGATGGGGTGGGATAATATATCAACAAACATATTAAAACAAATCAGGCCAATAATCACACCTGTTTTTGTACATATCTTCAATATTTGCCTCGAAAATGGTATTTTCCCGGAGGTTTTAAAAAAAGCCATTGTAATTCCAATACACAAGGGTGGGACTCGGGATAGTGTCAATAATTATAGGCCTATTTCCTTATTACCAATTTTGTCCAAAATATTAGAAAAAATTATTAATGTTAGACTCGTCAAATACCTCGAAAAATATTCTCTTCTTTCCAAAAACCAGTACGGTTTCCGCAAAGGTAAATCGACTGATGATGCCGTTTTCAATCTCACTACTTTTGTTGCCGAAAACTTGGATAAGCATAAAAAAGTTATTGCTATTTTTCTAGATCTAGCCAAGGCTTTTGACACTGTCTCGATTCCCCTCTTATTGGATGGTCTGGAACGCATAGGTATACGCGGCAGTCCATTGCTACTATTCAGAGATTATTTATCTAATAGACGACAGTTCGTAAAAATAGGCGAATATGTAAGTGACGATGTTCCAGTGTCATACGGTGTACCGCAGGGTAGCATATTGGGTCCCACATTATTTCTCATATACATGAATAACCTGTGCTCCTTAAATACAGGTGGTGACATAATATCCTACGCTGACGATACCGTTTTAATATTTGCCGAAGATACTTGGGTTGATGCGTTTCAGAAAGCTCAGCACGGTCTAAATAGAGTGGTATGTTGGTTAAAGAGGAATCTGCTAACTCTTAACACAGTGAAAACCCAATACATAACCTTTTCTATACAGAACTCCACCCAACCTTCACATGAGCTGACTCTAACTGCTCATCTGCCTCAATGTGACATTGCAGAAAGTCGTTGTAATTGTTCATCACTTGGACGGGTTGCATTTCTCAAATACCTTGGTATAGTTATAGATCAAAATTTGAATTTTAAACATCACATCTCGCAACTTAGCACCAGAATAAGAAAACTTACATATACCTTTAAAATACTCAGGCATGTCATGGAACAGAAGATACTCAAAAGGATATACCTTGCCCTGTGCCAATCACTTTTGACATATTGTATTACATCCTGGGGTGGTGCACACAAGACGGTGTTTATTGATCTGGAAATCTCCCAACGAATATTACTAAAAGTAAGCACTTTTAGACCCTACCGCTACCCAACTGTGTTACTTTATAAAAGTTGTGAAGTACTTTCGATCAGGCAATTATTTATACTGTCGTTAACCTTGCGACAGCATAAATATATAGGTTATGATACTAAACTGCTTGCCAAAAGAAGGGCTGACATCATTTGTAACAAAGATAAATTTAATACCAAATTCATTAATAGATTTTACTCATTCTTGGGACCGTATCTCTATAATTATATTAATAAACGTCTTAAAATATATGCATTGAAAAGTTTTCATTGTAAAGAAATCATTATTAACTGGCTTCAAACCCTAAACTATGAACAGACTGAATCAGTTCTATCACCGCTAGAGTAGTAATTAGTAAACCATAATAATTTTTATTCAGTAAATATAGATTTATTAACATAATGAATGTTATTACCTATTTCATACTCTCACTAAATTCACTTTAAAAACTATTACTAAGTCCACTCTGAACAAATATGTATTACACCCACACATGCAATTCTACTCCCACATACACATATACACACACTCACACACAATATACACACACTCACACAACATCTTTTTTCAAACATCTCATTTTCTGAAAGTAATGTAATTTAAATGAAACTTTAAATTGTGAACATTATTACTGTTATAAACAATCTGAAAAGCTTAATTTGTTAAATGTACCTATAGGTTGAGCACTCTACTTATCCTAAGTTTACAGGGCCCATGCCCTTTTTAGGAAGTAGTGAAAAACAGTATTAATTTTTTGTATTCTTTAGTTTTAAGTTACACTGTAATACTTGTTTTACTGTATTAATTTGTATTTAATTTACTGGCAATAAAGTTTTTATTATTTTATTATTATTATTATTCTTTCAGGTCCAAAACTACTCAAATATTGTAAAGCTGTCATGAAAACTCCAAAGATACGCAGCGAGCGCTGGTTGTCCTCATCCGTGCCTCAAGAGCAGTGGGCGGAGAACGCAAAGTACTCCTCAGCCGAGTATTATGTCAATAACCTGCTGGTAAATATATTTTTTCTAAACAAATAATATTGGTTGCAATTTCACTACCTACTTACTTCACAGCACCATTTCTACAATAAGTACATTTTCCAAAATAAATAAACTTAAAAACTAAAACCCGACTACTAAAAAAATACTCTAAAAAGTAAGAAACAAGAAAACAGTCTCCTCTGAAATATTTATGTATTTACGTCATATTGATAGAGATTTGTTGAAAGGGTAGCCGTGATCGTATGCCACTTTGATTTTATTTTATTATTAAAATGAATCTGTTTTTCTATTAAAAGTGTCACACGACCACGGCTAACCTTTAATCATATCTCTATCAATATGACGTAAATACATAAATATTTCAGCGGAGACTATTTTCTTGTTTCGTTTACTTTTTCAGCTTATTTCGGAGTAATAGTGTTTACATATTTGAAATAAGCTAACGAAGTTCTTTTATTTGATACCTCACACGAAACCGTCAATATTTTTTTTTAGTTCTTTACTAAAATTATTATTTCACTTATTTTGGAGTAACAATTTTTACATATTTGAGATGTGCTAACAAAGTTCTGACATGTGATACTCTACACGAAACCTTTGTTCCTCAAAAAAGTTCCTCTCTTTAAGTCCCCTTGAGTAATTCAACGTAATTTTATGTAGCCTATAACCAGCGGGCAGTGAAGAGGCTTCTAAAGACACAAATTTTTTGACAATTGGTGTCACTAATTTGTCCAATTATAATTACTGGTTTAGAAGTTCTGAGGGAACAGATGAACATCCATGCCCACATACATACATACATATAAGTCAAAAATCATAACCCTCCTTTTTGCTTCGCCGTAGTCGGGTAACAATTAAAGTACAGTGACCTCTAAAAAGGTGCCCACAACCACAAAAAATATTTTTCCTGATTTAATTTGACGACCACTTTGGCGATGGGGTAAACCTATCTGCGTCAGACGTCATTGGTTGCCGATTCGATTCCGCAAGGAACAAGAAAAAAGTTCCAGAGCTTGGTGTTTATCTATATAATGTGTTTTTTCTATTCTAGGTCCCCCCTAGTTCGCTACATGGCATCTCATAACACAAGCTTTGCTTACTTTGAGGCCATGTAGTTAGTAGGATTGTCTAGGGATTTAAAAAACAATCTTTTTGATCATTATTCAAACCTGTGATTTTTTTATGCAAATATCTTTAAAATCAACCTATTGATAATAATTGATTGAATCAGGCGTTACGTTGCTAATAATTACATTATTTTTTACATTGATTGATAATAATTACAGAATCCAGTTTTGTTTGAAGAGACATCACAGCTTATTCCCAGAAATACTGTTCTAATAGAAATAGCTCCACACAGTCTCCTACAAGCTATTCTACTGCGCTCTTTGCCTAAGACCTGTGATTATATACCGTTGACAAGAAGAGGACATACAGACAGTACTACTTTTCTACTTGAAGCCCTTGGAAGGCAAGTTTTAACACCTTTATTTTTTGTCCATGGTCTATGGTAACATTCGTATCTAGATAATATTTTTAAATTATTTGCATATCAGTACTCAATTATTCCTAAATAATTTTTAAACAATTCGTTAGCAATAAAACGTCACGTAAAACGAATATTTTAAGTAATTTCGACGGCATTGAAACTCAGTTGTTTTAAAAAGTTTAATGTCTATATTGTATACAAACTATTTATACAGGATCTTTTTTATGAAGATCAAAATATTTTAGGAGAAGGTTAAGAATTATGTGTGGATTCAATTATATAGTTTTCAATATTATTTCATTTTGTTCTTGTATTATTTCAGAATATACAAAAAAGGCTATAATGTCGATGTTTCCCACTTATATCCAAAGATAAAATATCCTGTTTCTACCGAAACCAGTTCCATTTCACATTTGGTAGAGTGGGACCACAGCGAGACAAGGTAAATGGGCACGTGCAGTCAATATTATTATAATTAGCATTAGTATATACTCAATACTTTATTGCAAACATAATTTTACAGGTGGCAGTTTATAATAATAGTTGATTTATAATAATTATAAGTAAAATTATGCACCTAATTTAGGTATTGCAATGCGGGTGAGGACATTTGTAGTCATTTTAAATTAGATATATTGTTTAGATACAAAAATTATTCGTCAATTAACTTATACATTTGTGTCTAATTCATTTCAATTTGTCAATTAAGTATTCATTGGTCGTGTAATAACATTTTTTTATTAGGAGTTGTTTTAGTAAGAGCGTGAATCTTTTGTCATTGGTTTCATGTTTGATATATTCCGGTAAATGATTAAATAGTTTTATAGTCATAGATAGAGGACCAGATGAATGTATTTTTAAATGGGACATTGGTTGTAATAATTTATTTTTCCGGGAGGGTCTAAGGGTGTATTTACTTTCCGCTTCGTCGCGCTTTCTATACAAATAATAGTACATAGATTTATTATAAATATAATAATAAATCTATGTACTATATTGTATACTCCACCATTTAAGTTCTCAAAAAATATGTAAGTCTTCATATAAGGACCCGAGTCCCTGTGTCTGATTGAAGGATGAATGATGGTTAAAAGATGTGTAGCATCGAACGCAGTATTACATTACACAAAGTCTACTGAGTAGAACCTTGGGCGTGGCAGAAGAGACATGAAAGCAGGATTAATGCTGTGGAAATGACAGCTTTTAAGTGATAGCCGACCAACTTGGCGACATACTTAAAAATGGTTTAGTTAAAAGCACTCGTTAGGTACCGGCGATCATGTATGAAAAGATTAATAAACGTGAAGACAGCAAAGAGTCTTTATCAGGATCGTAGCAATTGGCATCCCCAAGTTTTTGCCTCTCCCAAAGGGATATGAAGTTATGTGTGTATAGGTGTGAAGTTATGTATGTATGTATATGTAAAGATATGTAATGGCTGCTGTTGCCTATTTCATCGTTTGCAATATCTTTTTCGATACCAATAAAAAGAGAATGGCTGGTCAAACAGCGCTATAATAGGCCATAAATTTAAGAATAAAACTATCATTATTAATGTTTCTGGACAATAAGTAAAATGGTTAGTTAATTGCGCCTTTCTATATAACATTCTCCATCCATACCTTATATAACATTTACTTTGTTATCTTTTAGGAAGATCTGTGCGTATCAACAGGGTTATAGACATCAAACAGCAATATTCAAACAAATTATCACACTCCACGATGACGACTACAAATTCATGGCAGATTATTGTATCGAAGGTTTGTATTTTAAAATGACATAAATAAAAATTACTAACGAGCTTTGTAACTACCAAGAGCATTCAACATTGTATTTATTAACGCCCGTTTTGCATAATCTACCTTGCATATACTATAACTTACTAGCTATTCGATAAAATTACCTAAAGTGATGATCTTATTTGAAAATTTCAGGCAAAATTGTTCTACCATACGCCGCAATTCTAGTTTACGTCTGGGATACACTCGCAATGTCAATGAATAAGCAAAAGGAATGTGTAGCGGTCCGTTTCCAAAACGTGCGATTCTACAGTCAGCCAATTCTGACTGAGCAAAGTTTACTGCACCTTACTGTTCAATTGCAATGGGGATCTGGACGCTTTGAAGTAAGATATTAAAGCTCTTAAGTTGATATTAAGCTAGTAAAGTTGTTTCTATGTGAGCCATTGAATTAAGTTGGTGCAAAAAGGATACATAAACGTGCAATGAAGCGATAAAGTAATTTGAACTCTTTTTTGCAAAATCAAAGTAATCGAATGCATAAAATAGAAACAACATTAAGCTTATCCTATTATCAATGGAGTAGTTTACATTAAACTACGCCATTTTTTTCACGATCTACTGTAATATGTTAGAAGATTTTTTATTATTCTCTCTACAATCTATTTACAATTTATTTTATCAATGTAGGTTCACAAATAAATCTGTGGTCTGTATCTGTATCTGCTCAATTCTTCTTGGTTATTATTCTTTATAGGTTATAATTGACCAACGTATCATAGCTGAAGGAATCATAAGCAATGAAACGCATTCTTACGAGATTAGTCGATCTACTGAGGACGTAAAAATAGAACCCATGAATTTGAACAAAGAATCAATTTACTGTTTACTTCGTGAGAAAGGATATCAATTTAGGTATGAAGGTGTAACTATAATTGGATTGATGTGTTTCTTCGTTTTAATGTATTTATTTGTCTTTTCTTTAATTTTGGAATCAATGAGATAGTTTTTGATGTCAATACTTAATTTAATTTTCAATACATATTCCAGAGATGAATTCCAAACAATTGAAAAAGCAGATAAGTCTCTTCAGCACACAGAGTTGAAGTTTTCAAATAATTGGGTTGCACTTTTGGATGGCATGCTCCAGTTATTGATTTTAAAAACAGGATACGATGGTATTTCAAAACTGGAGCATATTCATCAAATGACGATTAATGTGGAAAAGAGTGAAGAAGATAGTGGAATTTCAAACTACCAGTGCTATTATTATCCATTGCAAAATGTGATGAGGTAAATATTTTCTTATGTTATTTGGAAAGTCTATTTGACTGCCATTTTACTGACTATTTTATGCAATCGAGTATGCGCCTAACTGATGCTAAGTCGTTATCATTATCATTCATGGCCAAGATACGTTACTGATTCTGGGATTTAAAATTGTAAGCTCCGCTATCAGTTATTACACGTTTTAGCTTGTTTTTACTCAAACGCATTAATACTTTACTACAACTGGGATATGTTGGTATTAGAGTGGGTTGATTTTTAGATGTCCTAAAAACGAACATTTGTATTTTCAGATGTGGACCAATCGATATAGAAAACGTTACTTTTAAGAATGTTCCTAGGAGGAATCTGCAGAAACTTTTAGTAAGATGCCAAAAGTTTGTTCCCTTCATTAATCAAGTTGATTACGATGTAAGTATTTTTTATCAAATTCATTATTATAGTAAGAATAAGACTTATGGCATGGCAATGATTAAAATGAGTTAATAATGTTTTTAAGATTTTTGCATTTTTTTAAATTGCTTAATTATTCTTAAATAAATGAAAAATGTGATAAATAAAAATTAACCGACCAGGTCGGTTAATTTTTATTTATCACATTTTTCATTTATTTAAGATTAAAATGAGTTTTTTTGTTGTTACAGAAAAACACTAATTTGTCAGTACTTTTCCAAATCATCCGAGAAAATGTGAAGGAAAATTCTTTGAAAGTACTCAAAATCAACGGCTTAAATTCAGTAAAGCTTGACAACATCGATACATCGCTAAATTTAAAAACAGATGACTGTCCCGAATGTGACGTCAAAAGTTTAAATGCCAAATATTTGAAAACAGTGGATATGATTATTTTAAATGAAATTGAATCGGAGAAAATGGTAAATGATCTAAATATCTTCGACCAAAATAAAATTTTCTGACGATATTTTTTCACATATTTTTAAACTTTACTAAACAGAATACGTTTAATATTTAACTTTGGTTGTCTACGATTAATAGAGTGTAAATGCAAAAGAAATCGTGATAAATAAAAAAAACTATGATTACAGGTGTTTGAAAATTTAGAAAAGAATTTGCTACCGAATACTTTCATCATTATCATCACAAAAAATAAAGGAATCTCTTATGGTTCGGAACTGTATAAACCCGTAGCTACAATGGGTACAACAACTCGATTGGATCTCGTTATTTGGAAACAGACAATGCCACCATCAACTAAGACAATTACAGTAAAATCACCATTGGACTTTAGTCTAGTACAAAATACTTTTGTAAATTTGCTGACAGCTGAAAGATTATTGGTTCTTACCACAAACCCCCCACCTAGTGGTTTTAAAGAACTTATTAATGATATCAAAAGCAGATCTGCGAGAAACAAAATTTCTACAGCCATGCTTGATCAATTCAATGCTACATACCTTAAGGAATGTAATACCAAATTGAAGTTAGTTTTCAATATGTTGTCAGAGGTAAGCTTGTCCTTAAATTACTGCGTTTTTTATTCACATTTCTTCATATACAATGAATAACTATACTCCCTTTTTGTCAACTAGGGAAAATGGGGAGGAGAATATTTCGTGCCTGAATCCAAAAATGAGCTAAAGTCTATTACAAACATGGTTCTACAAAGTTTAAAACCAGGAGATCTTGACTCTGCAATGTTTGTAGAAACTGAAACTGACAGCAACATTGGTATTCCTATACAGGTAAGAAAAAAAATATCAAAAATAAACCTTAAATAGATACTTATTATGATTTCAAATTTCCAAGACAGATAATTCAGATTAGTAATACATTGCCGTATTTGTACTAGTATTCCTGTACGTAGTCAATCAGTCACCCAATAATGTATCTTATCTTATATCAGCCACTGCTAGGCAAGGGTCTCTCCCCACTCTCTCCAAGATTCCCTTTCCTGTGGTTCTTCCTACCATGTCTTCAGGCATCTAGCTAGTCTCGCCATCGTTGTCAGGGTCTGTGGCATGAACTATTCTCACTCAGTGGCATCCACTGCGAACTGGTTTTTGTTTTACCCATATTACATCATCTGTCACATGGCTGACGTGATTAGCCCTGTGGTAAAAATGTATAGCCCACCAACAATTTATTATTACTACTATTATAAACTATTTTAAAATATTTAACTTTTTTATGTACACACTACAAATAATAATATAAAACAGAAATATATGTTTAAATTGGGAATTCTGCCCAAGTAGGACTAAGTGAAATAGAAAGAAATAATGTCGAGAATCTTGATGAAATAGATGGATTTAATTTTACATCATCAAAACAATAATTGCATTGAAACATCAATCTGTTACAAGTTTACTTTAAAAATTAATGGAATATACTACACAGGGTGTCCAAATAATTACACTCGAGAAAAATATCCTAGATAGGGCTAGTCTTCCCCATTGGGCTACAAAAAGCCGTTTTTTAATTGGAATTATAGTTTGTCCATTAAAAAATTCTAAACATTTCAAGGAAAGCGCGCGCACGCGACCTTTCTCCTATCCGGATAAAGCTTTATATTGCTTGTGTTGTTATAATTTTGAGTGCACACGTGAAAATCAAACTTATGTCAAGTTGTTTTGTACATACATTTAGAAATTAAGATTAGATTTAGATTAATCTTCATGTCTTAATTTTGATGTCTAGAGAGAAATGTAGACATGTAGATTTCCATAATAAAGGAACATTGAACTATTGAGTTGATTTATTTATTTTTGTAAAAAGTTTGATTCCAAATTTTTACTTTACTTATTTTATCTATTGTTTATTATTTTATATCTATTACCTATGTAAATACCTCCCAGTTGACTGTAAGGCACACGTTATCTGGATAAGTGAAAGGCTGCGCGCGCGCGTGCGTTCTTGAAATTTTTAGAATTTTTTTATGGAAAAACTATAAGTCTAAATAAAAAAAGTTTTTTTGTAGTCGAATGGGGAAGATTATATATTTAAAATTATCTAGGATATTTTTCTCCAAAATACTTTTTTGGACACCCTGTATTATTCAACACTTTTATTAAATTTAGGTCCATTATGCTGGATTGAATGTTTTTGATGCAAAATGTGCAACAGCTGAAGTTAATCCAGCAGCGCGTCTGGATGGCTATGGAATGGACTTTAGTGGCACCACAGAAAGGTAATTTACTATTACACTTGGTTGACAGTTAACAGACTAAGTATAATCATGTATGCTTAGTCTGTATACCTTATATCTGTCTGTCTGTCTTTAGTCTGTATACCGTCCTTTTTTGGGTCATAAAGGGCGATAAGTCCAAGCGATTACTCTGGTCGGTAGTGTTAAGATTGGTGGTGGTAAGATTTGCCGGGTCAGTGACCATCTTTTTTTTTAAATTTTCCGTCAAATATCACCACTCAGGCACCGACAGGCTACAGTAATGTTTTGCAATGAGCCAGTTCTTTCTTTTTTTAAAAAGAAATTCGACTTCTCATCATCTGATAAGATTGTAGTTTGAGCGATTTGATGTGAAGAAAGAATAGCCACTGATAAAATTAAATGTTTCTCATTTTTCAGAGGAGTACGAGTTATGGGTATAATTAATGGTGGAGCAGCTTCAAAATCGGTCAGAGTTGACCCTGAGCATCTATGGCCCGTGCCATCACATTGGAGTCTTGAAGATGCGGCTACAGTGCCTTTGCCGTATTGTTTAGCCTTTTATTGTTTGGTAAGACGTCTTGTAAATTACGATGCACTTTGTAAGAAAATAAATAGAAAAACAACATTTTCAGCCATTAGTAAATGAAAACCACTGATATACGTACAGGATGTCCCAGAAACGACACGTTTCCGTGACACTGGAGGTAGATGGACCTAATGTCTATCAGATAAACTCAAAGCAGGTTTATCAAAAGTTGTCTGGTTTTCGAGATATTATCACTTTTGTGATTTTTTAAGAAATTTTCACTTTTTGGTCCTTTTTTGCCTATAGCTGCAATAAATATTTATTGAAGCATTAATATTGAGATAATATCCAGTAATAATTTTGATCGTTACTAGAACCCTAAGCTAAGAAAAAAAGCTCTATCTCCAGTGTCACGGAAACATGTAGTTTCTGGCACACCCTGTATAAGGAAAATACAAAGTACTAACCGTTCAATTTTACACCATTGTTAAATAATAGGCCTTTGTGTCGTATTTAAACCTTATATTTTTCGTATTACAAGTATAAAATGAATTTAAGTATAGGAATTGCTTTAGTGCGTATGCGTGTGCGTAAAGCTTGAAGTTCGTTGCGTCCTCTCCACAGGATTCTTTCACAGGCCTCTTTCATCCGTTACGTTGCGTTACAACATAGTATTTCTTAGACCGTAGGGATGCGTTCTTAACATGCCCCCGGCCTTGGAAGTACCGACTTCCAATAGAGAAACACCTTATTTAATTTGTATCATTGCATTCTATAGGTAGTGGACAAATTTTTGAAAATGATCTACGTATGATGCTGCCTGTAGCCATTCGTATAGAAGCTACTCTCGACACTCCGTCTTTCCCTGGGTAGATCGCGATGATTCGTCCCATGCACCACTTGAGGGGGGGCGAGTTGTCCTCCTTGACAAGAACAAGCGTATTTTCTTTCAAGGTGTCTCCAGAGTTATTCCACTTCACCTGGATTTGTAGCTCCGATACATATTCCTTTGACCACCGAGTCCAAAAGTGCTGCCTGGCCTGCTCTATTCGCTGGTAGCGCGATAGTCGGTGCTTTAATATGAACACTGGCCCGAAATAATCAACCCCACTACAGGCAAATGGATAACTTGGTGCGAGTCGCTCGGCTGGTAGGTTACCCATAATTGGCGTCAATGTTTTACCTAGTAGCCGTGTACATACTAAACATTCGTGAACCACCTTTTTGGCGAAGTTTTTACCGCCTAAAGGCCACCATGTTTCCCTTATCGTACACAATAATAACTGTGGCGCTGCGTGCAAAAGCTGTTTATGTTCATAGCGGAATAACAAATACGTAAATCGATGTTTTGAAGATAAAATAATAATAATAATAATAAAATCCCCAGACAGTCACACCAACTACACTCGAGAGCAAAGAATTAGGGTCAGAGACAAAACCCATGATATCTCGCAAATTATAAATGCTAACTTGATGAATTAAAAACTGTTAAATACACCATTAATTAATACATAAATAAAATTTGTAAGATTGTTATTTAAGTGATTTTATTATTTACAAAAACAAATAAAATAAAAATGCACGAATTACACTTGATGATCACAAATTACATTTAAGACTTTTCTGGTACGAGAGTATGATTTTCCACAAATTTCAGTACCGTGCATTACCTCCACGTGATCTCAGAATGGATGTTATCCGATTTGGCATGCTGTACACCAGGTTTCTAAGTCGGTTCTGCGGTATATTCCCCCATTCTTCCACCAGTGCTAATTTTAAATCACGAAGTGTAATTGGAGGAGGTATTTTTTGCTTTACACGTCGTCCGAGCTCGTCCCAGGCATGTTCGATGGGGTTCAGATCTGGGCTGCGTGCAAGCCATTCCATGTGCATGATACCGACCTCTTGAAGGTAATCAGTCACTACAGCCGCAGTATGGGGACGGGCGTTATCGTGCATAAACACCTGATTCTCGCCCATATTGGCCATAGACGGACCGACATACTCATTTAAGATTTCTTCTACGTATCTTCTCGCGGTCAACGTTCCATTTTCTATCAAGACTAGCTCCGTGCAGCTCTCTGCAGATATTCCGGCCCAAACATGCACGGATCCTCCGCCGTATGCAACTTTTTCTTCAATGCAGGCTTGTTGAAGCCGTTCTCCTGGTCTTCTGTACACTCTGTGTCTACCGTCGTGCTTATACAGCATGAATCTGGACTCGTCTGTAAACAAAACTCTTGACCAATCCTCTAGAGTCAAATTCAAGTGCTCACGTGCATAACTCTGTCTTGCAATACGATGCTCCTGTTCAAGTTTAGGGCCTTTCGCTGGTCTTGATGGCTTCAAATTACCTTCGTCAAGACGTCGCCTTACTGTCCACGCACTTGGGCTGCTTCCTCCAAGACGTACAAGTTGATTTCTCAGTTCAACACCCGTGAGAAATCGGTTTCTAAGCATTTTTGTGACTAAGTATCGATCTTCACGAGGTGTTGTGCATCCTTTTCTGCCAGTTCCTGGCCGGCGAAGGTTTGACCCAGTTCCCTGGAACCGTTGGAGAACACGTTGTACCGTAGATAACGATAGGCCGACCATCCTGGCTGTATCACGCTGACTACGCCCGTCTTCCTGCAAAGTGAGGATTCTTGTACATTCTTCAGGTGTGAACGTTTCATACTCTGGGAACGACTCTCTTTGTGATATCAATGCTAGACTACTTACAGCTTCCCGCTGCTCATCGACTCTCAAAGCACCCGACCGTTTGTTCATGTTGGACTTACGCGCGTTGTATATAAATCGCAGAACGTATGCCGCGGTGCATTGAATGCGGTTGAACTGGGAAAATCTGGAAAATATAACTGTTTAATATTATTATTCTTTTTTCGTTCTTAATTTGACTTTTGTCACTTTTATCGTTATAACAAAATACCTGTAAAGTCTCTGACACCCAAACATGGCTAAAAAGCCTGTATCTCAGGTGTCAGCGGCTTCTCCCAATATTTTACAAACAAGTGTGTCGAGAAAGCTAATAAGATTAACATCGCACTTTATTTGTATGTGATATATATCAGTGTTTTGTACAGTATGTTATATATTTATGTTGTTTCAATATATTAAAAATATAGATACAAGATAAATGTATCAAATTATATTTATGTTTATTTATATAGTTTTATACAGAACTACATATACTTAGATATATATATATATATATATATATATATATATATATATATATATAAATGATATATATATTTAATATATATATGTTTATAAAACAATATTAGAAAAGCAATATAAGATTTATTTGTATTTATTTACTTTAGGACGTTTAATAGATCTTCTGTTTCTTCATAGTTTAAGGATAAAAGCCAAGTTTTAATGATAGATTTGCATTCGTGAAGTGAAAGGGGGTAGAAATTTAATTTTTTATTTATTTTATTATAGAGAAAAACTGAAAGGTATGCGCTTTGTCGCCTTGCAAATTCAGAACGGATATTTATTGGGGTAATCACATTAGGAATAAGGCGTTTGTTGTAGCATATTTTTGGATTGTAAGGAGTTTGGGCATGTTTTAGGATTATTATATAATAAACAAATAATTTTCTAATACTTAAAAGTTCACATTGCTCATATAAAAGCTTTGTTGAATATCTGTAGTGTTTGAATATCATAACTTTTAGTAATGATCTTTGGGCTCTCTCAAGTTGGATGAGATACGATTTGCAAGCACCTCCCCATACAGATACACAGTACCCGATGACTGATTGTACTAGAGCAAAGTAAACAGAGCGAAGGAGTTCAAATGCAGCCACATGACGCAGATTTTTAAAAGTCCAAATTAATTTGCGCGTTCGTGCTGTTACAAGCTCAATATGAGTAAGCCAGCATAATTTATCGTCTAAAACGACACCAAGATATTTAATAGTTTTGGATTTCATAATATTTATGCAGAAACATTTGTTGTCGTGGTCACATTTGTGAATTTTTAGATTAATTTCAGCCACCCGCGAATTTATAGTGTGGAATTGTATAAAGTTAGTCTTAGAGACGTTTAAAGTAAGCAAATTTTCTCCGAGCCATTTTACCACATTCTGCAATCCAGTTTCAGCAACATTCTGAGCATCAGACCAAGTTTCCCCATAAAAAACCAAAGCTGTATCATCGGCATAGGTAAACAGTTTGCCATTAGTTAGGTTCATATTACATAGGTCATTTATGTAGATCAGAAAGAGACTCGGACCAAGAATGCTGCCTTGCGGGACCCCAAATATGACATTGGCATCGGAACTACTAAAATTATTTATCTTCACTCTTTGTACCCGATCAGTGAGGAAACTTTTAAAAATGAGTAAGGCTGAACCACTTATTCGGTTGAATTCATGACAATAGCGGTAGTAAGTAAGGAAGTTTTAGCCATTACATGATCGAGACAGTTTATAACGAGACTCTGATTAATATCGGGACAACTAAAGCTGGACGAGTGAAGGCTTTTCACTTCAGGTAGTTCCTCCGTCGAGTCAGGTGTTTCTAGCGAGTCACTGTGAAACTACTGTCGTGGAGAAATCGTGGACCTTCCCACCATAGCCCCGACTCACGAAGTGTCTTTAGATCAACCCCTCTCGAAACTAGGTCGGCTGGGTTGTCTTGAGTACCTACGTGTTTCCATGCATAACCCTGAGTTAGCTCTTGTATTTCGACTACATGGTTCTGCACGTAAGTTTGAAGTTGATAGGGTGCCATTCGTATCCAACCTATCACAATAGTAGAGTCAGTCCATAATATAACTTCATTAAATTTACATTGAATAGATTTAATTATTTTATCACACAACCTAGAACCCGTTAAGGCACCACACAACTCTAGCCTCGGGATCGTTAGTGTTTTCAAGGGGGCAACTTTTCCCTTTGCGCATAGTAGCCTTACCTAACACACCCTTCTCGTGTTATAGTGCGAATGTAGGCACACGCGCCGTAAGCCTTTTGCGAGGCGTCGGTAAACACATACGACTCTGAATGTGCTTAGTGACTAGCGAAGGTATGTCGTGGGATTTTTAGATTACTAAGTTCTTTTAAACTAACAAGAAAATCATTAAATTCGTTAATTATTCTTTCAGGTAATTTAGTATCCCAGTCTAATTTTAATAACCATAATTGTTGTAATTGTATTTTCATTGTAATAATTGTAGCGCTTAATAAACCTAAAGGATCAAAAATTTGTGAAATTGTAGATAAAATGGTACGTTTTGTGATTGTATCAAAACTTAATTTAATTTTTGAATCATAGTTAAGTTCATCAGATTGACTTAACCAACTCAATCCTAAGGTTTTCGATTGCGTTTGTTCACCAAGTGATAAGTCTTTCAGGTTGAGCGTAGGAACTAAATTTGTTTCAGGTTTAAAATTAAAAACCCACTTGCGCAAAGGAAAACAACCGCATGCTATGACTGAAAAAGAGTGCCAAGAGTTTTTTTCCGACGGCTTTTTTTGTCTCTTGGTCTACTGTAATATCTTATTTAACAACTATCAACAACTAGTTAAAGCCGAAGTATGCGATGACTGACTTCATCAAGTGTTTTGTGAAATTCCTAAGATGAATAAAACTTTTTGAATTTTTTTTATTTTTTTTGCTAAGACCCTAGACGTTTTTTCAAATAAACTAATCAATTGGTGCTTGTCATTTGAACCTGTTATCATATCATCGACGTAAAAATCCTGTGCTATTATTCGTTTAATATCTTCGTCCCCGCATTCGATGCCCAGTTGTTGCAAACACCGAACGCTAAGAAAAGGCGCGGACGCAGTGCCGTAGGTAACCGTCTTAAACCTGTAAGTCTCGAGCGGGGCTCTAGGTTCACTACGCCATAGGATTAATTGAAGGTCACGTTGATTTTCAGCGAGCCATTATTGTCTATAAAACATTTCGATGTCAGCACAAGCTACGTAGGCATGTACGCGAAACCGTAACAAAATCGACAACAAGTCACCTTGAATCGCAGGCCCGATTAGTTGTTAGTCATTCAATGATTTACTTGTTGAAGACTGTATAAGCTTGCATCGAAAACAACGTGTAATTTTGTTGTTGTGCTATTCTCGTTAAAAACACAAAAATGAGGTATAAAGTAGTGTGGGTTACTATAGCAATCGACACGCTCCATATGACCTAACCTTTCGTACTCGTCCATAAATTGCTTATATTTTTGTTGGCAAGTAGGTGAACGTAAAAGTCTTTTTTCAAGAGCACTGAAACGTCTGTAGGCCTGAGTATATGTTTCTCCGAGCTCGCTAGGTGGTTTTAAAGACTGGTTTTCAATAGGGCCCGATAAAATCCATCCTAGTTTTGTTTTCTGTAAGAACGGCCCGCTAGCTAGGCGCATTTTACCATCGCACAACAGCTCCCAGAAGTGGTCGGCCCCGATCAATATGTCAATAGTATGACTACCTAAATAACACGGATCAGCAAGTATAATATGTTCGGGTACATTTAATTTAGCGACATCAAGAATAGAATTTAAATTTGGTGTTATTTGTGGCAAAATTAAATATTGTGAGCGTGTCGTATACTCACCGTTTAATGAATTTATTTTAATTGTACACATGTTCATTGATTGGGTAATGGAATTACCGATTTCTTGTATTTTGTGAGTGGACTGTTTAATTGGCGCTTTAATTTGATCGCATATTTCTTTACGCACAAAACAACATTGACTTTTATTAGACCACTATCTAATAAAACGCGGTATGTTATTGTTTTACCTAATTCATCGGTGATATTGACTAGCGCGGTCGATAACAAAACAGGTTTTCTATGTGATGCGTGCGCGCATTGTACATCAATATTGTTTACCTGCGATGAATAGGTTTGACACTGTGTGTGTGCGTCGATGTCACTCATACTGCGACCGGGCACAGTTGATGCGTGTTATCAGTCAGCGGATCGCGGTGAATGAGCGTGTTGTGTTTGGCGTTGCATTTCCTGCAAGGTCCAAACCTACACGTATCTGCGGAATGACCGGCACGTAAACAGTTCTCGCATAGTTTATTTTTTAGAACGAATTTGAACTTCTCGTCGATCGTAAGATTAAGGAACCTTTGACAAGAATATAAATGGTGATTAACGTTACAAAGTAAACAAGATCTCTTTATAGTTTTAAATTCTGGTTTATTAGATGAAATGTTGCAGTGTACGTGCTGTGTAGTAGATATGTTAGATTTAGGTATTCTTTTTGTATCGTGTGTTCGTTTACTATGTGAAACTTGCAGTGTCTTCAACATGTCAGCTCGCGATTTAAGAAATTGCAACAAATCATCTACCTTTACTCGGGTAATACTATCCTGAGATTTCGAGTCTCGCGTTATTTCAGTTCCAAATCGTTCCCACTCACGTTCACTTGTATCATCTAGCTTAGAAACGATCAGATCAACTAAGGTGTCCCAATGCTCGGTGGGCTCGCCTAACAACTTAAGTGAACGTAGGTTTTTTTAAGAATCCGTCAATTAACCGTCGTAATAACGTAAGGGACTCTTTAGACAATTGCTGAATAGTAAACAAGGACTTAACGTGATTGTGAACTAATAATCTATTGTTATTATAACGATTCATTAGCAGTTCCCATGCTACAAAGTAATTATCTGATGTGAACTCAAGTGAATTTATTACTAACTCAGCCGAACCCCTTAGCGATGATTTGAGATAGTGAAACTTTTGTATGTTCGATATATTGTTTGACGTATGTACTAAAGAAAGGTAAGTGTTTTTAAATTCGAGCCACTGTTCATGAGAACCGTCAAAGGTAGGTAAATTGATAGTAGGCAACCTAACAGACTGACACGTAGCACCCCCATATTAGAAAGCTTAGAATCATTGTCTAATATACAATTGGCCTGGGCCAAAATACTGAAGTACTTATTCTCAAACATTTCTCTTTCATTAAGTTGTTCATCCATCTCAGAATCAGGAAGAATACCGTCTAGCTTAATTTGAATTTGGTTGAATTCGGACAGTAAATTAGAAGCTTCCTGTATTCTTAAATTCAATTCAGCTCGCTTAGTACGATCTAGGATTTGATTATCGAATGTACTGACGTATGCAGATAATTTTGTTTACCTGCCTTTCAATGTTTCTCTTTGTCTAATTAATTCTTTTAATAATTGCGCCAAAGGATCTAACACAGGTGACTTTGGCAAACTAAGATCGTTCCTAGACATTTTGGTGGTAAACTAGAAAGGAGAAAGTACTTACAATTTTTTCAACACACTTGCTCGTAAAGTGAGCGTTATTCTATTGAATTTAGAACTATAAACTGGGCTATAAGTCACGCGTGCATAATATATTATACCCTAGTGCATAATATAATGAATCCTACAAAGTTGAATTGTACCTTTGTGCAAATTACATGCGAGTAAACAGAGCATATTTTATTGGTCCGGGTTATATAATAAATATTTTCAGAAACAACAAAGAGATTTTATACCACTTCAAATCCATATACATTTTTGAATGTTTGCGCCTTATATTAGTAAAACAAATTTGTATATCAAACAAATAATTCACAATTTACAATATATAAAATATTAAAATATTTGCATTTACCACTCCAAATTAAACATTTTCACTTAAAATAGGCTGTATATGCTATACAGACATTGACACATTTGGTGGAAAAAAAAAACCTACGCGCATGCGCGAGGTTCGGCGCCATTTTTCAGACACAATTCACAGCTTTGTTATCAAATGTGTTTGTTATTTTATGACCACGTATGTCTGTCTTTTACTCACAAGTGTGTTGAAAAACGTCGTATGTAACTCGTGAGCGTTGCTAATTAGTCTCAGCTCATTATTAAGCCCTCGCCTGCGGCTCGGGCTCAAATCACAGCCTCGACTGTAATTAGCAACTTAGCTCACTTGTTACATAATATACTATTAATTTGTAGCGGCAGGCACCGAGGTGCTTTCTTGTCCTATTATTGATAGCGGCACTTGAACGCGTAGGTATCAATAGGTACTGGAATAGATAATAGGACACGGTATTAGCACAGATTCTGAGGAGTTTCGGAAGGATAACCTGGATGGCACGTCTCACCGATTGTAGCTGCGGTGACGCGGGAACGAGCTGCTGCAGTTATCTTGCTGACGATAACTTCCTCTGTGGTCTGCGTGGCTTTAGTAGCGGCAAGTAGCGGTGACCTCGTACTCGAACGTAGTCTTGCTTGATGGACAGGATCGGTCACTCTTGCTGTGTTTTAACGTTGCTGGTTTCTTATATCCGGCTCGAAATGGACCATATGTTAAATAATAGGCCTTTGTGTCGTATTTAAACCTTATATTTTTCGTATTACAAGTATAAAATGAATTTAAGTATAGGAATTGCTTTAGTGCGTATGCGTGTGCGTAAAGCTTGAAAGTTCGTTGCGTATAAAAGTTCGTCCGCTCCACAGGATTCTTTCACAGGCTTCTTTCATCCGTTACGTTGCGTTCCAACATAGTATTTCTTAGACCGTAGGGATGCGTTCTTAACAACCATAAAAGTTATTGAATTTGATATTTAATGAATTTGATATGAGGAAGTATCTCTCTTTCAGGGTGTCACTGTAAATCTCTATCGTCGCCAAACTGTGTTTATCCACGGAGGCGCAGGCGCACTCGGTCAAGCAGCGATATCCATTGCGCTTGCGCACGGCTGCAAAGTCTTTACTACTGTCAGTGATATGCAGAAGAAGAGGTTCTTGAAACGACTGTTCCCTGATTTACCAGGCAAGTTTTTTTCCAAGTTAAATGATGGCGATGTAAAAGATTTATTTTTGGGAATTATGTTTTCGTTCCCAAATCCCTAGAAAAGGGATGGCAAGCTGCAGCCCATGGCTCGACGGGAAGCCGTATTATGCTAGCTACGATTAAATTTGTTAACAGCGCAATGTAGGAAATAAGTCATCGTGTCGTCATAATCGCAAAAAGTCGCCACATAATATGCTAACCTATTTGTTAATAATCATTTTAACTTGAAGATATACATTTAATACTCACTCTCAAAGACTTAATAGATATTATATCCAGTGAAAACTTCTTTTAATTAGTCGATTTTTAAATGAATAACTATTTAATTCCTGATTTTAGGAAGGATTCAACTTATAATTATTGTACTATAATAATTATATTACTATTGTAAGAAAAAGAAAAAATACAGCTTATTTCCACAGTTGATCATATTGGCAACTCAAGAGACGAATCGTTCTTGGATATGGTGCTATTCAAAACCAAAGGGGAAGGCTGCGATATAGTTATTAGTAATGCGAAAGTAGAACTCAAAAATGTAAGTAGTATATAAATTTTAAAATAGAATTTAAGAATAGATAACCGGATTTATCGTATATAATTTATATTTTAACTCGACGTTTTGGTGTCTTTGCAGACCCCGTGATCACGAGCAACTGAGATTTCAGGCGGCAGATTGATAGGTGGAAAAAGTTATCTCACCATCGATTTGTTACTGTGAACCAAAGAGTAGTTTGTTAGTCAATCTGCAGTTTTTTAACATTCCTTAGACAAGCCTAATAATGAGGCCTTTTCGTTTCATTTTTTTTCTAAGCTTTTTCAATACATACTAGATGGCGTTGAAAAAAACTGAAGAGTCAATGTCAATATCGTATCCTCTTTGTTGACAGTTGACTGATCGTAGAGATAAAATTCTTGCTGATTGCCATAACCTTCTTTTTATTCTCCTAGTTTGTTTTGCAGCGTTTTTTCTTTACATGAAGTATATTAATAATTATTACACGTAGGTACGGTACTGAAATTGGTACTTGAGTTGACACTTGAGTTATATCAGCGCCATCTAATGTTGAAAAGTGAACTACTTTTTTTTTTAAACGTAGACTGAAAACTCCTCATTACCATTTAAGGTTTGACTCTGTGAAATTTCTATCTGGGGAGAAAAATTACATACATAGGATGATCAGAGAAGCCATTGAAATTAAAAAACACCCTAATTTCAACAGAGAAGATGGTCGGAAACTTTCACCCTATTCTCAAAGATATTAAATCAAACGTCCAACAAACGGCACGACCTGAAACTCAAGACACTGTCAGCTCATATTGTCTTAAGTTTTCGCGATTCATATATATTTACATTTTAAATTTTGACTCGACGTTTCGGTGTCTTTGCAGACCCCGTGGTCACGAGCGACCACGAGCGTGGTCACGAGCGTGGTATACGCGATAAATCCGGTTAAAAAGTGTTTTATTTAACTGTCAGCTCATTTTGTGTTAACCCTAAACGCTACGCTCGAGAACTGAGAAACAGATGGAGATGATAATTTTTCCACCTACCAATCTGACGCCTGACATCTCATTATTTTTATATACGCGATAAATCCGATAAAAAGTGTTTTATCAAGATTATGAATCGTGAAAACTTAGATCATATTTTAAAATTGAGTGTTACCTGAATAAAATAATACAAAAAATGTATAGAATCAGGTGTTACTTTGCGGAAATCCATCACCACTTACTTAAAATCTAAATAACCTTGCTAATTCCGCTACTTCAAAGCACTAGTAGTATAAGGTACATACATTATTAAATGCGTACTCAAGACTTTGAAAATCTTTTTTTTCGGTTTAATGTAAGTGAATGTTATGAAAATACCTCAGCAGTGCAGATATGCTGACTAAACTTAACATAATTATGAATTCTTAGTTTTATCTAATGATGGCAGATTCATCAATAATCCGAAAGCTGCAGTACGATTGATTCGTATATTTACGAATATGTTCACATTCGGTTTGTTAGCAATAATTGAAATCTACCTACTTCCGCACGAGAAATGTACATAAATGTGAATGCCTTGTTAATATAGAATGTTTGTGAACTTTTTTATCCTACTAATATTATAATTGTGAAAGTGAGGACGAATAAAGGAAGTCTATAAAGTAAATATAGCTAAGTCATTTATAACTCTTCTTGTGCGATTTAGTCGACGTACAGCGACATCTATGGAATAAAAGCAAACTAAAATTTTGTGTATTAGAAATGTGAAAGTTTTGATGGATGGACGTAGGTATACCTGTTCGTTCCTCTATCGCGGCAAAACGGCTCAATGGATTTGGATGAAATGTGGTATAGTGATCGTTTATTCCCGCGGGATTTGAAATGGAACAGCTAGTTTTAAATAATTGTAAAATAGAAAGATTATAATGAAGCTTACAACTTGGAACCGACTCCATACTAAACGAATATTCGTAAACACACGAACCGATAGAGTTCTGTGATCGCACTGTTGAATTGCTCTGATTTCCTATTTTTAAATGGCTTTTTAAAACAAACTTGAAAGACCGCTATCATATCGATTCATGCATTTAGGAGATTCAAGGCCACACACATGATAAGTATTTCTAAAGCTTATCACAACCTAATTTTGTGTCGAGCTTAAAAAAGAGACGAATATAATTTGATTTTTGATTTACAGACCACTTTACACTGTTGTGGAGCGTCAGGAACAACTATTGATTTAACCCAAATCCATAATCGAGAACACTACGAATATGGCATGTATAATATGACAAAAGCTAGATCGTACGCAGCTATCGACTTTGCATCTATATTTGACGGGGATAATCAAGACATTTTGAAGGTAAGTTTATACTTCCGTGTGAGGTACAGGACAAACATCTTATTTTTATTCGGGAGAAGCAGCTTAACTTAACTTACAGCAGAAGATGTTATGTCCCATGGGAATCTCTGGATGAAAAGCCTTCCAAAAAATTTTACCATCAAATGCAAAAAGTTTTTCCAAATGAGACTGGTCATTACGGAGATTAGAGCGTTCAACAAGACAAACGCACAAACTATTCAGTTGTATTATAGTATACAGGGTTTATTTAAATTAACGTATCACGTCTTGCTGACAGCGGTCTTTTTTTTTTTTACTTGAGGAACGTGCAATCACGTCCCCGACCGCCCAAGGGGGAGCGACGGGGTATGTGGGGATGATCCGGCAGAAGGCCAGACCTACCCAATAAAAACCTCAAGGTGTACCTCATCTGCCATGGCTGGAGCTCACGGTACCGCCATTGGCATTACCCGCGAGCCCCGGCAGATTGCGCTCAGCCTTAGCCAAGCGCCCCCCACGTGGGAAATGGTCCAGCACACGAGACCATTTCCCCACACATAGCCCTAATAGCCGCAGCAGGTCCCCTCAACCGCTACGGCTGGCTATCGGGAGGGAGAAGGTGAGCGTATCTCCTTCTCCGTCCCGCCTCCGCCTACGGCTATATCGGTGCCGAAGAGGCGTCATCCTCCCGGCACCGCTCCGCCGCCTCCTTCTGCGACATTACGTGCTGACAGCAGTCTACATCAATCCCAATAACTTTTGTTCTACGACTTTTCATAAATCATGATGGATAACACATCAAAAGAAAAACAAAACAATTGCTCCCTCTGTTATTTATAACTCTGTATTTTTAAGACGTACTACCTAATATTATTATTATGAGAAAATACTTTGCCTACGCAGGGGGCGTAGCATACCTACCTACGCTCAGAGTTTATAGAGTTACGCCAGTTTGTGGCAATAAATAATTTTAGTATAGGACAAATAAATCAAAATAAACAATTAGTTTTAAGAAGTCGTAGAACTTAATGTTGTTTAAATAAAACTACTTTTTAACCGGATTAATCGCGTATAATCTATACTAATATTATAACGAGGAAACCTTTGTATTTTTGTATGTTTGTATTGAATAGGCTCAAAAACTACTGGACTGATTTCAAAATTTCTTTTACCATTACTTAGAGGGATTCTTCCGAATCCGTATAGGCTACTTTTTATCCCGAAAATCCCGCGGGAATCAAAATTGCTAGTTTATTATATTTACTTAATGTAGTTGGAATTGATGTGTAGTGGCTGCCTGCAAGAAGTATTGTGCTAATTTAAATTAACTGTGTAACTTTACAAAAAGGAAGTAATAGCTGACTCTTAAAAAAAACAAGTATTATAGTATTATTTTAAAACTTTTGGTCCCGAGGTTGGTCTGTAAGTTGTACTGTTCAAAACCAAAAACCCTTTCAGCTTCAGGTATTATACCTATATAAATAATTATAGAAACTCCACATCATGGTCAGTGAAGGCATCAGACAGGGCTACGTTCGTCCACTCTCACGCATCACCTATGATGCTCGTGATGCTAGCAGAGCACTGAGGCTACTGGCTACTAGCAGACATAGAGGACGCGTGCTATTGAACATGAAAGGCCTACCACCACAAGTGGTCGTGCCGAGGTAAGTACACCGTTTTTTTTATTTCACTGAGACAGTTTCCTTGGTTCACTGTTCGAGAGTTTGAGTGCTACGTTTCGGTACTTTTCTAAACTGTTTCGGGTCTGGGTGTTTACCCTTGGTGTCTTGGGTGTAACTTTAAATGTGTGGTCTCCAAAAAAACCCACAAAATTGATTAAGTTTACTTTGGGACTAACAGTTGGTGTGTTACTTTGATGCGAATATGGGAGATCGGGTCAAGGCCGTATAGCTAAGGATCTAGGCATGTAGTTCATCCATTTCAAAACGCAAAGGTGTTAAATCAATATATACAGGGTTAATTTTAATTAGCACATCGCCTTTTGCAGGCTGCCTCTCCACTTCAATCCCAACAACATTTGTTCTACGACTTTTTAAAAATAAAGTTTTTAAAATTTTAGTTTTCCCATACAAAATATATTTATAGCCTCTGTTTTGAGGCGTAACTCTATTTGCTCTGAACTTAGGTATTCCACGCACCTTGCGCAGTAAAATATTGTGTCATAATAAAAATAGATACTTCTTACAAAATGTAGAGTAAGGAACAAATTTATTTTTGTTTTTATTTTTGCGTTATTTATCAAGATTTGTAAAAAGTCGTAAAACAAATGTTGTTGGGATTGATGTGGAGAGGCTGCCCGCAAGAGGTGATGCGTTAATTAAAATTAACCCTGTATATTCATTCAGACTCATTGGGCACCTACACATTACAATTAACATATTTTGGAAAAAAATGAAATTACACATCAATTTCAATGATAAAGCAAATAACTACTTTTTCCGGTTTTGCTCCGACCCATGGGTAAAACCATATACTATATACGATACTGCCCTGGAATTTGTCGTGTGACATTGCATCTTGCGCAAAAGAAGTCATCCAACTTCTTTTAATCATTCAGCCTTCATGATGCCCAACCTTGACAGCCTATACATTTCACGAAGTCGAGTTGATGAGATCGGCTCTCAACCAAGTCTTTGCGGGGTCAGGATGGTCAACGAGAAGCGCTGATGAAAAAATGATAATAATTAGATTTATCTATCTGGATCAAAATCATATATAACTGGTTTTACCCCACACGATTGTGCCCCAACACGGGTGTAGAACAAAAACATCATTCACTATAGAACTGTAGAACAAAAACATCATTCACACATAGTCAATACAAACTTGCAGGTGCAAAAGTTGTATTTAAGAACAAATAGGTATATTACCCATAACATAGTTGATTAGTGACTTACCTGTAGCGTATGTATACTTCAGTACCACTTCTTGTATATTCACGAAAATAAGATCAAGACTAATGAAAAACAATAAAATTAATTAACTCCACATTGTGCTATCCTACAAAAAGTGCTTGTTTACAAATAGTACTGCTTGGGAGGTACCTGTGAGCGGCTTGTGCCCACGAAATTTGGATTATTGGCGTAAATAGCTGCGCTATAATGTTTTACCTATACTCAATACTCAATACTTTATTGCAAACATAATTTTACAGGTGGCAGTTTATAATAATAGTTAATTTACAATAATAATAAGTAAAATTATGCACCTAATTTAGGTATTGCAATGCGGGAGAGGACATTTGTAGTCATTTTAAATTAGATATATTGTTTAGATATAAAATTTATTCGTCAATTAACTTATACATTTGTGTCCAATTCATTTAAATTTGTCAATTAGGTATTCATTGGTCGTGTAGTAACATTTTTTTATTAGGAGTTGTTTTAGTAAGAGCGTGAATCTTTTGTCATTGGTTTCATGTTTGATATATTCCGGTAAATGATTAAATAGTTTTATAGTCATAGATAGAGGACCAGATGAATGTATTTTTAAATGGGACATTGGTTGTAATAATTTATTTTTCCGGGAGGGTCTAAGGGTGTATTTACTTTCCGCTTCGTCGCGCTTTTTATATAGTTCGGGATGTTTTCGGACGAATTTGCATGCTTCAAGTATGTAAATGCATGGTAGGCTGAGAATTTTGTAATTTTTGAAGAAAGGTTTACAGCTGTCATCATTCTGAATATTAGCCAAAATTCTTACCAGTCTTTTTTGTGCTATAAAAACGCAAGAGACTTCGACAGAATTTCCCCATAAGACAATTCCGTAGTTTAGCCAGGAATGTGCATAAGCGTAGTAAGTGGTAAGAGCCGTTTTAAAATTAGTTGTTTTTTTAATTTCTCTGAGTGCATATGCGAATTTCGCTAATTTTAATCTTGTTTTATTTACATGATATTTCCAATTAACGTGAGAATCGATGTCAATTCCTAAAAGGTTAAACTCATTTACTTGGTTAATTTTTATATTATTATATTTAAAATCAATGTCAACATGTTTTTTTTGATAAGGGTGGAATGTCATTATATTAGTTTTATTAAAATTTATATTTAAGTTGTGGTCAAGAAGCCATGTATCTATTTTGTCAAAAGTAGTATTTAGTATGTCCGTTACGTCTAATAAAGTTTTACATGGAGCAAGCAAAGATATGTCATCCGCGAATAAAATGCATGGGGTATTAACGGTTTTTGGAAGGTCATTTATATAAATAAGAAAAAGTAAGCAACCCAGTACGCTACCTTGGGGAATAGACGCGTTTATCATTTTACTGTTAGATCTAACATTTTGAATTTCACCGGTCAAATAATTAAAATGTTCTATTTCTGTATATTGTTGTCTATTTGTCAGGTACGATTTAAACCACTGGTGAGCGGTGCCTCGAACGCCTATGCTATACAATTTATTAAGCAGTATATTATATTGAACTTTGTCATACGCTTTTGTCATATCAAGTAGGATACCTATTGCATAGTCTTTGTTATTTATTATGTTTAAAGCTTCTTGAATATATTTATAGACTGCCAAACTAGTTGAATGTTGTTTCCTAAAACCGTTTTGGGAATCGTCAAAGATCTTATATTTTTCGCAGAAGCTGTAGACACGGGCATACATAGCTTTTTCAAATATTTTAGCATCAGTGGGCAGAAGAGCAATAGGGCGAAAGTTATTTGGGTCCGTTTTTTTATTTTTCTTATGTATTGGTTTTATAAGGGCTATTTTTAGTTTGTCAGGAAAAATACCTTCACTAAACGATTGATTTATTAAGAGGCAATATGGCAACGTAAGTTGTTCTGCACATTGTTTAACCAAAAAGGGTGGTATTTCATCAACACCGTGACTTTTCTTATTTTTCAAATTTTTCAGTATTTTATAAACTTCCGCGTACTGAACAGGGCCTAAGTAAAGGGAGTTCTCCGAGGGGTCAGCACTTGTCGGCCGCGCGGGGGCGCTGCATGTGCGGGGGAGCACTCCTCGCCTATAGACGCGAAAAAATTGTTGAATACATTTGCTATGCGTTTAGGTTCCGTTAATAAAGTGTTGTTTATTTTGATTTTAATATTATCTTTTTCTTTTAAATTTTTTTTGTTTGTACGTTCATTTATTATTTTCCACATTGTTTTTATTACATTGCTAGAATTTTTTATTCTATTTTCATAATTTTTTCTTTTTGATGCAAGAACTACTTGTTTCAGTAATTTAGTATATTTTTTATAATGTTGGTAAAGTATTTTATTGTTATTATTTAATATAAATGTTTTCAATAATCGTTTATTTTTACATGATGTTTTTATGCCGGCTGACAACCAATATTTTTTAAAATTCGATTTTAAATTTATGTTTTGTTTCGGTATATGTTTGTTTAATGTACTTAATATTATTTCATGAAATGTGTTATAATTTTCATTTGTATTTTTATCTTCTGTTAATATATTTTTCCAATCTATCTGACTAATTTCTGATTTAAAAAGTTCAATATTGGTTTGATTGTAAAGTCTTTTGATAGTGTGCCATTTAATTTTTTTATTACAATGTAGTAATTATAATATTAAAATTGGTGCTAAATGGTTTGTGAATCCTAAATCTTCAACTACTGTGTGGATGTTATCTGTAAAATTTGAAAAAATTAAGTCGAGACATGTTGAGGAAGTTTCGGTTATATGAGTTGGTTGTTTAATGTGTTGTACAAATTTATGTTCAGACATAAGTTCTAAAAGTTTAATTGATTTTTGATTATTTTTTAAAATATTGGTGTTAAAATCACCTCCAATGATTACCTTTGACTTAGAGTATTTTTTATATATATATTTTAGTATTAATGTTAAGCAGTCATAGAAAGAATTTTCCTCCCGTGCATTCCAATATAATGATACTAACAAAATATTTTCTTTAATCAAGTAAGTAGCACACGCTTCTAGAACATATTCAATTGACAAATCAGCTATTTCGTGAATTTCCTTACTTTCTATATCTTCACGCAGGAAAATACAAACACCTCCGCCAGCTTATACCGTATACCGCCTAGGTATACGGTTATTTACAGATCTCCTCTTCTAAAATAAGACGAGATGAAACTTTATTTGAACAATCTTTTTTAGAGTTTGTCTACTTAAGAGTGTGAGTTATTGGGACGAAAGGTCTTTTATTCAGCTGTTTAAATTCAATAGTGACGTGTTATTCTATACTTAGTCATGTTTTGTTTTACTTTCTGTACGTAGTTTAACTATAACAATTTAACAAATATTTTTTAGAGCGATCAAAATCTAAACAATACAAACACAAATCTTATGTTTTACAGGATTCCACTTTCTACAAACAACTACCAACTTGTATTTTCTGACGAGTCAGCTTTCAGCCATCACCTAGTAGCTACATTAATAAAACAAGGTGCTAAAAACATTCTGCTTCATGCTCCGAAACCGTCCGCAATGTTAGATTTCAAAACCGAGTAAGCAAAATAATCAATTATAACTTTAATAACTATTATAGTTGCAGAATTTTATAATATAACACTAATATTTTCCAGAGCTTGGCGTAAACTTGGTGTGAAAATTAGTTTATTCATAAGTGAAATAAATAAGAATGAAGTTATGAAATTTATTACACAAGGCAAACTTATGCGTTCTATAGAAGGAATCTACATTGTATTTTTGCAAGCTGATTCATCTACACAAAGGATGATAAATGATATTGACGATGCATCAAGAGAGTTAGCCCTTCCATTATTGTATGTATATTTCACATTTAATAATCACCGTAGAGTCAAGACAAAATCTCGAAGATATTGCGTGTTTAGAGCCAATTAATTTAGTCTGCCTCCATATAATATCATCGCTTAAACTATTTAGGGATTTCTATTTTGTTTTAGAAGAGCTGGATTCTTCCTAAGAATCGATCGCATTATAAATCAAAAGAGATGAATGTCTAAAACGTCAAAAATATATCCCTTATGCTAAAAGAATATACACGATGATAGTGAAATTTATAGCAATATATGATTTCTAGCTTTCCAAGTATAATCAGGTCTGCCTCTTTTTAACTTTCAGGCACTTTTCTGTAATTACTAAAAATGACCACTTAGGATGTGAAACTCACTCGAGAAGAATGGGAAATGGTTTACCATCTACTCGGATTCAGTTGAATAATCTCGAAAAGGTAAGTTGCAGAAGAGTCGTCAATAATAGATTTTCCATTTTCATCAAAACTCTTTGTAATGAGCGCACTAAAGGGTTATGAATCTCTTCCCTGGGCGACTAGAATATTTTTTTAGGTCGTAAAGCTTCAAGCTGGGCCGTATCTGCTTGGTTGGCTGGTTTCCCATTTTAGTTCGCTTAAAATAGCTTTACATTCCCTAGATAAGTGAGAGGTAAATTGTGACAAGTCCAAGTGTCATACACATCTAGGTTACCTGCATGCAACTAAAAGGGAACTATAGCAATAGCTCAAATAGAAAAGACTACATTTTTCTTTAATAATTAATTACCCGTACTATGTACAAGTATGTTTGCCAAATTTTGTTACAACATACATTCAACACCCCAAGACAGTCTTGAAAAGTTCAATCTCAAAATTGAAAATTATTAACATTGTCAAGGATCTTCAAAGGCTCAATTCAATGAAAATTTGAGTGTCCAAAAATTACATGAACAACAAAACCTTTAATATTACTGATTTGGGTCTTTTAATACAAAATTCTGTTGTTTTCAGTTGGAAGACCAGCTGCAAAATGACCCAAATGTACTTCATCACAAGAGTGCTATGGAGGCTGTCATTTCGACTCTTTGCCAGGGAAATGCTTCAGTTCAGGTGTATGCAGCGCCATTACTTGAGAACGGGGTGCTAGCAGAACTTGCGAAAATCCCGGGTAAAAAATAGTTTGGCTAGATTTTTAGCATTTCTTACAACATTAAAGACCTCTCTGGCTTTAACAAATAGGTACGCTTTGGAAACTATTTATCCATAAATCAATACCACATCCAGGCAACGGTATAAAGTATTTTTACAAATTATATTAAACTAGCCATATCTTACGCCTTTACTCGCTTATCTCCTATCTAAGAATATCAGTGGGTATTTTCAGCTATACCCTGCTCGCCAAATTTTACCTCATTCTCTCAAGTTGGATAAAACATTTTATAGGTTGATGAATTGTTAAGCATAGAAGCCATCGCCAACTACTTTTAGGTTATGAAATAAATTAGTAAATCAGGTTAGCAAATGAGTTTTAAGTTTATGCAGAAAATATTTTCCATAAACATCCCAAAACCTTGTTTTAGTGAGTATTTTCTTAAGTTTCTACACTATGATTTATTAGGGTCTGTAAGAGAAATTTTTCCAGGAGCCAAATCTAGTTTTGAAATTTTGATTTCACCATTATTGAGCAGCAAAAAAAGCACAAATTCTGGATTTAGCAGCAAAATATATCACTAGTTGTATGAATTTAAAGGTGGCTCCTCAATCTAAACATCTGAAGCGAGGAGCCACCTGGAACTCAGTAAGTAATAGATGAATTCTTTTGAAAATTTAGCAGCATTTAGCAGCAATTGTATAGAGAACCTGCTAAAAATTTGGCTGCTAAATCCAGAATTTGTATATATATAATAAATATTTGTACTAAAAAATAAAAGGTATCTTTTTGTTTCATATTAAAAAATTCAAGGAAGCAAAATAACTGAAGAACATGATGAAGATGCAACTTTAGAAGAGCTTGGCATTGATGACAACCATGCTCAACTGGTCAGCAACATTGTGGAAGAAAAGCTTGGCATTCGATTAAAGAATAGTGAAGTACCCAAAATGACATTAAAACAGTAAGAAATTTGAAGTTATTTATTATCTTTCAAATTACCGTATAATTTTACTGTAAACATATTTATTTATTTATTTACACTTCAGTATACAGTACAGATAGTAAATGAGAAAAAAAACAGTGTGTTGTGTAAGTACTACTTATCGCTGACGAGCAATTTCTTACAGACAACCATAGTACGATTAAAAAAAAATTACAAGATTGAAATGTGTCTTGGACTGTTATCTATTAATAAACCTATATCATTACAACACATGAGACTAACTTTAGGCATTTAAAGTCATGATCTCTAATCTGGATGATATAGAGGTTTAATGGGTGTTAGGAATTCCCAGGGTACTGACTTCTATTAATTATCCAGCACAAACGGCCTCAACTACCCTCTATAAAGCACAGAAGACACCTTGATAAACGTCACCCTATCTTTTGAACTCGCTACGATATAAACGGTAGCCACTAAGTCACGACGTCAAAGGCACTTACCTATGTTCTTTTTCAGAATTAAATCACTCGAAGACAATTCTGTAACTTTGAATGAAGTGCATGGTCTTGAAGGAAGCTATGGATTCATCGATCCGGATGAAATAAGGGCAAATTGTGACTTTTTCACTATGAACACATTAGTGCAGAACTCTAACAAGGTACGTACTTCCCTAAATTATTCGGTCGCTGAAACAGCAATATTTTTTTTATGTTGCTTGTTTTTAATTTTTGTTATTTTAACTCGTTCAAAAACTCAATTTAATGTGGCGATATAAACTATGAGCTTGTCACTGCTGAAACTCTGGAGCTTTGGTATGTGGTGGCAGATTTTATTCGTAGATGCTAAATCAGTGGATGCTAAAAAAGTTTTACTGCCGAGCGGGGCTCATTCGTCATATTCTTATATATTCTTTTGGAGTTGGTGGCTATTCATTGATATATTATTAGACCAGCCTATGGTGTCCAAAAAATCTATCATTCAACTAAACGTTTACTCAGTACTAAAAGTATGCAAAAAGAATTTGAGATTTAAGATAATGGAATTAAAGTAAATTCTTAAGTGCACATTTAAAATACCTACTGATTTCGGTGTTGCTGCACGGATAAGCAAAAGCAATTCAAAATGTCTTTTGAGTAAACGAAGAGGTCTCAGGGAATTGGTTCACTTACTTAGTGATCATGTTTTCCAGCAACTTCAAGAATTTGACATGGACGCTTCCTACCTTTGCGTAGTTCCTGGCTTAGAAGGTCATCATGGAAGGTTTTCAAGCCTTTGCGAACGACTCAAGATTGGAGCTATGGTTCTTCAGCCAGGATTTGATCGACCTAACGAAACCGTAGACGAAATCGCTGAACGTCTTGTTGGGGTATGATAATCGTCTTTTTCACAGTTTTATTTTGCGCCTCAATTTTTTAAAGAGCAATTCTGTACATCTTATTTTTTGCTACGTATATTTTGTATACAAAGTTTTCTTTAGATTACTCAGTATTTACCTAACCTGCATATGACCTTTATGTGACATCGTAGGGGTCAATTAAACAACATATTTAATATAAAATGCGGTTTTGTAGAAATTTGAATTTTGGGGGAATGAAAATAGCATAGTATTTAAAAATATTAATTTTTCAGTCATTATACAGTTTTTTAATGAATTTTAGGTCATGAAAAACAGAATCAAATCCAAAAACGACTTTTACTTACTGGGATACGAGTTCAGCGTAGCAGTTGTTTTAAAAATGGCGCGCATTTTGGAAAGAGCAGGTAATTATCTTTAGTGTCCTTAATTTTTGAGGATCAATAAAATAAAATTCGTTCTTAAAACTCTATGTTTTGGTGTCTTTTCAGACACCGTCGTCAAGTTAACTAATTAAAAGTGACAAAATTAATATTAGAAGCGATTTACATGGCTTGAACACTCGCTGCCGGAGTAATGATATTTGCATTTTAATTAGCGCATCACCTCTTGCAGACATCAATCTCAAAAACATTTGTTCTACGAATTTTAACAAATCTTGAAAATAACAAAGAAAGAAAAAGAAACAAATTTTTGCCCCCTCTGTTATTTATTACTCTGTATTTTGTTGCGGTCACCTTGAAAACCCGTGATGCAAATAGCATGGCATCAGTGTAAATAGAGTAACGCCATTTTAGACACAATACATATTTTTTTTTATGGGAAAACTTAAATATTTTAAATTATTAATTTTCAAAAGTCCTAGAAAATATGTTGGAATTGATGTGGAAAGGGTGCCTGCCCACGGCTTAAATTAGTGGTCTTTTCAGAAACACTTATCTAGGAGCGGTATGGATATTAAATACCGACCCTTTGATACATTTTATAGAGGTACAAATATTCAAAGTTAAAATTAAAAATTCTTTACAAATATAATCGATTGTTTATTTTTTAATCGATGTAAAAATGCTTTTCAAGTAGTTCATACCACAGTACAAGTACAGATGGGACACATCAATATTATAGGGAGTTTGGAATGCAAGCTTTTTTGCTTGGCAGCTTGGCGGCGCTTATGTACTTGAGGCTTGAGGTTTCTTTAGGTGGAATAAGGACTATGCACTATAGTGGTTTTTTATTATTATTGTTGATAAATATTGTTTTTCATATGTGAAAGAAAGGGTACTAACTTTACAACTAAAATCATCGAAAACCAACACTTGCTAGCATGTTTGAAAATTATAAAGTTATTCGTCGAAATATGTGAATCATGAAGTCTATCAAGCATCACAACAATTCAGTTTCCTAAATGATAAACTGAAGTTGACTTAACGCTACTTCTGAGTTTGCAGGAAATTATATAAACACAGCAGATATTTGCAGTTTACAACAGATATACGTAGGACTTTCACAAGCCGGCAACGTTTTGTGATCAAATGACGAATGATTGTCTATCACTCTTATCAAGTTGTTATTGCCAGTAATAAGTGGCGCCACCAAACGTTAAAGTGGTGCTATGGCCAAACTCTTGAAATATAAAAAAATGCTTTGGTTGTCAATGCCGTGGTTCAAACTATTCAAGAATTCAAATTATTTCGTTTCTCTTAAACGTTATACCAATAATTATAATGTGTGAACTGGCCAAAGAGCCTTCCTTTGTCATTTTAATAACTGGTTATAGGCCGATGTCAGTTTTCTCGTATTATTAGTCAGAGTTTGACGAAGAACCAAGCTTTTGCTTTTACTGTTACAACGTAGATTTCAAAGATCATAAAATAATAAAACAAGTACTAAATACTGTAAATTTCTTCCAGGCATGACTGGCACAGTTTATTGTCTGGGCGGCACTCCAGAAGAAGTCAGAACTACTCTCTTAACCGAAATCAACTGCAGCTCTAAAGAAGATCTCCAAGACGCTATTCTTCAACACATCTATCGAAAATTCAACGGAAGCAGACTTGAAGCAATGATGGACAAATTGAAAGACGCACGCAACTGGCAAGAGAAGATAGACATATGCACAACAATGTTACGAAGTCAATCGAAGCAATCAAGTCAATACTTAAGAGACATCATTGAATCTCTCTACTCAAGAATATTGCTGCTGAATCAGCATGAGATGGATGAAGGAATCTACTCTTCAAAGATTGTCTTCCTATGTGGAAAGGCGGAAAAGAAAATTCCAGAATGTACTCTCAAAGAAACGTATGGCAAAGATACGGCCATTCATGAAATAGACGTGCCTTATTCTCAGCTTCCTAAAGATTTAAGTGTTCCAAATATTATAAATAAATATTTAGCGAAACATATTATAGACGCGTATAAAACTGGCAATCGATGTGAAGCTGTTTTGATGAAAGACGAAGCGGATAATTTTATTTGTACTTTTTGAAAAAGAGACATGTTTTTCTTGTTGTATTTTTGAAATCTTTGTACTAAAATCTTTGTATTAAAGGTGTGGGTAAAGCTTAATTTTATTGTTTTTATTTTATCCCTAAGCTTTTATTTATTCAAACTGGAATCAAATTGAATCTAGGAGCATCATAAATATATATTATTCCTTTTTATATGTTCTTCTCAGCGTACCTTTCTGCAGTAATATGCCATTTTTCTAAAGAAAAGTTAAAGAGGTCATATATAGAAGTTCCATTAAAATAATGATTTTTTTAGTTATGAGAAAATAATAGTTATAAATACTACCAACTCAAAACTTTAACTACAAAACTATTTCACTAGAAAAAATACATAATTTAAACTTATACAAAATATTTTTTATAAATAACATTAATTGTGATAAATGGTGTGCAGAGAGCAACATATAATATAAAAAAGCAAAATAAAAACTTTGAAAAACCCACGACGCGACGTTTAAAAAGTAATTGAAAAAGAATAAAATAATTTAAAATCCCCGACTGAAATGATTTATGTGACGAGAGATAATTAACGTTAAAAGCTTTTTTAAAAGTTCACTTGATCTCACACAGAGTCGGTCATATTATGAACAACATACTATTCGTTTTCATAGCACTTCCCTACGCTTACCTATTCGGTTGTCGAAGATGTAGATGTCGCAATAACATAGGTATTCAACTCCCTATGAACTTTATAAGAAGAGCAAGACAATCCGTCTGGGGCTGCCATTGAATGAATTCATTTTGTAGTTTTATATTGAAATTTAAAATATTGATGGCAGCCCCAGACGGATTTTCTTAAACGTCGCGTCGTGGGTTTTTCAAAAATTTTATTTTGCTTTTTTATTTCAAACTTTTTAAAGAGCATAATATAGGTACCATACATTACATTACACAACACCTCGTTCCCCATCAGCTCTCTAATGTCCTCACCACCGCTGGAAAACCCAGGTAAGGTACAAGAGGCATTTAACGCCCACTTGACGAAAATATAAACAGCGTACTGGACAATAAATTTTAAGTAACATAAATGCATCATTGCTTTTTTTACTGAAAAATAATAATTTATATGAGAAAATATGTACGTTTCACGACATGATAGCCTCTTTTTGAAAACATGATTTCGGGCGTTTTAAGAAAGGGTATGTCTATTAGCGCCCGTTTATAAAAAAAAATCTTCAAAGCCAAAAATCGTTTTTAGAAATTAAATAAAACAATAATGGCCAATTTTGTCAATTACTTATTTATAAAAAACTAAAAAAAGCATAGACGAAAATTTAACAAAAAAATAAGAACTCTTGTGTTACCTACTCTTAAAAATGCTTGTAACACCTCGAAGTAAACATGTTTAATTAGCCTTTTTTGGTTTAAATAATAAAAATAAAAACATTTAACAGCTATCAAGCTTTTTATTTGAAAAAAAAAACTATTTATTTTTCATTCATTGGGCGTTATTAAGCGTAGTAGGGTAATGACGCCTTTGAAAAAAAGTGGTGCTTTTAATAACGCCCATAAGCAGCAATAATATGTAATAATCTAATAACTGTCTTCTTTTTTCTCGATTATGTCATTTTATTGGCCTATAAATACAAATTTTTGTTTCAAAAAATAAGAACTGCGAATAGCTGGTCATAAAATAACTGAATTTTAATGCTTCAAAATTTTGATATTTATAATAGCGCCCACACATTGTCTTATAACGCCCCAACTCACCCAAATGAGTTGTTACCGTTAAACCTATTTAAGAACATTATACCAATCAAATCCAAAGCGATAATTGAAAACGGCATTCAAATCGGACCAATAATGGTTTGCAAACAAATATTTACTGCAGCGCCCTCTGGTGAGTTGTTACCGTAACACCTATCTCAAAACATGCGCTAATCAAATCCAAAGCTATCACTGAAAACAGCATTTAAATCGGACCAATGGTTTTGCAGATAAACGGTAACATTGGCTTTTACAAACAAATGTTTACTGCAGTGCCCCCTGGTGAGTTGTTACCGCTACCTATCTAAGAACATGCACCAATCAAATCCAAAGCGATTACTGAAAACTGCATTAAAATCGGATCAGTGGTCCTGGAGATAAATGGTAACATTGGTTTGCACAAACACCCTCACACCCCAAACGCATATACCGTCTCCGTGCCGTCGTGGGTAAAAATAGCTTCTCTGAAAAAGCAATTAATAACTTTGCAATGCCAAGGTAATTGAGAAGATTATACATCTTATACCCTTTATATAAAGTCTGCCGCCAAATGTTACCGCTCCGGCGGTAATGTGTTCCGGCAATATTGTATAAAGAGCCAGTTCCTTCCTAAACCCGTGTGCTTTCATCTTCGACCTCATCGTCACTTACCATCAGGTGAGATTGAGGTCAAACGCGGGTTTAGTAACTTATAAAAAAAAAAAAAAAATCTCTAAAGTTTTTATTCGTAATTTATTGCTCAAACTTACACTCTATTTATGTGGCCCAAAGAAAGCTTTTTATAAGATTGTTATGGAAACAATCACGCAGAACTAGGGAGTAAGTTACAGCCCGTTTTACACAACTTAACGTTTTACCGGATGCGTTTTTTTTTTCATCGATGGCGCATGCAGTTGTATGGGCGACTTCACATATGACACAGTATTCAGTATACGTATTTACGATACAAAAAAGGTATCTAGTAAAACGGATCATGTGTGAACGGGCTGTTACGGTAAATTAATTAATTTAATTTCTTTAACTCTTCTTTATTTGTCCAGCTGGAACTAAGACTATGGCTTAGGGTATGGATTAGTCGATCTTAGGAATTTCACAAAACACTTGATGAAGTCAGTCATCACATACTTCGGCTTTAACTAGTTGTTGATAGTTGTTAAATAAGATATTATAGTAGACCAAGAGACAAAAAAAGCCGTCGGAAAAAAACTCTTTGCACTCTTTTTCAGTCAGCATTTTCAAATTAATACAAATAGGTACAGTATAAATTGACCGTGACATGAAAAAAAACAAACACAAGACAGCTAATTGTGAGAGCCAATGTCATGCCACAACCAAATGGCTTACATAGCAGGTGCAATGAGCTATGGATGCACAATACGAACATGAAAAACTGGGACCAGAGTATTTGAACAAGAATGGAATAAAATAGTCATAGTATCATTAGCGAAACGACCTGGCACCGCTAGTAGCACCCGTCGTTAGTCGGGGTTATTCGATCAATGATGACCGACTGGTAAGTCGAATGGTATCCGTCGATCGATTAAAGCTACCAGACCGGTCGCTTGACGTCAATCGACGCGATGATCGATCAATTGATGTGGTGACACCCTTCTGCTCCACGTAGATCGACGAAGCTCATAGGTAACGCACCTTATTATCTTGGTCATCTTTATCTTCTACAACGTGTAACATAATGAAGAGATAATACTTAAGGGAATTGTATGTTTTATGATGTAGTTTATAAGTAACAGTAACATAAAGTTATTCTTATGGTTTGGCCGAAAAACAAGTTCAGAATAATATCTAAGTGTCAACCCTAAAAACAGATGTTAGCTTTTGATGAAAGGTATTTGATAACAGATGGCGTCAAAATAAAATGATGGGTGACTAAGACAGATACTACAAAGTTCAGCCGGTGCGGGAAAGGTCATAAGGTCACTGACTGCGGCACAAGTCTTGATAAATTCTCCATATTGTTACACGTTGTATATGGTGAGAGTATTTTCTCCTAAAAAAATCAGTTAAGAAAACATATCTATCTATGATATGCCTTATTTTGAAAGGAATAGTCATTGGTAAAGTTAGTCGACATCAGTTTTTTTCACTTGGGAATAAGTATCAAAACCATCTGTGATGAATCACAAAAAAAATTGTCTGTGACGATTGGCAAAATTGTCGCACACATAAAAATATTGTTTATATTATTTTATATTATTTATGACGTAAAAATAGTAGTAAATAATCTTCTCAATTACCTTTGCATTGCGCTATACAGTTCATTTTATTTGTTTTCTTTATATCAGATTGATTGCAACAGAAATATTGCAAGTGCAATCTGTAAATTCCAGGGTAGCCTTTCACGCACGTCTGCGTTTTATGCGTAAATTCTCCTGAAAGCGTTAAACTAAAAACTAGCGATGCCCAACGGTGAGGTACACTATCGCGTTGGCAATTATTAGGTTACGAAGAGGAACTGAAAATGTCCGATTTACTTTCATCACCAGTTAAAACATAGTTTGATGAAATAGATAGAATCACAGGATATTTCCACAGCTACTGTAGGAGAATGATTGGCTGTCACCCCTTTATAAAGATTTCTACAGTTACAAGAAAAAGATGAAATAGAATTATGGTAGAAATAAATCTACCACTTTGGCTTGTTTTTCAATATACATATAAAAGAATTACGGAATGTTTGGACACAAAGCTTTGCCCTGCGGCACTTTTACTTGATATGAGTAAAGCCTTTGACTTTGTGTCACATAAAATATCTTTGACTAAACCACGGAGGAAATATATAGAGGAGCTGCCCTATCAAGTTTTGTCTAGGGACTCAAGTGAAGCCTACGGGTGGGGTGCGGGAGGGGTAAGCGGTTGGTTATGGCCAATCATAGCCACACAGGCGATGGCATTAGTCACCTAGTAGCGAGTAGTAAAAACAGGTTGAAACATAAGTTTAAAATATTCAAATGATCATCAAAAAAGTTCAGCTATACTTTACTAGGTGGCTCTAGTTTTTTAACGAAATTTCATACGTTCCAAATCTGTCAGAAAAAAAACCGCTAAATAAAAGTATTTTTACTTGACGCTAGATAGCGTAATTCCTTTATAAAAGTAGAGAAAACTTAATTTTACATCGAGAAACAATAGAGGTTTTTGTGTTTTTATACCTACGTTTTTTATACCTTTTTTATATCTACGCATGTATATATTTCACAGAACTAAGCGTCGAACTAACGCCAGTGCCTCTAGTGCGGAGTAGCTTGAATTATTGAGGCTGTAACGTCACGAAAACCCAAATTGAAGCTGTGCATCTTTGCTTACAGCAGCTCTACTATATATCTGCTTTGTGGACTAAACTGAAACATTACGGCATAAAGGGTATTGCTCTAGATTAGATTGAAAGCTACTTGACCATAGAGCAAGCTTTATTGTCATTATTGTTTTATTGTATAAAGAAAAAAATATTCTTTATTCGCAACTAGTTGCCACAAGCAATTTTTCAAAAACACGAGGTTTAGTAGAAGATTTTTTCTTCTTACGTAACCATGTAGTATTGTAGTCCTCATCTAATACAATAATATATCAAACACTGATCTATTAGTTTATTTCGTATTAAAACACCATTTAGTTTAGGTAATATTGAAACAAATAAATTTAAAGTTTTAAAATTTAAAGGTTTAAAACCGTTAAAAGTAATTACAAAAGGGCTAATAATCTCTAAGCATTGACCAACAGATATCATTTTTTCTTAATTCATTCAGCGCCTGGCCAATCTCCTCGTCAATTCCTTTACACTCTTTATCCTTTTACTTTAAACATTTAAATCGTAAATTTATGTTCTGATGACAGAATATCCAATTATTGTGGCAAGGTTGGATATTTTCATCCGCTATAATATTTTGTTCCGAACCGGCTCAGGCCAAAGAAGGTGTATGCAAGTATCTGTTAGTACGTAATTTGAGCACAAACCGTAAGCAAAACCAATTTTATTTCGTTAAGCGATGTCTACTTTTGACATTTATCCAAATTTTGGAATTAGAGAAGTAAATTCATAACTACAAGAAGAGGAGGTGTATCAATATTACACGAAGGACGCCGTTATCATGGTAAATAAACAACGAATGCAGAGCATTAAAATAAACCGACTTCACGTCAAAACTTTGGCTGAGTTGAGAATGTCATCAACGAAAACATTCTCCGAAATCATACATATTTTTTCAAAAGTTTGATATTTTTAATGTAGTATTCAACCGATTTCGATGAAATTTAAATAGGACCAACTATGAGGTATCCTTTATCATATGAAATAACAACTTTCAAAATCAAAACATAATTGTCCGAAATATCGTGTAATAAACACACACAAAAAAATACAGACGAATTAAGAATCTCCTACTTTTTTGGAAGTCGGTTGAAGAAAGGTATATTAAAATGGAGACACATTTTTCAAATGCTATGTTATAATTGGATATAAAGGAAATTTAACACTAACTTAATAAACGAAATCACATTATAAAAATCACGAAGGGACATGACATGACGCTGACCGAAGCTGACATTGGCAAAAAAATAGTTTTGAAAAAACTTGACAAGCTGAAGCAGTTGTTATTTTTATATCAACTATTCCTCAACTTCAGATTGTCACGTTATTAAGGGACTCAAAGACGATGGCTTTCAATTTATGAATAAAATACCACAGTTACATAATATAAAAACGGGATTATATAACGAGAGAAACAAAGTTTTAGGCATTGCAAAGTCACGTTTTATTGTCAGGATTGTATTTAGTAGGTACAAATTTTTTTTTTATCGCTGACTACGTGGATGACGATAAAAGAATCATTGTGTTTTGTTCCAATGAAAACAGAAAAGAGACGAACAAGTACCATCATTTTTACGCTGACTGCACTTTTAAGTGCTGCCCGAAAGGATTTTATCAACTTTATTCAATACATGTATACAATAAGAATAACAATTCCATAGCTCCTTTAATTTTTGCTTTTGTGCCGGATAAAAAAACAGACACATATGTTACATGACAGGGAAAATTAATGACATATTTATCATTGACATCTTTAAAATGTACGAGTTTATGCAATTTTGCGTTCAGACAATGCTTATGTCACAAACAGAATAGCTCGAATAATATATTCTAAAATATTCATACGTCCTTGGTTGGATTACGGATTACCTAAATAGATGACAAATTAAATAAGCACCCACATTCTAATTAAAGCGAGTAATATATGGTTTACCTAACATTAAAAATACATTATACAGTAAATTTGGACTGATCCAGTATGTTTTTGATATTTATAAAGTAGATTTAACTAAGCAGTTACGAATATTGGACTGAATAATTATAGCTCCTTATTTGTAAACGTAAAGTTTGTGAGGTTGATGTCTGTAATAATTTCAGGCTAAAGCAGTTTTTTAAACTATTTAGTAGTATTTTTTTACAATGTGCTCAACAACGAGTAAGTGCCATGATTAACAGAGAGGGTAGATTGAGATAACATAAACAGATTTTTTCTCCGTAAATAAATACTTAACTATCGATTAATGGCGGGTTTCAATATTCAACTGACTGCTATGAGTAACCGATACAGGTACAAAACTGGTAGAAAAAAAATAGCGTTTCACAATATCTATTAGCTACGAGCTGTAAGTTCTCAAATTTGGCACAGACCCTCTTTACATGACGTTCTTCCAAGAAACTAGGTGATATATGTATAGAATATCACGCATCCGCAAATGGTTTGTATGATATTTGCACTAAATAAATGTATAAACTTATTCAATTTATTCTTGATATGTTTTGGTATTCGATAAATACATTATAGTACATTTTTAAAGCTTTTGTTAATAATTGCGTTTAATTCCTTACGTAAAACGGGTAAAACAGGCTACGCTCGTTACGTTCTTTTAAATAACACTCTAGAACCGGGATTGTAGATTGCAAAAATTGCCAGTTTCCGTAGCAACAAAATATCCGCAGATTGGAATAAAAAATGCTTTGAAGTTATAATAATAATAAATTGTCGGGTCTTTCCGCCGAAAGGCGTGTAGCTTTAGGTATAAATAATAATAATAATAATAATTCTGACACTCACACAGCATTATCTAGCCCAAATTAAGTTTCTTAAAGAACTTGTGTTATGGATACTAGATAACTGATATACTTAAGAAATATGTAAACATACATATTGAATAAATACATATTTTTTATTAGAATAAACTTAAATAAACATATAAACATCCATGACTTGACAACTAATATCTGTGTTCATCACACAAATATCCGCCGCCGCCGGGATTCGAACCCAGGACCTCTGGCATAGAAGGCAATTTATGTTACCGCTACACCAGCCGGTCGTCAAAAAGTTATGAGTCGGCGAAATAAACAAATTTGGCAGTAACTATAATGGAATCTATAGGACAAAGTTCCGACCCCACGCAGGTTCGTACTAAAATCATAATAAAATCACCCGACCAGGGCTCGAACCCGGGCCAGTAGGTAAAAATGAAATGAAATGAAAAAAATGAAATGAAAAATATTTATTCACACACAATGTACAAATATAATAAAAATGAAAGTAAGTTTATACAAGTAATTAGGTGTGAACAGGTCCAACTCCGCATATGCCAAGAGAGTCACCTCAAGGCGCTGGTTTTCAGTTGAACCTTATAATGGAGGGTATAGAGTAACAAAAGTAAGGCTTATTAAAATAACACAATAAAACAAAACAAAATAAAAATATGTACACAAGGCATGCAGGAATAAACAAGAACAAACCTTAATATCATAATAATTATAACTGGAGCTAAATTGATTGCATAATAATCCATTACAAATGTGTGCGTGTGTATGTATAAAGAATATAAAATACGATAGATATATAAAATCAATAGATATAAAAATAAATTAAATAAATAAATGAGTATTAAATATATTAGATAAACGACTCGCTGCAAACAAAGTTTTCATATTGGACTTGTTTTTTAAGAAATAATTTTTTTAGATTTATTTTAAAACTAGCTAATGTCTTAGATTGTTTTATTGGAGGCGGGATGTTGTTCCAACACTTTGTTGCAGCGTATCGGAAACTGCCCTTGAACGCCATCGTACGATGTGATTGTGTACTTAAAGTCATTTTCTTGTCAACTATGCGGTTAGAGCGTGAAAAAGATAATTTACTGAACAAATATGGTGGATTTTCAGACTGTAGAACACCAAAGAGAATAGTGGCTAAGTGAATTTTACGTCTGGACTTCATTCGTAACATATCATGGTCATTCTGTATAGGAGTTGCATGAGCCCTAAATGGTATCCCAAAACAAAAACGTGCGCATGAATTCTGTACTTTCTGTGTTAATCGTTCAGTTTTAGAAAGAAGCCGAGGTCCATACACTGTATCTGCATAACTTAACTTGGAAAGAATGAGTGATTCTACCAGTTGAACCCGCAACTCTTCACCGATGTAAGGACGAATTCTATATAAGGTTTTAAGGCGGTAATAACAGTTCCTGACGGCTTCATTGACGTGCTTCTCGTAACGAAGTTCAGAATCCATTACTAATCCTAAGTTACGGGCTTCCCACACTCTCTCAATCGGCTCATTCTTTAACATAACGGGATGGTTACCAACGCATTTTTCCATATGGTTTTTGGATCCTAACAAAAGATATTTAGTTTTTAGTGGGTTTAGAATCAGAGAATGTTCACAAGACCAGGTTTCGACACGCTTAAGATCGCAATTAAGTTTATGGACTGCGTTCATGTAATCCTCTAACCTGAAAGAAATATAAACTTGTATGTCATCAGCGTATATATGAAAATTACAGTGTTCGAAACATTTGATGACGTCCGCACAATATAACACAAAAAGTAGTGGACCCAGAATAGAACCTTGTGGAACACCTCTACCAACCTCAACAACCTCGGAAGTGTATGTTCGGCCGTCATCAAGTGTGTATTTGACAAATTGTTTGCGATTGCTAAGGTAACTGTTAAACCATTGGATTGTAGGAACATCAAAACCATAATATTTCATTTTAGACAGTAACAAGTCTATATTTATAGCATCGAATGCGCGGGTATAATCTAACAGGACAAGAATAGTACACATGCCGGCATCCTGAGCAACCAGGATGTTATCAGTTACATCTAGTAGCGCTGTAGAAGTACTGTGTCCCTTTCGAAATCCAGATTGCATCTCAGGAAGTAAATTATTTTTGGACATGAATTGCTGCAATTGGGTGCTAACTACTTTTTCAGTAGCCTTCGATAAGCATGGCAGGATACTAATCGGTCGCAGATCAGTAACTGTACACGCATCAGATTTCTTAGGAAGAGGACGTATGATGCCAGTTTTCCATGCATCGGGAAAAGTGCTGGTTGATATGGATGCATTAATTATTGTCGAAATAATTTCTAATGTATGTGGAAGAGTTAAATGTAACATCTCGAGGGTTAATTGGTCAAATCCTTCCGCATTTGAGTTTATGGAACTTAATATTTTACCTATATAAAAAGAAGATACAGTATTAAGCGAAAAAGTAGCATTATTAAACCTATGATGTTCATAAAATGTCAAAGTTGAAATATTAGTAATTAAATTTCCTGGCACATTTAAGAAATGGCTGTTAATGTCGTTAGGGTTATTAAAATGTGATGGAAGACTAATTTCAGGTTTTGTGGGTAAAACTGTATTTTTTAGATTCCTCCAAAGTAGCTTAGGGTTTTTGATGTTATTATTTATATTAAATTTAAAAAATGCCTTTTTTTCAAAATGAATTGATCTATTGACTAACGATTTAAGCTCTTTGTAATAAGTTTTATGCGACTGAGATTTTGATTTTCGAAATCGTTTAAAAGCCTTATCGCGTAAACTGATCATAAATCTTATGTTATAGGTAATCCATGGCTTGGTTTTGTGTTTTAATTTCTTTTTTAAAATAGGTGCATGAATATTAAAAACTGATAGTATGATTCTGTTAAATTCAACTACTGTTCGATTAACGTCTCTGTCGAAGGTAATGTCAGTCCAATTTACTTGGTCAATCGTTGAGGTAAACTCTTTTATGTCAATCGTACTCAAACATCTATAAGAAAATAACTGTGGTTTCACTCTTTCCTTTTTAATTTTTATATCACAGGTTATAAATGCATGTTTACTTAAGTCCGGAATGTAATCAACATTAACGTTAGTTAAATTAAAGTTTGAACAAACAACATCTATAAGTGATTCACTAGTTTCGGTAAAGTGTGTAGGAGAAGTTATGTGTTGTTGAATCCCATTAGTATTCAAAAATATATTGAACTTAGCAAATTTAGCATTATCTTTATGGAGACAGTCGATATTAAAGTCACCAAGTAACAAAATTTTGTCCGAGGGTAAACTTACTATAGTATCAGTGAGAGTATCCAGAAACCATAGAGTAACTTATATACTGGTATAGAGTCGTCACTAACAAATTTGGTACTAGCGCCATCTAACGGAAAACAACTGTACCTCGACAACCAAAACCCAGCTGCGCCGCTCTAGCTTGTATTCTCAAGAAGGGTAATTTTAAACAATAACTTAGACTTTGAAATAGCTAGATTCATAAAATTACGGGTTAATCAGGTTTGGGTATGATGAATCCAGCAGTTCAATCAAAGTCTATAGTATTAAGTATTGAAGTAAATAAAAAACAATTTAGCAGTTGCGTGATTTATTAGGTTTTCTTTTTTGGTGTCCTTGTAACGTGCGTAAGTCCAACGTGTTATGTGAAGAATTCAGAGTCCGGGAGCTTGCCAAAGTTGTAGAAAATTTATAAAACACAATCCAGAGCACATTCACGAGTCACGGGAGGAAACGGAATGAAAAAATTCATTCTTCACTCGTATCAGTCTCTCAATCACTTTCGTTTTGACATGTTGTGCATCAACATAGTAGAGCTGTCAATATTTTGACAATTAGTAATATATAGTAATATTACTAAAAACTTTAAGATTTTCCTAACTTTAAATCATTGCATAAAATCTATTTCATGTCACTATCCATTGTGGATTAAATAATGTATTGGGTAGGTATTTTTTGCAGTCATAAAAAGACATTTTCGTATGCTTGGAACGCACTCAATTAGTTACTCTAACTGCGTAGAACGCACCCAATTACAAAAATCTACGATTTTTTTGTATTTATGATTAAATTTTAAGTAAATATATCATCTTATATAGCGGATAAAATAATATTAATTTTGTATCAACTACTTAAAGCACAATATATTTTTTCAGGAACCGTTGAGCAAAAGTGACATCTATTGGTTTAAAATGGAACATAATCTTTACCGTGTTGAGAATAATGCCATCTATCGGAAAGCATCAATACTTTTACCACAAGAGCGAATTCTAAGGAAAGGGAAATAATACTAAGTGAAAAAACACTGCCAGAAACTTATCCACGTCGAACCAAGGTGGACGGTAGGCAGTTCCTATTGCAATGTCGATGCATTTAAATTTTCCTAATATCCACATTTGCTCGATGAAGGTATTTACATTGTTTATAATTTGGAAACTCAGGTTTTTCCTCAAATAAAATCCGACGCCTCCTCCACGGCCGTTCAGGACATCAGATGGGCGTGAAACATGTCGTAAGCGGTATTCAAAAGGTATAGGAGCGCGCGCCTCTTCACCGGGTCTGAGCCATGTCTCGCCGATTGCCATTATATCAACATCATGGCATTCTAATGCGACTAAAAACTCTTCGTGATTGTTTCCGAGGGAGCCAGGGTTCAAAAAACCAACTTTGACGTTTTCATTTTTAACCATTATTGACCATAAAATACACTAGACACGCAACATATTTTAAACTGAGACCAAGACCAAAAACTAATAAGAAGTAGCTAAAAGGGCAATTATGAATAGAATAAAATGTTATATTGTGTAATTTGATAAGGGATAAAAAGTACATATAAATAAATAATATGGGTAAAAATATTGAAGAAAAAAATAATATATATAAAATTGTGTAAATCAATTTAGAATACAAATAAATTTGAACTGATAATTTGTAAAGTGGATCATTACTGTAGATTAGACACAAAGACATAATATTTTTTGACCTTACGTACAAATAAACAATCACAGACTGTGCGGTATGGAATAAAATATACGTAAATGACAATATACAATTACAAAATGGATTTGCTAACAAGAGAACTTTCAAAAAAGGCGATCTAAATCCTCTTCCCTTTTTACGCGAAATACAGGCTGGTTCTCTTCTTTACGAGCGAAAGTGGTGCCATCGCGAGTCCAAACAAATTTCCACTTAGCTTGACGTGCCTTTTCCCTTGTTTTTTGAAAAATCCTTCTATTATTTGAAGTTAATCTTTCATTTATATACACTTTATGTGAATCTCCGGGAACTTCTATATCAGTACTTGTAATGTTCCTCCGAACTCGGGCATTCTTCAGAAATTCTTCTTTCTTTAACCGTCGTGATAATCTGACGATTATATTTCGAGGCCTTAGGTTATCTGAGTTTTGATTACGACGAATACTTCCATTCCGTTGAACGCTGACCACGTCTATAGGATCCAAGGTAATGCCAAGCTTATTCGCAAGCGTACAAACAGTGTGATACGAATTTTCACCTGATCGTTCAGGGATACCTGAAATTTCAATATCGTTAACTAAGTTGTCCTGTTCCCGATTATTTAACTCACACTTCAGGTTCTCTATACTGTTTTGTAGCATATTTATATCATTTTTGTTCTCACAGTTATGTCCATCTGATTCCAGTTTTGTTAATCTAGTTTCAATTACAACAATCTTATCTTGGCATATCTTATCGTAGACTCTTTTTTAAACTTAATAGTTCATCTCTAAAACCTCGAAGATCTTGTATAGTTTGCTCTAATTCAGTATTAAATATTTTGAAATTGGACATTATCACCTCTAGCGCTTCTTTATTTTCATCGGATACTACGCAAGAAGTCGACATACTCGATATAATTTCAGCAGATAAGGCCTTGATAGGAGTCTCAGAATTATTAGAAGGGCGCGGGATTTTCAACTTACAAACCGGACATAGCCAATCTTTATTAATATTAGTTGTGGCCTGCAAGTTTACACAACTACGATGGTATGAATTTGCACATTTCGTACATGTAGCGACACCTGCCGCCGCCGACGTAGAAACAAATTTCCCACAAGCTCCACATTTGCTATTCGGAGCCATTTGGAGTATAAATATGGTTTTATACAAGTTTTAATGTAAATACAAAAGCGTAAAAATACTTAAATAAAAAATAAAAAAAATCTTCTCCACGGTGGGGTTTGAACTTGAGTCTCTTGATTGACGTGCTCGATATAAACCACAAGACTGCGGCGAATTGTCAGTGTAATGCGAAATAAGCGTAGCGTATTAAAAGATGTGACGTAGATGTAATAATCAGTTATGGACAGGTGATTGGTCTGTTAACTTTTAACACTGATACACAATATCACTCAGGTTTCCACTTCGTAAACACGAACCATACACACTCCGTGAACACACTTTTACGAAGAAATGCACCTTAATTTCAATTAAAATAAATTTAAAAGCGAAGAGCAACGAAATAGCGTGTGATTAGTTTGAAATCAGAACTACCCTCTCTCTTTTTTTTGTTGGTACTCTACCAACTGATTCAAAATTCCCTAAAGATCAAGAATGACTAAACTTAAATAACTTTAAAATATTATATCCTAAATGCAATGCTTCACTATTTGAGATTTAATAAAAATCCTGTAACGAAATTGATCTCGGGTCGTTAGCTGCAAAGAAATACCACTAGATGGAGCTACGCCAGTAATATAACATAATTTAAGTAATTTCGAAGGAATCTGCCTATAGATACCAATGGACACACTGAGTTCATGTTCAATGGACGTTGAACATGAACTCGTTTATTTATTTATTTAACAATTTATGCACACGCAAGTTTAAATACAATTTAAAGATACATTGAAAGAAAATAAGTACAAAGGTACCGTTTACTTCTAATGCAGACCTAAGACTGGAGAGTTTGTTTAAAGTGCAATAATAGTGTGTACTAATCGATAACTGTTCCGTTACTGACTGAGTGACTGACAGACCGTAACTAGTGGCCTTAGAGAGCTGAAATTTGGAACATACATTCTTTAGGGGATGTAGGGGTGCACTAAGGAAGGAATTCCCGAAATTCCCACGGGAAAGGGAATAATTGGACTTTTTAGTTTGAATGAAAAATCTTTTTCCTTGAGTGCAACGATGTGAAACTTGGTGTAAAGGTTTTTCAATGTGTGTTTGGTTGTGTTATGAAAGGAATTCCCGAAATTCCCACGGGAACGGGAAATATACGACGTTTTAGTTTGTATGAAAAAATCTTATTCCTCGAGTGCAGGGATGTGATACTTAGTGTAAAGGTTCCCCAGTGAGTAACTGTTAGTGTTGTGAAAGAAGTTCCCGCCATTCCCACGGGAACATGAAATATAGGCTTTTTAGTTTGTATGAACAATTATTTCTTCAGTGCATGAATGTAATACTTGATATAAAGGTTTCAATGACTGGTTGTGTTAAATATAAACAATGTTTATGCGCGTACGAAGTTGCGGGCAAAAGCTAGTATCGTATAAACTTATGAATTTACAACCTACTTTATACAGGGTTATTGGTAATTAGACCGGATTTTTTTAAGATGACAAAACACAGGTAATTTTTAATCATTTGATCCCAAACCATGTTTTTTCTTTTTAATTGTGATAAATATCGGTTTTTTGTGAATTTTGACATTTAAGGTTTTTTGTATAATGACAATTTTTTTTATTAATAAAGACTGCCTTTTTTAAAATTTGACAATCTCATTTTTCTTTTTTATATAATTGACATTCGCCAAACAATTTGATCTTTTCTCTTTTAATCTTTATTAATGTAACTGTCAATTTTTTTTATTAATCAATTTTTTCATTAATTATTTTTCAAATCCATTTATAACTTTTTTTTCTACTTCATCATTTTATTTATTTTATTTTGCACGGCGAATCAACAGTTGTACAAACATAATTAACATTTACATATAAAAATCGATAACTTATAACAGATTCACACCATAAAGTAGATCTAAAAATATTAACAAATTTAGAAGAGCACACACTAATAACATTATTCCTCTATAATAAGAAAGCAATTGCCACATAAAGAAAGATAATTTTAAAAAACAATTTAGTAAGCTCACGCCTTACTGACTCGTAACTAGAATTAAACAGGTCAATGTCTAGATTTACGCACAAAGCATTAAAATATTTTCCAGCTCGTAATAGAAATGAATTTTGTCTATAATTAGTTTTTGAGATAGGAAGATGGATTGGTTTAAAATTACACACATTTCTTGAGGAAACATTCAATTTTAGTAACGACAGAAGCTCGGGACAGTCAATAACATTTGAGGCAATCTTAATTAAGAAAATGATATCGGCTATGTTTCGACGATTTTCCAACGTAAGCAGATGGTGCTTTCTACAGAGCTGAATATAATCTCTTGAGTTATAGCGCATACCGATACGGTAACATAAATATTTTAAAAACTTTTTTTGGATATTCTCAAGTCTTTCAATATAAATAGCGTATCTTGGGTTCCATATCTGAGAGGCATATTCCAAGTTACTACGGACAAGCGAACAATACAGTATCTTTATTGTTTTAACATCAGTTCAATCTTCGGAGTTGCGAATCAAAAATCCTAGAGCTTTAGTCGCCTTAGATATTATTATATTGATATGCTAATCAAATAGTAACTTGGAATCATGCGTCACACCAAGGTCCCGCATAAAATGCACTCGCTGCAGGCTTTGCTGTTGGAGAGTATAATTGTATACAATTTTATAATTCGAGAGTAAATGTCATAACCGTACATTTAGCAGGATTGAGGTCCAGCTTATTATCAGCACAGTACGCTTCAAGCCGCTTTAGGTCCTCCTGCAGAAGAATCGCATCATCATGATTACCTATCTTTGCAAAGGTCTTCATGTCATCTGCAAAGCAGAGAACCTTCGAAGAACGGAAGCATAAGTCAATATCATTCACAAAAATAATAAATAATAGCGGACCAAGCAATGAGCCTTGCGGCACGCCGCTAGGGATTGTAACCCAACTAGAAATATAGTTCTTAATAACTACAGCTTGACAGCGATTATTGACGTACGATGCAAACCACCTCAGCAGGACCCCGCGAATACCGATTAATTCTAGCTTATCGAGAAGGATGCCATGCGGAATTCGATCAAAACATTTACTGTAATCTGTATAGATTACATCCACCTGACATCCCTCGTCCATAGCATTCGTGAAGTATTCGTCAAGCAAAGCCATATTTGACACCGTGGAACGCCCCTTTAAAAAACCATGTTGAGATAGGCTAAAAACGAGACATAGGGCCGAATAAATCTGGCTGAAAACCAATCTCTCAAAAACCTTAGCTTTTTAGAGATTTAGTAGCTCTACTATACATAGCGTTGAAATCGGCCTATAGTTTGTTACATCATATCTAGGACCTTTTTTATATATTGGGGTGATAAAAGCACGTTTCCAAATGTTAGGTAGACTACATTGAGCAAGAGAAAGTTTGAATAGAAGGGTTATAGGTTTATCGATCGATGATGAACAGTTGATAAGAAATCGAGATGGTAAACTGTCAGGTCCTGCCGACTTGTAAGGGTCTAAGCATTTTAATAACTTATATACTTCAGTTTCTTCCACTGTAATAGAATAAATATCAGTGGCATTAAAACATGATGAAACGTGGCCTTTCTGAGACACGAGCAGAGAATTATTATGGATGTGAAGAAAAGAAGACTCGAAAAATTCCGAAAAAGCATTACGTATTGATTTTCCGTCGTCAAATTCATCATCCATCATCCACAGCCTGTAGACATCCACTGCTGGACATAGCCCCCCCCCCCAAGGTCTTCTACGTCGCTCGGTACCGCGCCGCCCTCATCCAGCGTTTACCGGCAAATTTGACCAGCCACTCGAGAATTTGACCAGCCACTCGAGAACTTTTCTGCCACACCAGCCATCTGTTCTGCGAGCTATGTGCCCTGCCCATTGCCAATTCAGCTCTGCAATCCTTCTGGCTATGTCGGTGACTTTGGTTGCTCATTCCTGATTCGATCCCGCAGGGAAACTCCGAGCATAGCCCTTTCCATTGCCCGCTGAGCAACTCTAAGCTTGTTTATAAGGCGCATAGTTAGCGACCACGTCTCAGTGCCGTATGTTATCACTGGCAACACACACTGGTCAAAAACCTTTGTCTTCAGACACTGCGGTATTTGTGACGTGAAGATTTTACGGAGCCTCCCGAACGCTGCCAAGCCGAGTTGGATTCGACGATTGACCTCTTTCTCAAAGTTGGACCTACCTAACTGGATTTTATGTCCTAGGTATAGATAATCGTCAACAACTTCGAGCGTGGTGCCTCCAACTAACACAGGAGTAGGTGCAACATTGACGTTCGACATAATCTTCGTCTTATCCATGTTCATTTTAAGGCCCACTCGCTGCGAGGCTCCACTGAGGTCATTGAGCATTCAGGTCCTGCAGGGTCTCAGCCATGACTACGATGTCATCCGCGAATCGAAGGTGAGTGATGTATTCGCCGTTGATGTTGATGCCGAGCCCATCCCAGTCCAGAAGCTTGAAGACATCTTCCAACGCTGCGGTGAACAGCTTAGGCGATATAAAGTCGCCTTGCCTGACGCCCCGCTGCAGTTGGATAGGCCTTGAATTCTTCAGGATAGCCTGAAGACGGACTGACATAGTGGCGTTTTTGTACAAAAACTTCAACGCTTCGATGTATCGATAGTCAATTTGGCACCGCTGCAAAGACTGCAGTACAGCCCAGGTCTCGATCGAATCGAAGGCTTTCTCATAGTCCACAAACGCCAAGCAAAGTGGCTGGTTATACTCCTCCGTCTTTTCTATAACCTGCCGCAGCGTATGGATGTGGTCTATGGTGCTAAAGCCTTTTCGAAAACCGGCTGGTTCAGGAGGCTGGAAGTCGTCAAACCTGCCTGTGAGACGGTTCGTAATGACTCTTGAAAACAGCTTGTATACATGGCTCAACAAAGTAATGGGTCTGAAGTTCTTCAAAAAGGTTTTATCATATTTTTTGTAGAACAAGACCACTATGCCTTGGAGCCACGCTTTGGGCGTTTTGCCCTCGAGGATGATGGAATTGAACAGCTTCTGAAGGGTCTTAAGCACAGGTTTGCCACCAGCTTTCAGAAGCTCGGCTGTAATTACATCATCACCCGGCGCCTTGTTGTTTTTAAGCTGTTTAAGGGCCATACTAATCTCGTACAGGCTGACGTCTGGGATATCTTCGGTATAGTGTCGGGTTAATTTGGCTCGTGGGTCTTTTGCCATGTCTTGAACAGGTGCCCGAGTTGTCGTGTATAACTGCCCGTAGAACTTCTCAACTTCCCTCAAAAGTTCCGGTTTAGACGAAACAACTCTGCCGTCGTCCGTTTTCAACTTCGTCAGTTGGTTCTGGCCTATAGACAAATCTCGCGCGAAGACCTTAGAGCCCTTGTTTTGTTCGATAGCCGTTTCCATACGGTCTGTATTAAACCGGCGTAGGTCGCGTTTTAGGGACTTGGAGATTTGTCTATTTAGCCGCCGATACTGAGAAGCATCTTTTTTTTCTACTTACCTACATATTATTTTTTATCAGTATTTCATAATTTTAATGTTTCGAATATAATAATTTGTTACCTACTCGTCTAGCAAAAACACAAAAATAATGTAAATCCGTACAATTTTACTCCTTCAATTATCCAGAATAGCGGGCTAGCATGCGACCATCAACTACGATAAATTGGACCTTTAGATCGGTATTATTTCAGAATATGGCACTTAGAGTATGTATTTTTTTAGAATATGGTATCTGTGGTTCTGTGTGCTTAATCATGGTATAAAATCGAGTAATTCTATATATTATGGTGTGCATGTTAGCTACCATGATAGGATAAAATAATATTTATCTTGTCGATTCGATTCTTCATCGCTGGTCGCACGCAAGCCCTGCGGCAAGGGCTATTCGTGGAATGTACATACTTGGAAATAGAGAATCTCTAAAACCGGGTCCAGGCGGCTGTAATGTGTAATGTAATCCAGCTTGTATTGTAACGCTCGCACCTGATCCATCAGCTCTTGGTTTTTGCGCGAACACAAAGGCGAAATAGCTACTCAAGGCGAGTATGTAAAAGTTACATACAAACATAAAGCGGACTTCTCTTAAATTATGGTTCTCTTAAACCGATGGGTAAAGCAACATTTTTAAATAGTTATAATTTTTTTAAATAACCCAGTTAGGGCGTGGAACCATCTCTAAGGTACTGCGCCGTATACTGTGCCGTTTCACGGTACCGTTGTTGTGAAATGGCACGCTATATGGCACTCCGTCGCACTGTGCCACGGCGTCGTGCACGGCGCATCGCTCAGCGCTTCATATACGCTCTTAAAATTATCTCAATCATGGTTCATTATAGAAAAGTATGCCGTATAGCGGCACGGCGCCGCCGCCGTGTGACCGCGAGGCGCAGTGCCGTACGGTGCAAATAAAAGCTTTTCTATAATGAACCATGATGGATATAATTTTAAGAGCTAATATGAAGCGCTGAGCGGTGCACCGTGCAAGTCGCCGTGGAACGGCGCGGCGCCGTAGCAGAGATGGATCCACGCCCAACATAGTTTCGCTTACTCTCCTCGGCGAATTTTGCTAGCGATATCTGCGCGGGAAGTATGGAAGTACGCACCGCGGTACAAGAGGCCTTTAATAAGATTCGCGTAGCCAATTCTCTTTGTGTTTTGGTGCCGTACTTCTTAATTACACGTAATCTTACAGTACACATTACACCCGTCTGGATCCGCGTCTGGTGGCGCGGGAACGAGAGACATGGAAAACCTTGGGGAGGCCTATGTCCAGCAGTGGAAGTCTACTGGCTGCGGATGGATGGATGATGAATAATAGTTTTACACTCACGAATTCCGTGAGGATTGCCTGATTTCCACACTGACTGCAATAAAAGATGGTTTCATAAAAAGGCATATGTAGTACGCACGTGTATGGAAACCTTTCACGTAAATAGGGACGAGTGAAAAGTAGACAAAGGATTCTGGTGTTTTGACTGTAGCGTTATACAGGGTGACTAGTAGGTCACTCTTAAAATTCAAGGACGTAATAGTGAAAGATCATATGTCATCAATAGTTAATTATGCAGTTATATTATACAATGTTTATTTATGTTAATCAATTTATTTAGTTATTCTAGTATGATTTTTATAAGTAATAAATGAGTTAGTCTATTGATTTCCGGAGAGCAGACTGACACGACGGTTGGTAGACGACGACATAGCATAACGTGGTCCGATAGTTCTGGCGGGAAAGTTATTGGAGGGGAAAGAGAAACCGGGATTGATTTAGTCAGTCTACTCTCCGCTTTTAGAGGAGAACGAGCCGCTTTGTGATAAAGGTCAGTGTCGTTAAGATTGTGATATTTACTTATTTATTGTTCTCTGGCTGTAAACTGTTACTATGTATTTTACAAGATGATTGCTGTTGAGTTTCTTGCCACTTCTCAACAGATCGACTTTCCGAAGTGGTGGTAGATTATAATAAATATAAAACTTAAACTGATAAGTTGTTTGATTGAGTGACTCCCTTCTGAGACGTTTTCTAACATCTCAGAAGTGGGATTGTACTCAAAAACATAAATTTTGTTTAACGTCCACATGAGTCCTGACAAAAGTATTAAATTATTGAGCGAAGTTTATTTCCCGAAATAAAAGAATACAATTCACTTGTCTTCGAGAAATACAATTTGAAATTCAGTAGTGTACAAACTATTTTGCCCTATGCGCATCTACATACTTTATTTATTCATATAAGCTCCTCTACCCCTTATGCTCTAGTCTATGGTTATGTTGCTATGGGGTTGCGGGAGTACGTATTTGGGTTACATGAACTACGCGTAAGAATTTACGTTCCAGAATGAACCAATGTCGGGAACGCGTGGTCTACACTCCGACTTGTCCAACTAAGTCACCTGCTGGAGGTCGTCGGTCACGCAGTTCTACCAGGCGCCAACCGAGCCATCGTATGTTGCGGATTCGCAGCCGCTTCGGTCAAGACTACAGGGAGCGTGCAAGCCGCAGCTTGCAAGATCGAACAGAACGTCGTCGTGATTCACACCCTGGTTCATATAGGACACCCTGGTCCTTGTTTATAAGTAATGGACACCCTGGTCCATATAGGACACCCTGGTCCTTGTTTATAAGTAATGGACACCCTGGTCCATATAGATAAGTTTTGGACAAAACTGGTCCTACTATGTAGGTAGCATAAAACTATGTATGTTTATGATATGCTTAAAGTGATAACAGATTTTACAATATAAAAAAAATTAAGACATAAGTAATTATTGCTAATTGAAATTTATGAAATTTTGTTGTAATATATACTCTTAGCATCTTATCAGATTTGTAAATCGTTCGAGGACGCACGATGTAAGTTGGATGGCCGACTGTCATCAATAGTTAATTATGCAGTTATATTATACAATGTTTATTTATGTTAATCAATTTATTTAGTTATTCTAGTATGATTTTTATAAGTAATAAATGAGTTAGTCTATTGATTTCCGGAGAGCAGACTGACACGACGGTTGGTAGACGACGACATAGCATAACGTGGTCCGATAGTTCTGGCGGGAAAGTTATTGGAGGGGAAAGAGAAACCGGGATTGATTTAGTCAGTCTACTCTCCGCTTTTAGAGGAGAACGAGCCGCTTTGTGATAAAGGTCAGTGTCGTTAAGATTGTGATATTTACTTATTTATTGTTCTCTGGCTGTAAACTGTTACTATGTATTTTACAAGATGATTGCTGTTGAGTTTCTTGCCACTTCTCAACAGATCGACTTTCCGAAGTGGTGGTAGATTATAATAAATATAAAACTTAAACTGATAAGTTGTTTGATTGAGTGACTCCCTTCTGAGACGTTTTCTAACACATATATGAAAAGAAAAAATATAATAAAAAAATAAATATTAATTATTTACTGAGTAAACTTAACCGAAAGTCAAAGAATTGATTACGCAACGAATGGTTATACTATCGTTGGCAGCCATCCGCTGATGCGGATCGCTGCCAACCGCTCAGGCGGAAGTAAAGTACATAGTAACAAAACTTTATTTATTTATAGACAATTCTAGTGAAAAATTAAGTAGCTACTATTATAACACATTGGTGACCAGAATCGAGTACAGAGTGCTCTCCTTCAGTATCTAAATTTTGCTATATATTCATGAAATGATCCATATTATGATAGTTATTCAAGACACAGAATAAGGAAAACCAATTGACTATTGCTACAATGCTTTGAGATAATGAGCCACTGTTTTAAACTCTTTTTCACATTTGGCACATTGCAATGTTATACCTATACCAATGTTCATATCAATTCAATCACACATTCATCATACAACAAAGTTTCATTAATTCAAACCGTTATAAGTAACACATGTAAATTTTATAGGTATTGAAGGAACAGCGCCGTTATTTATTGCACTATAGCCGTTATACAATGCGCTAATTAAAATTAACCCTGTATATGCAAAATAGAGTAACATTATACAGGGTGACTAATGACAAGTTTGAGATATTAAAGGAGAGCATTCTGTAATCGATTCTGATCATAATTATGTAATAACAGTAGATACTTAATTTTACAGCAGAATTCTCTATAAATAAATAAAGAGTTTTACTAGGTCGATGACCGTTCGTAAAGCCGTCTGTTCCTACATGCCTATATTGTGTGGATAGCGCCGTGCGTATGTTCGTACTAGGGTAACCATGTGTTGCGTAATTAATTATTTAACTTTCGGTTAAGTTTACTCACTAAATAATCTCTTCATGTATGATCTCAAACTATCACCTTGTATAAGAAAATAACATATCTGTAATATTTCCATTATTTTGACGTTGGTAGAGTACCCGGCAAATGGGAGCCGTGATTTGAAACCAAGTCGGGGCGATTTTACAATTTTATTTTGATCTTATGATTTTACAAAAAAAAACAGGTCTGGGTCTGGGCGTTTATGTATTTTTGTATTTATATTCTAGGTTCCCCCCTAGTTCGCTACATGGTATCCCATATCACAAACTCTGCTTAGTTTGGGGCCATGTAGTTTGTGTGATTGTCTGGGGACTTTATTATTTTATTTATTATTATTAGACTAGCTGTTGCGTGTGGTTTTACCCGCGCAATTTCGAATCCTATGTAATTCGAGATTAATAGCCTATGTGCTATTCCAAACTATACACTATCACTATGCCAAATTTCATCCAAATCCGATTAGCCGTTCTCCCGTGATTGAGGAACAAACATCCATAAATCCAAACTTTCACATTTATAATGTTATCGTAGTAAGATGTTCATGAATTCACCGCAGCTCAATCGGGTGCGTCCGATTGAGCTGCGGTGGTTCTGGTTAGTAAGTTTCAATCAAATCATATAAGCACACTTTTAATGTTGAAGCATAGTTTCGTTTATCTTTTTAATTTGTTGAAATCGATGGCGTTTTATAATCTTAGGGAGATCAGCTACCTCATCAGCCTAACTGGAATATAAAGTTATCGGTAAATACCAAAACGATTTGGATTTTTAACCTTAACGAAGAACGCGAGCCAATATGTTCCGACTACTGTTTTGATATTTTGAATGTACCGAAATATACCGGTACTTCGTGAACACAAACGAAAGGCAACGTGCAAGTGCATGATTCGCAACCACACAACGCTAATCGCGCCCCTTGACTAACAATAGTTTTGGGGCCGCAAAACTCGCCGCCGTGACTAAAATGAGGCGGTATTTTAATGAAATAAAATTTATTTCGGTTACCGAAACAAACGGTATTTCATTTCAATTAGTAAAACCCATTAATATAGGTAGCCATTTAATTCGGTAGAAGAAACGGTTACCATTTCCAAAGTTTAACCTTTTAAGAGTTTTTAAAACCCAGCCGCCAACTGGACCTTCTTAAGCTATTGCATAGCTTTTATCGCGGGCCTTGAGCGTGGGGACCGAATCCAGAAATTCCGTAACGAAAAAAACCTAACACCCCTCACTCCGACCGGCACAGCGGTGATACTTTGATTTCATAACTTTACCTGCAGGCTTTAATAAACAATCTGCGCCATCTACTAGGAACTTGTGGAACTTCATATTAGATCAAACATTACTGCATTAATAAAATAAATAAATAATTATAATTGCATAAGTTGATAAAAAATGCTATGCAATAGTTTACCGCGGCAGTCTCCGAGTGCCACACGTCTTTTTTTTACTTACATGTATATCCACGGCTTTGGTTTTAAAAGCAACACTACACCTTGAGCGAGCTTTGCGATAATTAAAGGGATAGCTCAGCTAAAAGGTTACATTCTCTTTTACTTGACCTATCAAACACAATGCTGCGTCATCGAAGCATACATGAAATAATATTTTAAAGTTTTTGCATTTAAAATGCTTAATTACAGTACTCTTAAATAACCGAAAAACCATGAAATGTTTGATAAAATAAATCTATCGCCTAACACATTTATTTTTTGCTAGGTGGCAACTATGCCCTTTGTAAATATTAATTTTTCGTCCCCGTTGCGTGATATTTGCTCGGGCACAGATAAAATCCTATGGGCCACGGGGCGAACCAACGCAACGAGCCATTAGGACTTACCCCCAGGCGGACAGAGTCTGCAAGTACGGCCAAACAGATTTCGCTACATAGAAGTCTGATGGCCCTTAATCACCCTTGTTGCATTTTTTCTACAAAACCTCGGATGAACAAACATGGAAAACATAGAAATAATTCAGCAATCGAAATCCGTTATCAATTCAAGTGAAGCAATTCAAGTGACGTCGTTTGTTCGATAGCTGTTTTAGTTAACATAGCCGATTACAGTATTTTGTTATTGTTTTTTACTGAAAATCTAAAACTGGATCGTTTTTTGTAATCTATTTTTATACAAACTCGACGAGGATACAAAAAACACTGCCAAAATAGTCCAATGAACGAAATTATAGCGCTTAAATGCTTACATTATAATTTTTCGGCTTGTTAATACGTTTTTGTTAATTTATACATTATGTATGACTTGACCTTTGGGACGTAAATATATTACTTAATTGTTTACTTGATCCGTAGTCTATGTAAATTCAGTGCATTTATAATAACATATAAAAGCCATTTTTGCACATGCAAAGTTATTCACTTAGTATCACTGTAACTACGTGAACACATACGAGGTAGGTAAATTAATTTTGGTTTTTAAGTGAATTTAATCTGCTTTAACGGTGAGAAGCGAAAATCTAACATGGTGTTAAGTGCAAGATAGCAGAAGATTGTACATCTTCGTTTTCGCGTAATTTGATGATTTGCACCAATTGCATCTAGAATCGAAAGAAATTGGGTATAAATAGAATATAACAGATCGATACTTGCAAAATTTTTGTCCTTGTAAGTTCAGCTTTGAATAGTCCTCCCTTCCCTGGATAATATTGTTGTAAAAGGCGACTAATTCGAGCGACTCCCGCTTGGAATTAGGACCCACTCAGGGTTCACACTTCACCTGACTAGCGACCACTCTTGATATTAGGCTGCAAACTGGACGACAGCGACAGCGACAGCGAGAGCTGGCAGTGGGAGCGGGCAGCGATTTCCGCGACACGATAGAAAGTATTGAGTTTCTATTGCACCGCGACAAATCGCTCTCACGCCCGCTGGCGTAGAGAACGGCCCAGATTCCCCGCGTCGCTGCCCGCGCCGCTGTCACTCTCGCTGTCGCTGCCGTCAAGTTTGCAGCCTTAAATCTGCCTTCAAATATCACATCCATGGCGCGACAGTTATGTGTTCCGAAAATGTTTTGTGGAGAGCCAGTTCTTCCTGATTCCATTTGCTGTCATCTTCGCCCTCAGCTGCACTTATCTTCAGTTATTTTCAAAACTTTTTGATCAACTTTAGAAACGGTATATAGTTGCGGGATATGCTGAAATATCTAGAACTCAAAATAAATAAAAAAAGGTTACTATCAAATTTCTAAAGTTCATTCGAATGCTTTGGGCAGGCAAAATGTAATCACTATACGGCGATTCATCAACACTTTACGAAAAAGAATTAAACAAGCCTAAAGTTTTGTATTTTTTCACAAGTGAACCCCGGAAATATAAAAGTCGTGGACAAGGCAAACTTCGAGTTAAATTGTCAAATATAATCGCACGAAAAAATACGTCTTCCATTTAATGAATCGTAAATACTAAAAACAAAATTAAGTGTTCAAACATTATTTTAGAAAATGACTCCAACCCCGCAAGAGCATGCCGAAACGATGACTGATGTGAAACCAGGAGTTCCTCTCCCGGGGGAAGAGGTGGTCATCTCCGGCATGGCTGGCCTGATGCCCAGCTGTGAGAACCTGGAGGAGTTCAGCCGGAAGCTCTATGATAAGGTACTATTAATTTTTTTATACATAACTTTTAACATTATGTACCTACGGTGACTTGCATGTTGTTCAAACATGGCTTGCGTAGTGACATTTTATTAGCAGAAAACTCATAAAATTTCACATGTTAGGGTGTAACCACACCAATGGCTCGGCCGTCGATCGACGGCGACGATCGATCGATTGGTGTGGTAAAATACTTAAGCATATTAACGTGTTGTAATTATATAGGGTTTGCGGGACACCCTGTATACAATTTGGAAACATAATTCTATTTAGGTTTCCACTGATTAATATGACATAAAATAGATAGAAAAAGTAATAAACAAGTGTCAGTTCCATGAAAAAAAAATATATATAAATGGGTAACTGTGTTGGCTGCTTTTTGCACTGCTACACTGCAACAGACGTTGTTATTTATAATTATATTTTTTATAATAAGTTTGTGTTTGTGATAACAATAAATAAATCTATTTATTTATTTAAAAGATAAAAATATTTTATATGTAAAGTAGTTATAAGAAAGTTTTGTACTGAAGTGGACTATTTGCATATTCACAAACCTTCGTGGTTTATTTATGCACTATGAACATGTTCATTTTAAAATTGTTTTTGTGAAATGATAATAAAAAAAATAATAAAAAAACTAAATAAAATCGCCTGCATGTAATCGAACTACGGGTTTCTCGCTCGCCGAGCGGGTGCTCTTAACAAATAAGCTTCCTTTAATTATTTATAATATTCCATTGAAATTACAATTATGAAAACACAATATGTGCCACATAACCTTCTAGGGTTTATATAACAGTAATTCGGCTTACAAAGAAAGGAAAATCTTTTTTTGTAATTATGTTAAATTGAAATCAAGCATAGTTACTATTAAAACACTTGTTGTTAAGAACCACTTCAGCTATCATCATAAATAACATATTATTCATATCTTTAGATCAATTTGAGAATGTAAAGCTCAGTACACAACCATATTTCATTAATCTCTATGAGATATTACTTACTTCAAATGCCTACAAATACGTTTAGAAACACAATCGTCATCACTAGCCTTTTAGATGAGTTCATTGCTAGACTAAAGGTCTCTCCTAAGTGACATAGCACTTTAAAATAATATTTTAATCTTCTTTTTGAATAACCTAATAATTAATCCACCAACCAATACTTGGATATCTTGATGGTTAAAGGGCCAAACCTCCTTGTCACCCAAATGAAACATCATTGTCTTCAGTGGGCTTATTGAAACGGGTTCCGTTGACTTTCTAAACGATAAACGAAAAAATTAATTGCTTGTCTTGTATTTTGTATTCAATATATAACCTAAGATAATAATTACATACATACATAACTTCACGCCTATATCCCTTATGGGGTAGGCAGAACATCAGAGGTTATAAGACCATCTGATGTCACGTTTGACTAATGCGGTATTATAATGATGGCGAAAGGCGATTGCAGTGACAGGGGGTCAGCCTATCGCCCACAAAAATGCCAATAAAACCTCTGTCCCTTAACCGACTTTTACCTACAGTATGCCCGGGAAGAGCAGCAGCTGGTACATTCTATGTTTTTCTTTCGCTCCCAGTCCAGCAAGGAAGTAAACAACAATAAGGAAGGAAGATAATAATTATTCAAAGAAAATTACAAGTTTATTTAGGTTGTCATAACATAACAATGCTCATTTACTGTAGGTGTTTTTTAAGCAAAATCGAGAATTAAGATTGCATGTTGAAATTCACTACAAATTGAGCAATAGAGAAAAAGTTAGACGTAGTTTAGCTGGATATTACGAATATACAAGGCAATTTTTTAGACGCCAGCCAAATTTAAATATTATGTTATTTGATACCATATAAAACCTACCTACATATTTATTTTAGTATCGACAATAGAAAAAATAAAGATATCGGGCTACAAACATTTTTATAAATAGTCGCTGTTGATGAACACCCTACGCATAGTACGACTACAACGCGGTATTTCATCGATTACGTTTGATAACACCTACGACGTAGTACCTACTACAAGATGTTTCGTAATATGGCGTAGTCGTCTTTATTCTTAATGGTATTTATTCATAATTTAGAGTGACCATGCTTTGTTTTTAGTGAATAAATTAAGTTCCTTATAAAAAAATACATACCTTTTTTGCAAAAATCGTTTTTACAAATGCTACTTGTAGTGTAAAAATTTGGCTGGTGACTAAAAATACGAGTGGGCCTGTGTTTTGAGGAGCGCGCTATTGTTTTTTTTTCTTACAAACCTCACGCTTTTACCGATCTTTCCCGACAAATGATCCCTATCCTGTGGATATTATAAAAAAAATTACAAAACGCATCATAAGCTCCATTTTGGGTGTGTGACAAACTGTTGACGTGCGTTTTTCTTCACCACTATGACCTTGTAGTTTTAAAGCGTTGAGTAGGTGAAGGTATAATTTATCTATTTTTACCTTCATGATCAATTTCCCCCAGGTATCCAACGCAAACAATCTTCCTATCTTTTTTAAACAGGGTTAATTTTAATAAGCGCGTCACCTCTTGCTCACGACTTTTTACAAATCTTGATAAATAGCATAAAAAAAGAAAAACAATTATTTTTGCTCCCTCTGTTATTTATTACTCTGTATTTCGTAAGTCACCCCGCAACCTCGTGCAGCAGGCACGTGGCCAGACGAAAGGTCCGTGGCATCGCATCAGTAAATCAGAGACAATAAATATACAAATAATATCTTTTGTATGGGAAAACTTCAAATTTTAAAATTATAATTTTAAAAAGTCGTAAAACAAATGTTATTGAGTGGAGATTGATGTGGTGAGGCTGCCTGCAAACTGCATACCTACCTATGATTTTTTAACCCTGTATATATTTTCCAGGTGAATTTCGTAAAAGAGACTGCCCCACGATGGGGTTTCTCCCACCCTGAGCTGCCAAATTTCGCGGGCACCATTCCGGGGTTAGAGCGGTTCGACAATCAGTTCTTCTCGGTGAACCAACGTTTGGCTAACAACGTTGATTGCATGTCAAGAAAACTTTTGGAGCTGTCATATGGGGCACTTTTTGATGCAGGTTGGTAGATTTTCTTACAAGCAATTTCATTATGAATTTGAAGAATTATTGAATATAATATTGTAGCATTAATGTTGAATTGAAGACCAGTATTTTTAAAGTTAGATAGATGTTCATGATAATATTAATAATTTAAAAGTCAGCCTGTAACGCTTTCACAGCCTTACTTTGACTGATATACAGGGTGGATTCAAATTAGCACATCACCTCTTCCAGGCAGCCTCTCTACATCATTCTCAGCAGCATTTGATAAAATTTGCCCAGAACATTTGAAATTCAAATAGTTCCGATTAGCCAGCAGTGCACAACGAAATATAATGTATAACAGACGGAAGTTTAAGAGAAGCTTAATTGACACGCTTTTTGTCAACGAAGTCAGTATAAATATCTATTTGAAGAGAATTCATCTACAAAATCAGTAACAATTTAAATCCAAAATACACCTTTGCGGACCCTCTATACTCGTTCGTACTATACAGTTCTTACTGAAATAACAAAACATACCACCAATAGGTTAAGTATTCCTTTTATAAAGATATTATTTCAGCGTGCAGGCAAATAACAATTTAAGAATGATAAGAATTCCTACTTGGTCAATAGCAGTTACACGATTGAAATTACATGAGTGAGTTAATGAAAACTGAACACAAATATGTTAAAAGCCTTTTAAAAAAATGAAGATTACTATATTTTATATTGATATACTTCGAAAACTATAATTGGCCTTACTTAATTGCATACCGGTGTATGCAAAGACAGTACAGGGTGACTGGTGGGTCATTTTCGAAATTCCAGGACGTGATAGTTTGAGATAATATATGAGGAGAAAATAAAAAACAAATATTAATTATTTACTGAGTAAACTTAACCGAAAGTTAGAGAATTAATTATGCAGCGCATGGTTACATAAGCGTAATGCAATAGATGCTTAGCGGGCGGTGGTGTGCGTGTGTGGGGTGTTGACTGAGGCGGTGTGTCGCGAAAAGTGTAGTAAGGTCTCTTTATTTATTCATAGGGATTTCTGGTGAAAAATTAAATACCTACTTTTATTACATAATTATGATCAGAATCAAGCTCAGACTGCTCTCCTTCAGTATATAAAATTTTTCACAAGTCACCCTGTATACATACATACATACATAACTTCACGCCTGTATCCCTAATGGGGTAGGCAGAACATCAGAGGATAAAAAACCATCTGATGTCACGTTTGACACATTTGGGGGTATTATTATGATGGATTGAGACGATTGCAGTGACAGGAGGTCAGCCTATCGCCCGCAAAAACGCCAACAAAACCTCCGTCCCTTAACTGATTTTTACAGTATGCCCGGGAAGAGAAGCAGCTGGCACATTCTATGTTTTTCTTTCGCTCCCAGTCCAGCATAGAAGCCCTCCCTCCCAGTCCAGCACCCTGTATATGTATACAGTAATATAAAATGTCTTTTTGCATTCAAAATAATTCAAATCAAATTATTGCAATGATTCGATAAGCTAATTTCAATAATGCAATCGCACAACTTTGTTTCTGAATAATTATACACGTAGGTACAATGAATAAGTTCACAAGTTGATTGAATTGTCACTCTTTTGTCCGGAAAACAAGTACCTACAAGTCTGCAAAAAAGTAATCAACATTTAAAAAAAATTAAACACTCCTATTCATGTTTCTATGATAATATAGCTTTTTCATTTAAAGAAGAAAAGAAGAAAACAATGACACTAACACTTTAGTCGGTTAATCATATACATAGCATTCAAAAACTCGCTATTTAAAAGAGATTTTTTTGATTTTGATTTTGAGCGCCATACACGGACTGACTGTTTAACGTGCCCTCCGAAGCACGGAAGTCGTCGTGAGAAATGAATGGTTGGCGGTCACCCATCCTATTACCGGCCGCACCGAGTGCGCTTAACCTGCGATGTCCTTTGCTTTGCACAGTAACCACGGCGTCACGACGACTTCTCCTCCTTCTACTCCTCCTTCATTTGAAAGTAAAAAAAAATAAAGATTGTCTTGCTAGCATGTACCCTTCTCAAATCAAAATCAAATCAAAATCAATTTATTTGCAAAATATGGTCGATACAATAGGTGTTATAATTTATTAAGTACATCATATTTAACCGTGTCAAACGGTGTGCAAATCTTTGCGGCGTCATAAAATCAGATCTTAATCTAATTAAATTATAAATTTTAAAATGTCAACATTTACTACAAATACATATAAAAATGATATATTAAAGCATTTAAATCTATAATAAATATTCACTTATTGAGTAGTAGCACTTATCTAATAAATCTATACTAATATATAAAGCTGAAGAGTTTGTTTTTTTGTTTGTTTGAACGCGCTAATCTCAGAAACTACAAGTGGGATTTGAAAAATTCTTTTTGCATTTGATAGCCCAACTCTTGAGGAAGGTTATAGGCTATATTTTATCCCGAAATTCCCACGGGTAAAACCACGCAAGGAGGCTAGTAATTAAATAAGTTTATTTTAAATTGTCTACATGTCATATTTTTTATATTATCTGGTATTTTATTATAGATACGCACAGCCATACAATACATATTTCTAGAAAAAATATCAAGTCATTGAGCAGGTACATACAGTTTATGTTTATGTCTTCCTGTACAATTAAACATTTCAAAATTTCTTTTAAAATGTTCTGAGTGTGCACGTACAAACATGAAAATCTCAAAAATATATAAGCAGGGCACAGGTAATATCCTTAGTTTTTTAAAAAGAGGTTTTCAATGGTCAATATACCCAGCACCACACAGTATTCTAATACATTTTTTTTTGAGCACGAAACACTTTATTTAAATCGACACAGTTTCCCCATAACACAATTCCATACCTTAAAATCGATGATATGTATCCATGATAGGCGGGCTGCTTTTGTCCCTGATACATCTTTGATACGTCTTAATACATAAACATATTTGTTAATTTTATTTAGTACATTCATTACATGAGCTTTCGATGCAGAGTACTGCACAGTATAGATCGCATCAAACTTCAAGGTCCCTCTGAAGTGGTTCCGAGTCGTTTCGAAAAAACCTGCGCTAAACGTCTCGCAAAAACTTCAGAGGGACCAGATGTTTTCTGAGATCCATGCATGAATGCAACTATACTTGAATTGTTTTTAAATGACTTTCGTGACAGTTCTTATTTTCCATTACACGCAAACTACCTACATATAATAAAATATAAGTTAGCACAATAAAAAAATTAAAACTATGAAAATAAAATAGTTTATTCTAAAATTATAAATTAAAAACAATCAATCAACTGTAATTGTTATTATTAACTGTAAATAAATGAAGTAAATGTCATAAACAATATTCATCTCAAATTGAGGATTCAAAGAAACGGAACGTTCATATGATAGAGATTGACACTATCGAACCGAAATTTAATCGTTGAATATGAGCAACCTTGTAATCGTAAGTCTCAATACATTTTCTTCACCAACGGATTCGATATGTAAAAGCAATCGAATGGAATAGTAAATACTTCTGACACTCACACAACATTATCGAGCCCAAATTAAGTTTCTTAAAGAACTTGTGTTATGGATACTAGATAACTGATATACTTAAGAAATACATAAACATACATATTGAATAAATACATATTTTTATTAGAATAAACTTAAACATATAAACATCCATGACTTGACGACTAACATCTGTGTTCATCACACAAATATCCGCCACCGCCGGGATTCGAACCCAGGATCTCTGGCATAGAAGGCAATGTATGTTACCGCTACACCATTGCGGCAACGTCATTAAGGTTGAACGAAAATCATTTGATAACATTTCAACTATAATCGTGACCCGTTCTATCATTCATGGAAAATTACTTTGGTGGGAACTACACATGCATGCAGGAAAATAACAATTCTTGTACTTGGCATATTATTATAGATTACTAGGTACTGCTTGGAACGGTTAAACAAGAACTATCCGACTCTATAATATAACATTGGATATCCGGGTCATTTCATTAATGAATATTTAAATCACTATGACGATAGAACGTTTGCTATTTGTAGAAACATGTGGACATAAAATTAGACTATGAATAATGTATTGGGCTAATTTTGTATTTCCTTGAAAATTGTTAGTTTTGTTTTATATTTTGCAGTTCATGTAGGAAATACTGAACACGCCTTCAGTTTTTCATACCGCAAGTTTTTTCAATCCTTGATTGTTATCGATTCATTAATTTTTTTACATCCTGTTTTCTTTTTTTTAGGCTTAGCGCTTGTAAAAGCACTTAAACGTCAAATGAAAGTAAATGATAATATAAAATTATTATTAAAATAATGTTTCTAATATTTATAATATTTACTCTGGAAAAACCACGGCGGCAAGTTAGTCTTAATACATAAAAACCGCGTGTGCCATACTTATGGCGGCTGAGGTACACCTGGAGGTTTTAGTGAGTCGGTCCAGGCTTCTACCGGATCATCCCCACATACCAAACCGTTCCTTCTTGGGCGTTCGGGGACGAGACTGTATGTTTTCTTCCTGGCAAAAAAAGAAAATTTACCGGGTATGTGCTAACCCGGAGTCACAAACGCACGAATTGATTCAAAAGTATTAATCAGATATTTCGCACACACTTCCTCCTTGAGCGTTGTGTATAATAGTGAAAAAGATAAAAGACAAAGATTAATCACACTGTTTTGATGGCTCAAATATTCAATATGCATAAGTAGTTATTAACGGGAAATTTTGATTTCAGGTGTAGCAGCAATGGAACTGAGTGGAAAAAAGGTGGGAGTATTTGTTGCCACCTCTTTATGTGAGGCGGAACAAATCGTCTCCTTTGGACTTGGGAAAGACGGGATTGCGGGGTAAGTTGACTCGGAAAGAAGGGGGTTTCAATGCGTTAGTATCTTTGTTACGTGATTATTTCGTCAGATATAAATCAATTTCATTGACTCCTTTGTCATTTGGTTGAAAATACTTTACTTACTTTATTTACTTAAATTCCGTCAAAATAGAGTAAAGAATTTTAGAAAAAATTGCTGTTATCGAAAAAAAAAAGACTTAGAAAACAGTAAATATATACGTAGACGAAACACTTTGGCCAAAGTTTTGGTAAAGACATTTTAAAACGTGTATAGGGCCTTCGCTGCGTTTAGCGTGCGCACGAGGCGGCTACTCGTGTGTGTTTTGAAAGATGAAAGATGCGTTGAGCAGCGCTGCGTTAGGCGGGTGCATACGGTGCGCGCAGGCTCGTTGGTCCGCGTGACGGAGGACGCGAGTGGAGCTGTTTGTAGGACTCCGCCCGCTTAACGCAGTGAAGGCCCTTAAAGTCGGTTTTTTAATACTCTGAAATTGTTCACTCTTAATATTGTCAAATGATTCTTCAGATGTAACCGCGCTATGTTTGCGAACCGGATCTCTTACTACCTCAACACCACGGGCCCTTCATTGATGGTGGACTGTAATGGGTGTGGAGCCATGGTGGCCCTTGAGCAAGCTCACCGATCCATTCAGCAAGGACTCTGTGACTCAGCCATCGTTGGCGCCAGCAAGATATTGCTGCACCCGCAGTCCTTGTTGCATCATGGAAGGTATTGTGTAGGCATTTATTTATATATTTACCAATTAATGTACACACAGTTATAAACAAACATGGAGTAGTGATGGAATGTGAGTTCAATTCATAACAAGAAAGGAGAAAAAGAGTTTGGCTATATAATAGTGAAAATTACTTCCACGCCTGACTGGGAGCAAAGGAAAACATAGAATGTGCCAGCTGTTTCTCTTTCCGGGCATACTGTAAAAATCAGTTAAGGGACAGAGGTTTTATGGAAGTTTTTTTGTAGGCTGTCTCACCGTTACTGCAATAGTCTCTCTACATAATTATAATGCCTCCAAATTTTTCAAACGTGACATTAGATGGTATTATGACCTACTCCATAAGGGATACAGGTGTGAAGTTATGTATGTGTATAAACAATAATAGTATGTAAATAAAGTTCATTTTGCGGCTCTTACTAACACGTTATTGTCAGAAATGTCCGACTAGTTTCGGTCTCTTCTGGCGTTCTTCTTCAGGCTTGAGTGACATCAAACTTCTTCTAGCCTAGCCCTGAAATAGATTTGTATAAACTGCACAAATACTTATATTTATGTGGATGAGGGCAGCGCAGGACCGATCGGTGTGGAGAACTTTGGGAGACGCTTTTGTCCAGCAGTGGGCATCTCCTGGCTGAATGATGATGTATTAAATTGTTATTATTATACCTTCAGGGCATTGCCGATAAACAAAGTAGGAGAAACAAGATGCTATGACAAAAATGCTGACGGTCATGCGATGTCTGAGGCTATTCATATAATATATCTGCAGAAACAAAAAAATGCCAAAAGGTTAGTTAAAAACATTTTGTAACTTAACCACTTAGAATAACACTTTGATTTTTCATTTCAATAACCTGAAGTTCCAGTCTATGCTGGACTGGGAGCGAAAGAACAACATAGAATGTACCAGCTGCTTCTCTTCCCGGGCATACTGTAAAAGTCAGTTAAGGGACAGAGGTTTTAAAGGCGTTTTTGTGGGCGATAGGCTGACCCCCTGTCACTACAATAGTCTCTCTCCATCTTTATAATACCTCCAAATTTGTCAAACGTGACATCAGATGGTCTTGTAACCTCTGGTGTTCTGCCTACCCCATAAGGGATACAGGCGTGACGTTATGCATGTATGTATGTACAACCTGAATAGGAAATAATGTAAGCAGGGTTTGTTGGCTAGATATCAATAAATTCAGAACGTGCCATGTGCAAAGTGTCCTTAAATTCAGGATGAAGCTAAATACTCATTATTTTAGCTGGAAAATTAAACTGTATAAGGTTATTTTAGTGTAACGCTACCGCTCTGGATAAGCGTGCCTTAAAAGTAACTGTAATAAGGGCTTATTATATTTGATGACCACTTTGGCGATGGAGTAAACCTGTCTGTCTGAAGTCAGTGGTTGCGGGTTCGATTCCCGTACGAAACAAAAAAAATGTTTCCGGGTCTGGACGTTTATCTATTTATCTATACTAATATATAAAGCTGAAGAGTTTGTTTTTTGTTTGTTTGTTTGTTTGAACGCGCTAATCTCAGAAACTACAAGTGGGATTTGAAAAATTATTTTTGCATTTGATAGCCCAAATCTTGAGGAAGGTTATAGGCTATATTTTATCCCGAAATTCCCAGGGGATCAAAAGTCACGCGGGTAAAACCGCGCGCGGTGGCTAGTGTATTTATATTATAGGTTCCCCCCTAGTTCACTACATGGTATCTCATAACAGAAGCTCAGCTTACTTTGAGGCCATGCATTTGGTCTGATTGTCTGGGGATTTTATTTATTTATTTTAGTTTAACATACGATTTAAGATATTCTCTTACAAAATAGACATCTCTATTATGTTTGTCATTAATACGCGCGTACTTTGTTTACATCCATTAAATCTAAAATGGAGGACTGTTAAATATTGAAACAGAGAATGGTTAACGCAGTATTAACTAAATAATATTTGCAGGGTTTACGCCACTTTGTGTCATGTCAAAACTGAGTACAACAAACTGCAACGCCAGAAAGACCTAGAGATTGGATTTCTGCGTGAACCGAAAAGCTTCGAGAATTTTCTTCGAGTCTTTTACGAAGATGCCGGAGTTCCATCATCTAGCGTCCAATATGTAGAAGGATTTGGTTCAGGTAGGTTTTTTTCCAAAGGTTATTCCAAAAAAAAATTTTTTTTAAAGCGATCTACGATCTTTATTTCTATAGGCATATACATTATGTGTAAGTAACTCATTGGTTCTTTCATTACCTATTAATGAAGTTTCGCGACCCAAGAGCACATTTACACTAAGTATAGTTGAGTTATCAAATGAAGAAAAAACAAAAAGAAAAATGAATGTTTAACACAATTTTTGACGACCGGCTAGTGTAGGGGTAACGTATATTGCCTTCTATGCCAGAGGTTCTGGGTTTGAATTCCGGCGGCGACGGATATTTGTGTGATGAACACAGATATTAGTCGTCAAGTCATGGATGTTTATATGTTTATTTAAGTTTATTTTCTAATAAAAAAAATATGTATTTTATTTAATATGTATGTTTATATATTTCTTAAGTACCTATATCAATTAACCAGTATCCATAACACAAGTTCTTTAAGAAACTTAATTTGGGCTAGATAATGTTGTGTGAGTGTTAGAAATATTTATTTATATTTATTTATTTATTACTTAAGTCCCGATATTATACGATAGATATGTGTTCAAACGTTTACATGTTAAGATAAGTAACGCAATTTCGACATAAATTACTAATTATCTGATATTAAGTGTATTCTGAGAGTTCTATCTGTCTCTGTAACTTATTTTTTGTTTGTCTTTTAATTAGTGCATAGAATAATGAATATAATATTTTAATGCATTACACCTCATTCCTTCTGTTAATTATAATATAACGAAAACCATAACATTACTATAGAAGCAAGTACTATATTTTCTTAGTTACTTTCAATACATTGTTTCTTATTTATTTCAGGTATACCACACACAGATATAGCTGAACTGGAAGTGATCGAAAACATTTTTGCAAAAGATAGCAAGTCTCCAGTTTTAGTAGGCAGCGTGTCTTCTAATATAGGCTGGACAGAGGCGGCTTCGGGACTTTCTTCAATGTCAAAGGTTACTATATCAATGGTTATCATTTAAACCATAAGCGGCAAATATAGTTAAGATATTAAAGAACGTTGAGGATTGAGGCATCCAGTGACAGATATTAACCGCCGTTGTTAAATTAAGTTACATTTCAAGTGTAATTCAACGTAATAATACACTCTTTAAAACTTATTTTATTTCTGAAATCGTGAAAACTTTACATAGTGCAAAACTTAATTAGTTTTCTGATTTCAATCTAGGACGCAAAAAGGACGTTAGCTCCAGTTTTTTCTGTATTAAAGGTAATTTACGGGCGAGTGTTCTTAGATGTTTGATAAAAATCGGTTGAGCGGTTTAAAAGTTTCGGGGGTGGGGAAGACTAACCGACAGCATGCAGCCAGCAAATATCGCAAATGAAAGTGATATTATTGTCAATAACACTTCCTTTTTCAATAGAAAGATTTAATTTTTTTTTTTAATTGTACCTTAAATTTTTCACTAGTCTTAAAAAGGTTTTTATAATTACTTGATGAAGAAGAAGGACTCGTCAAACTGTGATCAATGCAAAAGAGTAGAGGATGTAGGTACAGCATTTGCTGATGGAATGTGTCCGGAACTCTCGGCAACGAGATATTATGTTAAGAGCACTCGCCATCAACGTAATGGACGTGGGGATACCACAATCAATCCTGACAGAACCTACATCTAGCGCTGCGCAAATGTTATATGATGTCGTGGCGTGTGCTCAACTGTAGAATAATTGTTAATACATATAATAATGTATTTTTAGTATCTATTTTAGGATAAGTTTCATGTAATCTATAATTGTTTTATACAATAGGGCTGATAAGTTCACAAACAAAAGCCCTTTCAATTTTACCTGAATTGTTTTAAGTTGACATAAAGGTTTGAGTTTCTTTTTACCTTTGCAGGTTCTCCTGGCCCACCAAACAGGCTACATAGCACCAAACCTGCATTTTCAAGACCGACACGATATAAAAGCTTTCCAGGACAACAAACTACGCATTGTCACTGAAAAAGAAAAGTTCGATTGCACCTACTCAGCTATCAACAGCTTCTCTTTCATGGGAACATACGGTCATGCCTTGTTGAAGAGACACTACATACCTAAGGTAAAATTTAGAAGCTAACACGTACCTTCCCATTCATAATTTTGTTAAAATACATTTTGTATTACCAAAGAAATTCTTTATAAGCCTCTGTATATTTGTTCTACAACTTATTAAAATTATTACTTTTTCGAATTTTAGATTTTCCATACAAAAAATGTTTATAGCTTCGGTTCAGAGGTGTAACTCTATTTACTCTGAGCGTATGTATGCCACGCAGCTTGCATGGTAAAAGATCGCTTCAAAATAATAGTAGGCACTTCTTTCAAAATATAGAGTTAGGAGAAAACGCTTTTCTTTTTTTTAATTTTTATGTTATTTTTCAAGATTTGAAAAAAGTCGTAGAACAAATTTTGTTGATATTGATGTGGACAGACTGCGTGCAAGAGGTGATGTGCTAATTAAAATTAACCCTGTATTAGCTGATAAACAAGAAAGAATCTAATTTAATAAGATTTATCTATTTGGTGTCATAAAGATGAAATATGTGGATCAGTAAACGTAGATAATTATATGGATACACCTATCAAAAATACATCCAGGAGCTTCGAATGAAAAAAAAAAATTCAAAAGACAAAGAAATGAAGCTGAATCTGCATATGGACATGACATCATATTTATTACCTGACTTATTATTATTATTTAGATTATTACGTCGATTTCTTACGATGCCATTATTTCTTCATTATTTCTTACATTGTTGTTTTATAGGACGAGAACAAATATAAAACTGAAATGCCGTATATTTTAACTGTATCCGGACGCCATAAGCCGGCTATTGATAAAATTTTCAAATGGGTCAGTGAGCATCCAATCGATCCTGAAGAGATTTATCTGCTTAACGATATCCATAAGAATAAAATTAAGCTTCATTTGGCAAGAGGTTTTGCTATTTATAGTAAGTATTTTTTTTCATTTAAAATACAAGTGGCTATTATTAATCCGAAACTATTAAAGAAGAGTTTATGAGAAGTATATGACATTTTTTTTTCAAAGAATTTAAATGAATTAATAATAAAGTTAAAATGTAAACGTCCTTTGTTAAGATTTGGACTGACATTTTGACGTTTTGCGGTGAATGACAATTATGTCTATAGCAAAGACTTTGGTCTATAGTACTTACTATCAGGTGATCGTAAAGATACAAGGTGTTTAAATTAAACTAACAAAGAACAAAACAATATTCCTGTGACTAAACTATTGCTTACATTGATCTGATTTTTGTTGTGTAGCCTGATAATGATACACAAAATATGTGATTTTATTTAATGCCTCTCGCTTGTATCAACGTTGTATATTTCTATAAATTAGGTGAGTATGCTTAAGTTTTTTGAAGTGAGTAAAGTATTCATCTAGAGCTCTTGTTCACAATTCACCATTAGTATTCTGTAAAGTTTCGGCCTATCATGGTGTGCATAAGGATGGGTCCAGTCACGGCCGGCACTGCCTCGCCTTGCTAAGCAAAATGTAATTGATTGCCATATCCATTTGTTTATAAATATTATTTTGCTATTTTTTGTACAAAGTAACCTTTAAACTGTACAGGGTGACTGGTGATAAATTTTACATTTTAAAGGAGAGCACTCAATACTCGATTCTGATCACAATTATGTTACAAAAGTAGGTACTTCACTTTTCACCAGAATTCCCTATAAATAAATAAATAGTATATTAATAGTAAATCGTGAGCATTGCTAATTACGGTCGAGGCTGTGATTTGAGCCCGAGCCGCAGGCGAGGGCTTAATAATGAGCTCACTTGTTACATACGACGTTTTTCAACACACTTGTGAGTAAAAGACAGACATACGTGGTCATTAAATTTATTTGAAGTAGCTGTTAGCTGCTGCGCGTCAGTAGCCCTGCCCCATTACACGTACACACGCTATTGTTGCTTGGAGGCGCTGTACGTGCCGCTGCTGCTGCACGTGTCCGCGCGCCGCCTGGACGCGTTAAATTACGTTAATTAGTTAAATTACGGACAACTTGATTAATTAAAAAAAAGATTTATTCAAGAATTACAACGTTCAGTATAACAATAGTATTAATATTGAAATGTAATTTCCTAAATCTAGAGTTTTTATATAATAATAAATGCTTAATAAGAATTACTAGTAAATGCAATTTGGGTTATGGAATGAATGTCACACGTGTGGGTGCAGGGCACTTAACTCCTCCCTCCCCAAGAGAAAAATTATCTGAAGGTGACACAGGAATCTTCTGAGAATTTTTAAAGAAAAATACAAATCTCCTAAATTTATACAATGTTTGTTCGGAAAAACTTCTATTGTTAGATTTTGATGTACTAGGTAAGTTATTTTGAGAGTTCGGAACAAAAGTATCGAAACGTTTTATATTAAAATTATTCCTTGGTTGACCCCTATTTTGTGAAAAATGGTAACTCGTACTAGGTGGTCCCATAGGCATATTTTTCTTGAAACTAAATCGACTTTGTTGAAAATTACTACTCTCGTATACCGTTTGAAAGTTCTGTTCCTCAATAACTACCTTTAAAGCGTCTTCTAATGTACTGACTTTGTTATGTCTAACTGATCTATAAAGATAAGGCGGTAAATTACAAATAAAAACTTTAAATGCCGTATTGTCGTAAACGGTTTGTTTGGCTAACCTTAAATTCGAATCAATAATCGTTTCACTTATTTTTGAAAATAAAATACTTCTTAATTGTTGTATTCTTTGGAAAAACTCTAAATAACTTTCGCCGTAATTAATTTTTATAGTTTCTAATTCCATAGAAAGACAGTCTTCTGTTCTAGGATCGCCAAAGTATTGATTTAATAGTGTTTTTAGCTGATCCCAGTCTTGAATCTGATCCCTATGACCGACTATGCTTGCGGCTTCGCCTGATAGTCTACTTGTTATGATGTGAAATAAATATTCGTTTTGTAAATGGTTCCCTTTAAAGTGTTGTATAATGTATTCACACTTTTTAATAAAAAGAGGCAGTATCTTAGTGTTACCATCGAAAATTGGTATTAAGTTAATGAAATCCTGAGGGATACGAATTAGGCTGTCCATATTTAATTAATATAAACGCAAGAATACACGAAAAAGTCAGAAATAAACAAAAAAAATTGTGAAGAAAGACCGTAAATCGAAATCAGTTTCTAACACACACAAAAGTAAAATATATAAAGTAGCCTAAAAATTTAAAATTCAAATTCAAAATTCCTCTTAATAAAAATGAGAAAAAAAAATTGTCAAAAGTAATAAAAAAAAAATTCCACCAGTAATAATTGTTTCAACACGTATACTTAAAATAAAATAAAGGCTTATAAAGGAAATCGAAAAGGAAGTGAAAAGTTTTACTCACAAACCCGCCGATCGTCCCATGTCCTTTATGAATATTATTACTTTGCTTGGTACTTTCCGTTATATAATCCTTTATCCTTTGTTGGTTTTGTTGTCTCCTTTAACAAATTTATTTGTTCGGTATTTCTCTCCTTAACCGTAGATACGGACGATGAGTGTTTGCTGCAAATCCCGAGACACGGCAACTCAACTGAAGAGATTGTAGATTGTAACTGAAGAGCCGGTAGGGCTGCGCCAGTTAAATTACGGAAAACTTGATTAATTAAAAAAAAGATTTATTCAAGAATTACAACGTTCAGTATAACAATAGTATTAATATTGAAATGTAATTTCCTAAATCTAGAGTTTTTATATAATAATAAATGCTTAATAAGAATTACTAGTAAATGCAATTTGGGTTATGGAATGAATGTCACACGTGTGGGTGCAGGGCACTTAACTCGCGCTCATATATTTAATGTATAACCCGGATCAATAAAATATGCTCTGTTTACTCGCATGTAATTTGCTCTAAGGTACAATTCAACTTTGTAGGATTCATTATATTATGCACTAGGGTATAATATATTATGCACGCGTGACTCATAGCCCAGTTTATAGTTCTGAATTCTATAGAATAAGGCTCACTTTACGAGCAAGTGTGTTGAAAAAGACATTACTACACCTTTCCCGACGCGCCGCCTCGGTCAATACGCACACAGTAGTGTTTCCGCCACACGCACACCACCTCCCGCTAAGTATCTATTGTATTATACTCAGTAAATAATTTATATTTTGTTTTATTTTTTCTATTCGTTCTCGAATTTCAAAAGTCACCCACCAAAAGTCACCCTGTAGGTTTATTACATATGTTTAATGTAAAAAAACCTTTGTTTGACATCATTGCTCATAACTTTCAATTTATTACAGAGAAAGTACCCAACCAAGTACCTGAAATTTTAAAAGCAGATCTTGATGTCCACAACGACATCAGTTGTCCACTATGGTTTGTATACAGTGGGATGGGATCCCAGTGGGCTGGTATGGGTAAAGAACTCATGGCAATTCCGGTATTTGCTGAATCTATACAACGGTAAGTGTTCTAGTGCCAAGCGACAGAAGTTGTTACGGAAACAAAGGGGATGAACTATCAATTTTACGGTGCTACTGATACTGTATCAGTCGGTGGTAATACTGATGATCTTTCTTAATATATGAAACTGTTCTGTTACTGACTGAGTTACAGACAGACAACGTACAGCCATGATCACTACACTTAGAGAGCTGAAATTTGGAAGCCATATTTCTTAGAAAGCTTAGAGGAGCACTAAGGAAGGAATTACCGCGGAAACGGGAATTATTGGAATTTTTAGTTTATATGAAAAAAAATATTCCCTGAGTGCACGGATGTGAAACTTAGTATAAAGGTTTTTCACTGAGTGTCTGGTTGTATATTTTTTTTTATATTGTAAGGATAGGACCTTTTTCTTCCATGCCACCTGATGGAAAGTGCGCATGAAGACTATGGTGTTACACGTCCATCCACGATAAACCTATTCACTCGACACTTAAAACTTCCAGGACTGTAGTCAGGAAAAACAGACGCAGGCAGATTGTTCCACACCTTGGCAATCCGTACCAAAAAGGAACTATCTAAGCGTTTTGTTCGATTTCTTGGTAAATCCACTATATAGGGATGGAAGTTCTGTGTGCGTTCTGGGTGGTAAAAAAGAGTGGGTTCGATTTTGTCAAAAAGAGCACTCGCTCTTTGGTGAGAATATCCGAAATTCCCACAGGAACGGGAAATAAAGGACTTTTTTTATTTGTATTATATGTATAATTCCTTGACTGCACACATGTGGAACTAGGTCCTCAATGGGTGTCTGGTTGTATTATGGAAGGAATTCCTGAAATTCCCACGGGAACGGGAAATATACAAGTTATTGGTTTGTATGAAAAATCTTATTCTTTGAGTGCACGGATGTGAAACTTGGTATAAAGGTTCTTTCAGTGGGTGTCTGGTTGTGTTATGGAAGGAGTTCCTGAAATTCCCACAGGAAGGGTAGTTAAGCGCGAAGTTGCGGAAAAAGTTAGTTTTAAATAATACGTGTGTTTAGCTTCCAGATGTTATTATATTTTGTTTTCGTTTTGTCACACGACGAAATGGTTCAATGCTGGCAGGATACATTTTTGATTTATTACTAATAATTAAAAGTAAAATTTCATCTTACGATTTACTTACGTAGTAGAACCTTAAGATACATAGTGTAATCTTCGATTATTTATCAATCCCTGTCTGACCATCGTACGTGACTCTGCAATCTCTCTCTGGTTTACCAAATTTTATTTTAAAAAAACTTTAAGGAAGTCGGTTTCGTAGTATTTTTGAAAATTATTTCAGGTTAATTCCAAACCATGCTACGGAGCATCTTATTAATTACTAGCTTTATCCCGCAACTTCGTATGCGCTTAGCTACCCTTCTCGTGGAAATTTCAGAAACTATAAAACCAGACACCCACTGAAAGAACCTTTATACCAAGTATCACACCCATGCGCTCAAGGAATAAGTTTTTTTCATACAAACTAAAAATCATATATTTCCCGTGCCCGTGGGAATTTTGGGATTTTTTTTCGTAGCACAACCAGTCACTCTTTCAAGATCCTTCATGCCCAGTATCACATCCGTACACTCTAGGAATAAGATTTTTCATAAAAACTAAAAAATCCAACCCCTTCCCGTGGGAATTTCGGGAATTCCATCCATAATACAAACCGACACTTATTGAGGAACCTTTATATCAAGCATCACATCCGTGCACTCAAAGGATGGGATTTTTTGATACAAACTAAAACATCATATATTTCCCGTCCCCGATGGAATTTTGGGAATTCCTTTCATAACACAACCAGACACACATTGAAAAACCTTTACACCAAGTTTCAAATTGGTGCACTCAAGGAATAAGATTTTTAACAAACTAAAAGTGCGCCCCTACATCCCCTAAAGAATGTATGTTCCAAAGGACTTTAACCACAATGTATAGGACATTGGGCTTGCATATGGACATGAAGATATTGAAACATTGTTCATTGTTTAGAGATGGTTATAGCAACTATTTCATATATTTGAAGGAGATTTAGTAGCCAGTTAGCTTGAAAAAATCAATAAAATATTTTTATGAATCACTTACTGTACAATAACACAATCATTTTCTTACGTTATTATCACTCTGTCTATCGTTTGAAGCGGGGTCTAAGTCGTAGGGCAAGCTATGGCTGTGGAGTTGAGATCTATTACAGTCCATTTTCAGAGGTCATCGATTAAAGTAAAACCAAAAACACTCAAAAGAACGTAAAAGCACCGGCAACAACTACACACGCGAAATGCGAATGATGATATACATTTCGTATAGCAACATATATACTTATGTTGCTATACGAAAATATGGATTGAGATATTTTCTACTAAAAGGTTTATTTAGGTTTACAGCCTTGATTTTAATACTTGTATTAACTGTTTCAATGTTTCGAATCCATCTATAAATATTTAAACTATTACAAAGGCTCCTAAATTAATAAAACCCCTTTTTGTATTTATTCGCACAGCGCCATCTGTGTCATATTTTTGAAGCTTTTCGCTATTGTAAACTTACTGACTGCAGTTGTGATTGGTGATGTCTCAACACAAATCTCTGAGCAAAGTCAATTAAATACCTTATAATATCTGTTTTTCAAATAATGTAGCTGGCTACTCCCAAATCATTATTTCTATTCATAATATTTAATTTCTTTTTTTTTTATTAAATTCATTCTTATGCTAATGTTTGTTTAAAGAAGTTAACTTAGCCCATTTTGGTTGTTCTTATTTCAGCTCTCTACGCCCAGTAGTTACGGCTGTACGTTGTCTGTCAGTAACTCAGTACCTCAGTCACTCAGTCAGTAACGGAACAGTTTTATATATATATATAGATTTCAGAATTTACATCGCACAACTCTTTATTGAAGATGAATTACATCAGGTGAAAATTAATTTTAAATTTCAGATGTGACAAAATACTTTCTGCCAAAGGAATTGACATCGTTGATATAATTACATCCAAAGAAAAGCCAATATTTGATAATATTCTGCATTCTTTCGTGGGTATAGCCGCGGTTCAAATAGGAATTACTAATGTTTTGAAAACTGTTGGGATTCTCCCAGATAAGATAATTGGTAAGTCTGCAATCAAGCATCAATATTTATCGTTTTTTTTATATTGTGTATATTATGAGCATCAATTTGTCTATAAGCTAGCATAGTGGTAACAAATTTTGGCTTCCAAGCGAGAGTTCTTGAGTTCAAATCCCGGGGACGGTGGATATTTATGTAATGGTCACAGATATTAGTGGTCAAGTCAAGTATGTTCATTAAGTTTATTGATCCGTCCTATATCCGTAACTCAGGTTCTTTAAGAAATGGTATTTACGCAAATTATTGTCTTGTGAATGTTTGAAATATAATTGTTTGTCAATGCGGTAGCGACGCTTTTTGACCATTGAAACATACCAGTGGTAAGACATAGATTCATCGAAATATTCATTATTATTCAGGTCACAGCGTTGGAGAATTGGGTTGCGCATACGCCGATGGGTGCATTACTGCGGATGAGATGATATTGCTAGCTTATTACCGAGGTCTGGTGTCTCTCGAAACTCCTTTCGTTCGTGGATCTATGGCGGCAGTTGGACTAAGTTACAAACAAGTAAGTCACTTTATCAAGTTCCTTAATGTTTTTATTTGTGTTTACGTATTTTTTGCCAGGTTTACTTACATTTTTTTTTAAATTTCGTAACTTGAAAACCTTAAATTAAATGCGTTTGTTTCGTTAACAATTCTAATCGCTAGTAATTTTCCGAAAGAGTTAGTGTGACCGACCGAAGTTGCCGTGATCGTTGGGAAATCTTTGTTGTATCAGTATAGAGAACTCGATAATTTCTAATACAAGTTTGAATTTTGAATTTCAGGTGTCTAAACTCCTCCCTCCGGAACTAGATGTTGCTTGCCATAACAGCGCAGAATCCAGCACCATATCCGGCCCCGCAGATGTCATGCAGAAGTTTGTTGGGCAACTTGTCTCCCAAGGAATATTTGCCAAAGAAGTTGCTTGCTCCAATATTGCTTATCATTCAAGATATATCGCTAAAGCTGGTATTGTATTTTTTTTAATTTCTATGTTTTATTTTTTACTCTTTTGAACTTTAACAGTCAGATACCCATATTATAGTATTCAGCTTCTGTGCATAATTATAATTAATTAAAGTGATAATGATTCTAAATATTGGCCGTTCTAGTAAGCTTCACAAAATATTTTAGAAGTAATCTTTAATTCAAAACTACCCCTGGAGGATTAGTAGTTTAAATTTTTGGCATCAGTAGAGTTGGAGATTTAATTGACTGCGGTACTTTACTAGATATTATTACCTTTGGATAAATGATTTTTGACTTTGCTAGCCTTTATTTGGGAAATGCTAACGAATTGTAGTTCCTAGTCACCTCTTATAGCTGTTCTACACTCACGCAAGAATCTCACGAGAACGCGAGAAACACGCGAGAAACGAGAATGTGGAGCCGATTTGAAGTAACTCGTAATAGATTTTAAGAGTTTTTGTTTATTTTTTTTATATCGTTAGTATTGAAAATGGTCCAGGAGGATACAATTTAATTTCTCATATGTTTGATTTGTACATTTACTAACATATATCTAAAGATAAATTTTGATAAAAACATTTTGATCTCAAGGCTTTATATTCTATGTGTGCTTCTTTTTAATATACGCATAAGCAGAATATGCGAATGCGCATAATAATAAACTTGCCGCAGCGGTCACTATATCGTCATCGAGCGGGAGAACCATAGTGAGAACTTTGAGAGTGTGGACCCAAAAAAGTTCTCGCTACAGTTCTCGCGAGTATCTCGCTGCGATTCTCCCGCGAGATTCTCGCGAGAGTGTGGAACAGCTATTAGAACTGAATTACTATCACCATTACTAATAACAAGTTATTTTAATTTCCAGGTCCCTATCTAGAGAAATACTGTAAACAAGTTATTACTACGCCAAAACTACGCAGTGATCGTTGGATCTCAACATCCGTACCGCAAGAAGAATGGCCCACTAGAGCAAAGTACTCATCAGCGGAGTACCATGTCAATAATTTACTTGTGAGTTACTATGTCTTGTTTTACTTTTGAAATAACTACTTAAATTAATTAAGTTCCTAAACTCACATTAATAGACAGACTAGTTAGAATTAAATTGTTCTTGAAACCATTGTATTAGTCATGTTAAAATGTACGCTACTTAATGTCACCGAAAGTCCTAGAAACCGGCTAAATGAATCGATTTCTATTTGCAGAGCCCTGTCTTATTCGAAGAGATGTCCCAGTTGATACCAAACAATGCAGTATTGATAGAAATTGCTCCCCACAGCCTCTTGCAAGGTATTTTCCAGAGGTCTTTACCGAAAGACGCCCAATATATACCGCTGACCAGACGAGGCCATCCTAACAACGCTGCATTTTTACTTGAAGGTCTTGGCAAGTAAGTAGGACTATATCCTGATTAAAAATAAAAATTGATGATTGTTTTTTCAAATTTAGAAGGAGAACTTTTCTATTTTTCTTTCGTGAAATAAAAATACACTTCAATTGTTTAATTGTTGTAAAGCAGGATGAAAGAAAGAAATTTTGAATATATATGGAAACGAGCTAACTAGCTTATCATAAAATTATACTAAAATTATGTCACCTTAGTACTTTTTAGGGTATTTTTTAAAGTTTTACATATTTCTAAGGATTGTTTTGATTTTCAGGCTATTTCAAAAAGGCTATTCCGTCGACGTCAACACTTTGTACCCAAAAGTTGAATATCCAGTTTCTACTGAAACCCGTTCTCTATCTCAGTTGGTAGACTGGGAACACAGTAATGAATGGTAATAGTATAACTTTGTATTTTAAGAGTCTAAAGTTCTTAATACTTAAATTTATTAAGACTTGAATTCTACTAAGTATAGAATTTCTGACAGTTATCTTTCGAGAATTGACATCTAAATGCTTGAGTCATTTTGGGTCATTTGAGTCGTCTTGAGTCATTTTAATTCATTTCGAATCACTTAATAAAATTTACATTATTTTCTCGGAAAACAGTTCAATTCATATGTTTCGTAAACCCTATTTTTCTGACAGAATATTTCACCTTTCTACCCGCAGCCCGTTTTACCGACTGACTTTTTGCATCTATTAAAAATATTACTGGAAGTGATAGTTACGATGATACGAATAAAGTTCTTTTTGTCTTAAAATAAGACTGTATTCAAAATATGATTTGTGATTTACTGCCAACGTAAATATTTGAGTGAGAAAATATCTTTCCAGGTTTACTTTCATGCAGGGAGATGACAATCGTCATCAAACATCAATTTACAACCCGATTGTAACGCTTCATGATGAGGAATATAAATATATGAGAGGTTACTCCGTACAAGGTTCGCTCTTTTGTTTGTTACTGATTCTTGTAAGCTCTAAACATATTTAAACCATGTTGTCTCTTTCACAGACAATTTACAGAAATTCCATGACAATCTAAATATTTTTAACTCTAAATCTCTTTCGTGCAAGTCGGATTTAATTTAATTTCTTAGAAATAAAAAAAATGGTACAAAAAATCATTTGAGTCGTATTTTTACCAAAAGATGTTTGTCGTGCATGATTTACCGTGTATAATTTAATGTTTCATTTTAACTGTCTTTCCTAATACCAAATTATATAGACAAAATAACGGAATATGCAGTTGTTACTTTTGCCCACCGGTTAGTGAGCAGGAAATTTCGGAGTTCGATTTAATGAACGAACTTAAGGTTTACATTTTTAACATTGAATTTTATTTAGGTAAGATCGTGATGCCTTGCGCTGCGATTCTAAATTATGTATGGGATACTCTTGCTATGGCTTTGAATGTTCAAAAAGACTTGATACCCGTGAAGTTTGAAAACGTTCATTTCTACAGCCAGCCTTTAATGACAGAAAAGTCCTCAGTTCACCTTAGTGTTCAATTCCAGAGAATATCTGGTCAATTTGAGGTAAGTGGTATCTGTTTATTTATTTATTTCATAAACTTGATCACCTTTAATACAGATTAACTTATACGTAAGTAGATGACGCTAGTGATATTTGTCGGAAATAATGCCGTTTCATGCAATATCTGGCTACATATCTTCTTTGATATGATATGTTGTTCCAAGAGAAATACACTTATACAGTGTGTCCCATCACGTCCTAGCGATAATTTAAGGTAACAAAATATACCTAATTTCATCGACAAAAACACCCATATATGGGGGTCTACCCCCCCTCCTGTCGGAATGGCCGCCATTTAATTTTTTTTAATTCTTGTAGATACCTCTGCTGAAAGATGCCGATTTCTCTGGACAGAAAGGTCCTAAAGATGTAAAAAAAATGTTATTTTAAAGGTAGAAATAGCAACTATCAAATAAAAATAAACATTATGCAAAATTTTCCATACAAAATATCTTAAAACATTTACAATGCTAATTTAAGTGAAAAAAATTGACTGTTTTTTTTTTTATTTTTCTTTACATATTTCAAAAACCAGAACATTGATACTATTTTTTTTAATACTGTCCTAATATTTAAGGATATTTCTTACAAATTGACGTTAAAATTATTGTTGTTAATTGCATAACTGGAGAGTTAAGGATGTTTGAACATGACCCTTTTGTGAGGATCATGAATGTAGAGCGCTATTAATTTATCTAACAAACATTTATCTTTGATATCTGAGCTGATCAAACATGATTTTTTGTCCTACTTATTCACCGCTCTAACAATAATACAAATAATTTTCCTTCCTTGTCACATAAACCCTATTCAATGTAGCAGGTAGCTCTACATGGGTTTGGGACCCTCACAAAAGGGTCATATTCAAACAGCCCTAACTCTCGAGTTATGCAATTAACAACAATAATTTTAACGTCAATTTGTAAGTAATATCCTTAAATATTAGGACAGTATTAAAAAAAATAGTATCAATTTGCTAGTTTTTGAAATATGTTAAGAAAAATAAAAAAACAGTCTATTTTATTCACTTAAATTAGCACTGTAAATGTTTTAAGATATTTTGTAGGGAAAATTTTCCATAATGTTTATTTTAATTTTATATTTGCTATTTTTACCTTTAAAATAACATTTTTTTTACATCTGTAGGACCTTTCTGTCCAGAGAAATCGGCATCTTTCAGCAGAGGTATCTACAAGAATAAAAAAAAATTAAATGGCGGCCATTCCGACAGGAGGGGGGTAGACCCCCATATATGGGTGTTTTTGTCGATGAAATTAGGTATATTTTGTAACCTTAAATTATCGCTAGGTCGTGACGGACACACTGTATTGTGCATTTACCGTTGTTCTTTCTTATGCTTGTGCTTTTATTATTGTTATGAAAAAAAAGCAATTTTCTGTTACTTTCAAATATAAAACACAATTTCGTTATCTAAAACAGTATTCCTATCATATCTGTAGTTTGGTGTAATACGGAAAATGCCAAGAACTTCCTTAATCAAAAAGTCTTTGGTCGAGCAATTTAAATTTTGTTCTTGACACAGCTGTTAAAATGAAACTTATTGCTTTTGTAATAAAGGTAACATACGAGCAAGGCATCATAGCAACAGGCTGTGTTGGTGTGGAGGTACCTGAAAATCTGGGTAATAATGGTCTTCATCTACAAACACAAGATATGGACATAGACTCTTCAACAATATACGAACGATTCTCCGAACGAGGTTATCAGTTCAAGTAAGTTGAACTTTAATCAGTAAATAAATAATTAAAATTAAAGTAAAATTAAAAAAAAAAAATAATAATTTTACCCCCCGACACAAAAAAAGACCTTAAAAACTAACAAATAATATTTTAAACCTATTCTAATTATTATCGTCCCATATATAATTGACTGTAAGACTTGTACTTCAAAATATTTTTATTTTCCGAGCTTCATCACCGCGTCGGGGACCGCTCAAGTATATAAAGTATTAAGCCAACAACAGCTAATTTATTATTTTACATATAGGTATGAGCGATCTTAAGTTGCATGCATAGTCTACGCTCTACGTAATGCCGCGCGCGGCGAGCTCGGTGTGCGGCATGCGGCGCGGGGGTGGGCGTCACCAAGTGCGGCGACCCGAACGGGCAGACACGTGAGGGCAGACGACGCTGACGGTTGTGTCGATTTTACGAATTTTTCGGAGTGAATTCTTTTGATGCAAACTGCAACTGACAACTGTTTTTCTCACTTAGCGGTCCCACGACGCGGCGACGACGCTCGGAAAATAAAAATATTTTAAAGTACAAGTCTTACAGTCAATTATATATGGGACGATAATAATTAGAATAGGTTTAAAATATTATTTCTTAGTTTTTAAGGTCTTTTTTTGTGTAGGGGGGTTTTTAAAATTTTTAATTTTACTTTTATTTTGTACTTTTTAAAGTAGGTTTTAATATTAGGAAGGTATTTAAAGTAATTAGTTAGTTGAGTTAGTAACTTAGTTAGGTATTAGATATCATATTAGTTTTAATTTACTAGATTAAGTTTTAACTAGTAGGTAGTCTTAGGTTAAGTGGAATATAATGTAGGTATTTGTGATCGGTTTAAGCAATTTAGGTAGGTATTAGTTTCAGGTTAGGTAAATATAATTTATAATTTTATAGCTGCATATATAAATAATCCAATACAGGCACAAAGTTTGACCTTTCAAGGGCTTAGAGGGCATGGCAACATAGAAAGAATAATGTTTCCCATAATTTTAAGCTGGGCCGTAACAGTACATAAGCTGCAAGGGACCACTGTGGATAAAGCTGTCGTATATTTAGGGAAAAAAACTTTCGCGAAAGGTCAAGCGTACGTGGCCTTAAGTCGCGTTAAGAGCCTGCAAGGTGTGGTTATTATTGAACTGAGAAAGCTCTTCAATAATCCACATGACAAATTAGCTTTAGCAGAATTGACAAGACTAAGAAATTATAATACAAAAACTTAAGGCTCAATTCCCATTGCGGCAGAGTTGAAGCAACGCAACGCATCATTTCACACATTGGAAGTGGTGTAGAATTTCGAATCTATAGAACTAGCGAAAGGAAGTCAGATCCCCTCATTATAACTATAAAAGAGCTGATCATCTTCAAACGGCTGATCAGGTCATGGTAACTTAGGTACCACATACTTTCAATTTCACTGAAGTAACACGGTACGAAATTTCGAATCGATAGGACATATGGAAAGTAGTCAGATCCCCTCATCAACAATAAGAGAGCTGATGATCTTCAAACGGCTGATCAGGTCATTGTAACCTTACCATACACTTTCAATTTCATTGAAGTAATACGGTACCAAATTTCGAATCGATAGGATATATGGAAGGTAGTCAGATCCTCTCATCAACTATTAAAGAGCTGATGATCTTCAAACGGCTGATCAGGTCATGGTTCCTTTACCATATACTTTCAATGTAATTGTAGTAATACGGCACCAAATTTCGAATCAATACGACATATGGAAGCTATTCAGATCCCCTCATCAACTATTAGAGAGCTGTTGATCTTCAATTGGCTGATCAGGTCATGGTTACCTTACCATATACTTTTAATATCATTTTTGTAATACGGCACCAAATTTCGAATCGATACGACATATGGAAGTTAGTCAGATCCCCTCATCAACTATTAGAGAGCTGATGACCTTCAAACGGCTGATCAGGTCATGGTTCCCTTACCATATACTATCAATATCATTGTTGTAATACGGCACCAATATTTCGAAACGATACGACATATGGAATTTAGTCAGATCCCCTCATCAACTGTTAGAGAGCTGATGACCTTCAAACGGCTGATCAGGTCATGGTTACCTTACCATATACTTTTAATATCATTGTTGTAATACGGCACCAAATTTCGAATCGATACGACATATGAAAGTTAGTCAGATCCCCTCATCAACTATTAGAGAGCTGATGACCTTCAAACGGCTGATCAGGTCATGGTTACCTTACCATATACTATCAATATAATTGAAGCAATAAGGTACCAAATTTCGCATCGATAGGACATATGAAAGGTAGTCAGTACCCCTCATCAACTAGAAAAGAGCTGATGATCTTCAAACGGCTGAACAGATTTTCATGAAACGTGGCTAAGAACACTCGGGATAAAATTATCTATAACACAAAAAAAAACTAAACGAAAATCGGTTCATCCGTTTGGGAGCTACGATACCACAGACAGATACACAGATACACAAACACGTTAAACTTATAACACCCCTCTCGTTTTGCGTCGGGGGTTAAAAATATCTGATATATACACATCATTATCATTATCTCTAGCCCAAATGAAGTTTCTTATAGAAGCTTTGCTATCGATGCTATATTACGGATGATAAAATTAAGAAATATACAAGGTGTTCTTTTTGATGTCACATAACTTTGAGTTTTTGTTCTTTACTAAAAAATAATACTTTTTGCCAAAGCATATGTGGTTCAAAGTTCATACTTTCCAAGATATCAACAATCTTGATATAATGAGTTCATAAATTATCACCCTTGTAAAATCTCTTTTACATTCATTCAATAGACGCGTATCACTAAAGCCACACAATAAACAACAAAAACATTTTAAACGTTGAGGAATGTTGCATACCTACAATGTACAACGCAAAATGTTTCGAACTGTACCTATGCATAGCGATAAAAAAGGTATAGAAAATGCTACGTTGTCATACTTTGCATAAAGGTGCTTTACATAAGATGTTTTGACTTAATTGAATTGAATCGGTCATTTCAAAAACCTCATAAGTCACAAAATCATAATTTTTCAGAAAACAATAAAAACTGTTTCATACACAAACAAATGAGTTTTGAAGGACTTTTTTATGTTTAATTTTGTATTTGAGTGGTAAAAAATTAAAATAGCGTTTAACCTTTACAGTTTATTAATAGAAATAATGAAAAAAACCTGAAAAACAGTTCTTGACTTATGTTGTTTTAGCGAGAATTAGGGTTAGTGATATATAATTTAACCAAAAGAAACGTAGTAGTCATATTTTATATTGCTTATAATTAAGAATTACACTGAAAAATAATCTTATTAACATTTTACATGTATTAAGTTGTCATGTTTTAATATCTTTATGGTACATAGTCATATTCTCCATCATTCTCATCTAGATTATCTTCAACATTTGAAGTTGGCCAGCTAAAAATGTTGTAATAAAATGGCATATGTTCTTCCAGAATGCTATCTTGAACTTGTTTTAAATGGTCTATTTTTTTTTATTGATGGGCACTTTCAAATCATAGGCTTTGGTGGATGGAAGTGAAACAGAAGTTGTAATTTTCTTTATTAATGAGAATGAATGTTTAATCAATCCATCAATATATTCCTCAGCTATGATATTTCCTTTTCGATCTGAATCATACTGAAAACTCATGTATGTCGAAGGTGCAAATGACTTTTTCTGGTTCTTTGGGACAGTTTTTCCATAAGATTCAGTTGACAAACATGTTTTTTTGTACAACTTTGGCCACCATTTCTTAAATTCTATAACATCTTCAGTTTTTAGCTCTATGACTGTAAATGATGAGCTGGAGTTCGAAACCAAATCAATGTATTCTTCTGGGATGTAGATACGATCATGTTTTCGAACATTTTTTTTTATGACTCCAAAATCACGGTCATTTGGTAAAAAGGAATGACCACGTATGGGAAAATACTGATAAACTTTTTCAAATATTTTTGAGTCAGTCAAAGCCAACATAAATCTCAACAATGTATTATTTTTATTTTGACCAGGGCAGCCGTCGGAAAAAAGATATAAATACTTAATATTTGGCCCAATATTATTTTTTATATAATGCATCAACATTGAACAAACCTCATTGGCTCCTTTGTTAGCAATGCCCTCGTGATACATGTAAAATGTCGATTTGCCTGTTTTTAAATCCTTAATACCAAAACAGTGAACCCATAATTGCAATTTTTTTTTTCATTGAAAAAGGCTCGGACTACGTCCACTCTGCCATCTACATTACATGTCATTTCAAACTCCGTCATACACTACTCCTGCCATCTAGTAGTGTATGCAAAAACCTCTTAAGTCACTGACTAATGTTGTTTATGCAATGAACTCTATTCACGCGGTATTATTAAAAGAGGAAGGAATGTATTGACCTAACTTGTTTTTACCCAGAATACGCATCTACCTTTGAGGAACCATTTTCAGCAAAAAAAAACATGTTGGAAAAAATGTGACTTAAGTGGTTTTTTAAATGACCGATTCAATTGTTTTGTACGAAAAATAAAACACAAAAAAAAATGAAAAATTATTCACATGTTATTTGTTTCCATATGTAATAGTCCCATTATTACCCTAGAGTTATGCGAAATCAAACGGAACACCTTGTATAAACATATATATCACATATTGTACTTATATTTTTTATAAAAATAAAGTTAAATAAACATATAAACATCCAAGGCTTAACGGCTTATATCTTGTTCTTCGCACAAAGTCCGCCGCCTCCGGAATTCGAACCCAAGACTTGTGGAGTGGAACGCAACTTATGTTGCCTAACACTATACTAGCCGGTCGTCTACGTAGTACCAGTACAGGCTCCAAGCCGCTGATTTTATTTTCCAAAAGTTCCGGGTCCGATTTTTGAGCAAAGTGCAAGTTTATTGAAATCGTGTGCAGGTTAATCATTTCATCAAAATCAATGACATGGTTCCCAAGAACAGATTACGTATCTCTTTTAGTTTCACTCTTTCCCACACTGACGGATCTAAATAGGCCACCCTGTATATGGTTTTAACTGACAATCCAAGTTTGTAAGCAGATATAACATATAATAATACAAAATATAAAGAAATTGTAGTCTCCTAAATATTCATCTATACTAATATATAAAGCTGAAGAGTTTGTTTTTTTGTTTGTTTGTTTGAACGCGCTTATCTCAGAAACTACAAGTGGGATTTGATAAATTCTTTTTGCATTTGATAGCCTAACTCTTGAGGAAGGTTATGGGTTATATTTTATCCCGAAATTCCCACGGGATCAAAAGTTGCGCGGGTAAAACCACGCGCGTTGGCTAGTATATGCTAAACTCATGAATACATATAGAAATATATTTTTGTTTTATTTCAGAGATGCTTTCAAAGTGATTGAAAAGGCTGATAAACATCTAACCCGTGCTCAAGTGGCGTGGGCTAAAAATTATGTTACGTTCATTGAAGGTGTACTACAAGTTATGATCTTGAAAACTGGACACGATGGTATTTCAAAACTTGAGCATATTCAAAATCTTACGATCAATAATGAAGCTCTATTTGTCGCTAAGGATTGTTCCAACTTTGAATTTAGATACGACGAACTGGAAAATATAGCAAGGTAAATTTATGAAGTTGAGTATTAGAAATGGCTTTCCGAATTAATTTTAATTGTTTAGACCTCAATTTTATTTTTTGAAATAAAGCAATCTGAGAATGGGCATATATATAAGTGTAGTTTTCTTAGTTTGAATTTTCAATACAAAATGAAAAGACAAAATTATCGTAAAGACTTAATAACTATGATTTTAGAGATTCAAATAGATTTAAATATAAATTTCGAAATTTATATTTATGAGATTTCGACCCGTTTTTAATATCAATCTCATAAAATATCTACAGATTTAAGTTATTATATTTTCAGATGTGGGCCAGTGCAAATACAAAATGTAACATTCAAGTACGTGCCATGCTCAGTGCAGGACCCAATCGTGAGGTGCCAAAAATTCATCCCATTTGTTCAGAACAAAACAGATTATGACGTAAGTATAATTGTGATATAAAAAAATAATAGCTGCATACTTTTAGATACTAAAATATGTAATTTTTCAGAATTTAACAAATGTTTATATATATTTGCAAATTGTGTCCGAAAATAAGAACAAAGATGTTGTTAAAGTGTATGAAATAAAAAATCATGAGGACAGTATCCTTGATAAAATTGATGAACTCAACACTTCACCAGCAGACAAAATCTTGGACAAAACTGTTTTTAACCAGAATCAGATCAACAACTTGACTGAGAACGATTTAAAAAACGTAGATGTGGTTATTATCAATCGAATTGATTCAGACACAAAGGTAAAATACTTCATACAAAAAGACATTATTATAATATTGCAAGTAATAATAACAAAACCAATACGTATTTAAAATTTCAGATTTTCGAGACACTCCACAAACTCTTGCCACTGAATACGTTCATAATAAATATCGGTCTAAACACCGAAAAGTTATATCCTGTAGCATTATACAAAGCAGTCGCTTCGATAGATAATAAACCTGATAAAATTCAACTTGCTATTTGGAGGCAAACAATGCCAACAGCATCTACTGCAATAACAGTGAAATCTGATGCACACTTTGCATTTCTGCGAGAAACTCATGCAAATCTGCTGCCAACTCACAAACTTCTAGTTTTCACTTCATACCCACCGCCGGTTGGATTTAAAGAGCTGATCAAAGAACTGAGGAATCGTAAATCTGGTTGTAATCAAGTGTTAGCTGTTATTGTAGATGAAGCAAGCCTTAAAAGTGCTTTAGAAGAATCCGCGAACTTTGATTTAGCATTTAATGTTTTACGTCAGGTATTTGTATATTCTAAAAGCTAATGCATTTTCTGAAGCAGATATTGAAAATAATTTGAATTATTTGTTTATCAGGGTAAATTGGGAGGAGAGTACTTAGTGCCCGAGTGTAAAAATATGACCGAATCTATTCCCAATGTGGTTCTTCAAATTGAAAAGCCCGGTGACCTTAGTTCCTTGTCTTGGGTGGAAGCTCCACAAAGCACTGGTGCTGGTGTTCCTATACAGGTACATTGACTTTTTTATCTTTTTAAGATCGTTTTTAACTTTTCTAAAACTCCGAATGAATGATCAGTTTCTCAATCTTTTAATGTGATATCAGAATTGTGACAGCTTAGAGAGTTGCACTACAGAAGATAACAGATTTGGTACTCTTTTGTTAGTCTTGCTCACAACATAAATAATATTTCAGGTATACTTCGCGGGACTTAATGTGTACGATGCGAAAGTTGCTTTAGCAGAAATTATTCCACCTAGCAACGAAGGATTTGGAATTGACTTCAGTGGAGTTACTGAAAGGTATTTAAATAATAATTTCATTTAAACGTCTCTCATAAAAAGTAAAAGATTTGTTTCAAATTAGCGACTTATATAAACTCCACTGCCGTGAATTTATGTTAGTTATTACTTTTGCATGAAAATTTCTGTCTCTCGTTTGCCAACATTTTACATCTTCATCGGCTTTTATCAAAGCATCAGATTGAGATAAAATATAAATTTACAGAGGGGCTCTTGTCATGGGCATGGTGCCTTCAGGGGCAGCCACTGCAGTAGTCAAAGCTAATCCGGAACTTCTGTGGCCGGTTCCAGCACATTGGAGCCTTGAAGATGCTGCTACAGTTCCTCTACCATATTGTATCGCATTTTATTGTTTGGTAAGTAAAAATAAATAAATAATAAACACTAAATGATATCACTGTCATTCAAATATAATTAAGAAATAACGGTTGCAAGGTAGAATATTCAAATATTAAAATTAATAATATAATTGTTTGGATGAAAATTATTTCAATAATTGGTCAGGGTTTACGTATCACTGACTTTTTTGTTCAATTTTTCGGATTCAATTTATTTCATTTATTAAGGTTTGTCTTTGTTGTGGTTTTCTGTTGGCAGTATATATTCTGACATTTCTAATTTATGCTTTATCTGCTTATAGGGCATTGTGGTCAACATGCATAGACGTCAAAAAATCTTCGTTCATGGAGGGGCAGGCGCTGTCGGTCAAGCCGTTATTTCGATTGCGCTCGCGCACGGCTGTCATGTGTTTACTACAGTCAGCGACTTGCAGAAGAAACGATTCTTGAAACGCTTATTCCCGGACTTGCCAGGTATTTCAATAAGAGTAGCATTTAACGGTACAGCAAAAAAATATATGCTTTTTTTATTTCTTTATTAGATGCTCATTTAATATAATGTATTACAAAACCAAAAACAAAGAGTTGCCTTTTCATTTATTGATTTTTTGTTGTGTTCCTTTTTGATACTATTTCTATTTTGTGCAAGATTATACGTTTTATAGAGACTTCATTTAGTTATTTCTGTCATTATGTGTAAAAATTTTAGTCAAAAAGCTATAGTGAATATAAATTTAATCCACAAGATTTTTCTTCCTTAATCCACTCACTAACCTAACCTTTTGTCCCTCACCAAGAAAAAATGTTAACAAACTTTTTTTTTTCCAGCCGATCATATCGGAAACTCAAGGGATGAGTCTTTCAGTGACATGGTTTTGATGAAAACCAAGGGAGTTGGTTGTGACATCATAATTAGCAGCGTCAAGGGTGAACTAAAGAACGTAGGTCAAAACATTTTATCTACATTTTTGTGCTCACCGAAATCACTCCTTCTTATTATTAAAATACGATCTTAATTTCAGTCTACACTAAAATGCTGTTCTGCTTCCGGAACCACAATTGATTTGGTTCAAATGCACACGCGAGAGGACTTTCAATATGGCATGTCGAACATGACACTCGCAAGATCGTATGTGCCTATTGATTTTGCTGCTATATTAAAGCAGAGCGATACTCGAGGGATCTTCCAAGTAAGTTCTTATGGGACTTTTTATTGTTCATATATGGTTGGTTCGTATAGCTCTCCTACTCCTGAATAAGCGTTTGGGGGAGACACTTTTTTGGAAGAAGTTACCCTTTCAGAATAATCCTGTCAATAGCACTCTAAGGACGATGGGTTCTAGTACAATTTAATAAAGAATTAGCTCTATCCTAACTCTATCTCTTTCATCATCACTCTCTTATTTATTTACTGTCACATCTTATTATCATCTCTTCATAAAAAGCCACCGTTTAGTAAATATTAGTTTGAGTGAATGTCAGATCAATGGCGCGTCGGTAATAATGCTTACGCAGAATGAGACAAATGGAAAAAACCTTTGATTATTTAACTCTTCCAGAAACTTCATTCCATGGTCAGTGAAGGCATAAGGGAAGGATACGTACGTCCTCTTTCTCGTGTCACATTTGATGCCAAAGAAGCTAGCAGAGGCCTCAACCTTCTAGCGACCAGCAGACATAGAGGCCGCGTGCTTTTGAACATAAAAACTCTCACTCCAGAAAACGTTGTACCAAAGTAAGTTATCAACTAAAAACAAAATTAAATCTTCAGACAATCATACCAAAATGGAACCAAAGTAAGCATAGTTTGTAATATGAGATATAGCAAACAGGGGGGGAACCAAGAATATAAATACATATATCGATAAACTTTAAGATTTAACTATTATCGAACTAACTTAAACAAATTATAATTTATTTTTATTTATTTACACTTCATTGCACACTTGTAAAATAACAAAAGGAAAAAATACATTTAAAGAAGGAAAAGATTTTTACCAGAAAACCTTACAATAGTATGAAAAAAATGTATGAAGACATCAATATTCAAATAATATATAATAAATATGCATGTACAAATAATACATATACTTACGTATAATAATACCTGCCGCATCACTAGGAAATTTCTCACTCCATTATCAATAATTAACAACAGCTCTATAATTACAACTTAACTTAAATTATTTTTGTGCTTGGTGTTAATGCCCGCGTGAATAAAATTACCTCTCAAAGGAGATATATTTTTGGATACATTAAAAAGATAATAATACATAAATATATCATCATCATCATCACAACTCTTTGTAATGAGCCCACTGCAGGGCATGAGTCTCTCCCCTGGGTGAAGAGGTCGTATAGGCCATAATCCACCAAGCTGGCCCAGTGCTGGATGATGGATGCCAGAACTTTCAGGGCGCCAAGATGGCTTCTGACAAACCCTAACGACTACTGTATATAAGTATACAGCACCCGGGGCCGACTGCTTAACGTGCCCTCCGAAGCACGGAAGTCGTCGTGAGAAGATGAATGGTCGGCGGTCACCCATCCAAGCACCGACCGCACCAAACGTTGCTTAATCTGAGATATCGTATGATACACACAGTAACCACGGCGCCACGATGACTTTGACTTGGATACATTAAAAAGATAATAATTCATAAATAAATAAAATTTCTTAATATATTTATAGAATCTCGTGCAGTCCAGATAAAGCAAAGCTGATAATTTGTGATGAACAAGATCTGAGTCATCAATTAGTAGACAAATTGATAGAACATGGCGCAAAGAAGTTCATTGTACATTCAACAAAACCTTCTGCAATATTCAACTTTAAAAATGAGTAAGTACGAGTTTATTTAGTAAAGAATCCATACAATTAAAATATAGACTTTTTAAACAAGTATCTGTTTGTTTGAACCAAATTATCTGAAAGTACAAGTCGGGCTTGGAAAAAAATTTCAAATCTTAACTGCAAAATAAAGTATAGTTTTGTTTCGATAGATTTAAGGATAAGTGTTATATAAAAAGTTTTACTATAAGATATCCGGATGCAAGAAGATGGGATTCCCTGGTTGTAAATTGTTATTGTGTATTTTTAAAAGACGATTGCTGTTGAGTTTCTTGCCACTTCTTCTCAACAAATCGACTTTACGAAGTGGTGATATATTCAATTCAATTTGTAAATTGTTTGACTTATTTCAAATGTATTTAAATACTTACGAAATAAAGATTCTTTTAATTTTGATTTTGCTTTAAAAGCACTTAATTTTTCAGTTTTTGTGCTGTGAAATGATGGGGATAGAAAAAAATATTTTTACCCAATGCTATTTATTGACCAAAATATTAAGTATTTTATGAATAACAACAAAAAAACACGGCAATAATAAAAACCCGAAAGTTCATTAAACTGAATTGACATTACCTCACAAAATATTATTTTTCAGAGGTTGGAAAAATCTTGGCGCACAAGTGAGTCTATTTTCCAATAAAACTATTGACAAAAATGTGATTCGAGACCTTTTCAAAGAAACCTCCAAAGTAGGACCCGTTGATGGAATTTACATTGTTTCGATGGATACCAGTTCTACGCTTCGTTATGCAATTGCTGACTTAGATGAGGCATCAAGAAAATTAGCATCATCGTTAAGGTTGGTATGATTGTAGATTCTTTTTATGCCAAAAAAAGTTACAAAAAACACGTTTTGGTACATCGAAGGTTGAATTAAACTAGAATACATATTGCTCTTGCTTATACTGGGCTTGGTTTTTATTTTCCTACTTTATACTTTTAGATTGATACCGATCTATTGTAACATTATTTTATTATTATTTCAAAAATGTCTTTTAAATTAGAAAAAATGATTTTTTTCGCATCGTGTAGGAAACTGTGCTGTGACTGAGCACACGGGCTCAATCGGACGTTTAAATATACTTGCTTTTTGTTCTTATATGACTGTGCTTTTAATCTATTTCACGATTTTAGCCATTTCGCTGTTATAACTGAAGATCAGCATACAGGATATGAAACATACGTCAATAGAGTCCAAAATAAGTTACCGTGCTGCCGTATTCAGTTATCCAACCCTGAAAAGGTAAATTTAACTCTATAATTCTCTCAATACGCCTGATTGTAATTTAACAATTTGCTTTGATCTTTTTTCTTGATACCGAGAAATAAGATCTAATGTCTTAAATTACTTTTATAAACCATGAATTTTTACTACTTACCAAACCTAGTGTCATCTTATCTTTATTTTTCCAGTATGAATTGATTGAGAAGCCCAATAACTCTAAAACTTTAAGTAATAAATCGTCTTTGAAAGCTATCATGACAATATTGAACCAGGAAGATGCATCAGTTCTTCTTTACGCAGACCCAACACCTAAAAGCAGTGTATTGGCCGAGCTTAAGAAAATCACAGGTATATAAGTTGAAACTGTACTTATAATAATCCTTACTTAAACATGTAGTTCAAAAAAAGGTTGCAAGGATTTTTTGTCAGGGAATTTAAGTCAAGGTTACATGTCATTTGCAGGCCAAATTATTGGATTGGGCCAAAGAAACAAACATAGCATAAAATAAGTCTTTTATAGAATTTTTTTTATTTCAAAAAGTACAAAACAATTTGTTTGTCTACTTTGTTCATGTACTTTTATTTAAAAGCTCTCTCTTTGGTAATTACAGATGTAAGCATAGAAAATGTAGATGATGAAATCACTTTAGAAGATCTAGGAATAAACGAAAATAACGCTCAGCTTGTTTGTAACTTAGCGGAGAATAAATTTGGCATTTACTTGAAAAAGAGCGATGTGCCTAAGATGACTATCAGAAGGTAAACATGTTCTTCTCAGCTTCTCTCTATCGGTTTGTGTAGCGGTGACAACATTGCCTTCTACGAGTATGCCAAAGGGCCTGGCCTCCAATCCCGACTGGCGTAGATATTTGTGTGAAAAACATAAAAATTATTAGCCATCAAGCCATGATTTTTATACGTCAATGGACAGAAGGCTGCACATCAAGCGTTAAAAATCTGTCGATTTTTTGACCTGAATCTGAACTCCATGCCCTCGGGGAAATTTGACAGGAAATGTAACGCTTGATCTATCGCAGACGCCATCTTTACATTTATTTAATACTAGTTGTTTCTACCATTTTGAATCCCGTGAAAATATCGGGATAAAAACTAGCCTCTGTGCTATTCCAGACTCTACCCTATCAATATGTCAAATTTCAGCGAAAGTTAGCACTTCTGCCGTGATTGAGGAACAAATATCCATACATCTAAACTTTCACATTTATAATATTAGCACCTAAGATTTTCGTTTATACAATTCATAAGTTTCTTAATATGAGTACCTTGTCTAGCAAGCATCACATAATCACGTATAAAATAGCGGCATAAGTGAATGTATTGTCTTTTTGTGTGAATAAATGTTCTTTCTATTATATTCTACTTACATGCCAAGTTTTCATAGAAACTTATTTTGGGCCAAATAATGAGGCGTGTATGTCGGAAATATTTATTTGTCTAGACTATTACTGAACGGATTTAAAACTTACAGGCTAAAATCACTGGAAACTAACCTGGACAGTGTTAATATAACTGCAGATGGGCTAGAGGGACAGTTTAGTTTCATCGATTCTGATGAAATTACGGCGAACTGGGAAATTTTCCGTATGAAGACCTATCTACAAAATTCGCATATGGTAAATATCATAACTTTATGTGATCTAGAAATTGTAGCTTGGAGAAAGTTTTTTTTTTTAATTCAATTGACTATAGTAAATAATTTTCTTGACTCTGCTCAGTAACTAGACAAATCAGATTTCTGATTTGGACAACGATATTTTGATTGAAGCATCTAAAAAATGCTCTTGAATCGATTTTGCGATTGAACTACAAACAAGTAACGACAAAACCGCATGTACATTTTTTTCAAAACCACATTCTTTTTGTATTTAATTAAGAAATAGTCTAAAATGAAGGCAGAATTTAAGGGAGGTTTTATTAATAACTTAAGTTATGAGAAAATACGTGAGATAACTACAAATAAACCAATTTTATCTTGACAGGGTCTAACGGAGTTTAACATGGAAGCAACGTATCTCTGCATCGTGCCTGGCCTTGAAGGGCATCACCGAAGATTTGAGCAGTTGTGTGAGCGTCTGAAGATAAGGGCCATGGTATTACAGCCCGGCTTTGACAAACATTATGAGAGCTTAGACGACATCGCTGCACGGCTCGTTGAGGTGGGTACATCACGTTCAGTGTTAGCCTCTTGACCTCAATGATGGTTGAAGTTGAAGATGATAGCAGGGTTTAGGAAAGAACTGGCTCTTCTCAAAGGATTGCCAAAACACATCACCGTCGTACAGTTGTCGCCTTGGGTCATTCGGATTAGTCGGTGTTTAGAACAAACTTATACAGGGTGACTGGTGGGTCATTTTCGAAATTCCAGGACGTGGAAGTTTGAGATCATACATGAAGAGAAACAATAAAATAAATAGTATTTATTTATTTATTTACTGGGTAAACTTAACCAAAAGTTAAAGAATTGATTACGCAACGCATGATTTCACTAGCGTTGGCAGCGATCCGCATGCCAGGTCACGTGCGGTGATTGACTCAAGCGTAAATAAAATAAATAGTAACAAAACTTTATTTATTTATAGGCAGTTCTAGTGAAAAATTAAGTGCCTACTTTTATTTAATAATTATGACCAGAATCGAGCACTTTGCTCTCCTTCAGTATCTAAAGAGTAACGTTCATAGCTGATCTGTCAGATATTTGACAACTTATGAAATGTATTAAAACAACATAAAGTGCAAATAATAGCTCATGTTCGGTTCCAAATCATTTACTTATATTAGAAACCGCAGCAAGAATTTTTATATTTTACCCTCTCAAGTTACTCAATAGACTACTAATATCATCCACTTAATATGAAAATCCCGATATCGTTTCTAAGAAATTAAATCAAGTCTGCAGCTATAGTTTAGATATAAAAAGGTAGTATTTCAATGGCAATATCATCTTTATACATTCACATACCTAACAAAAAGTAGTTTGACAGGTCAGAGACTGTATGAACCGTGAACATTACTCTTTGTCACCAGTCACCCTGTACAATGGGCTACTCTTAGGAAACAAAAGTATGTGAAACTTTTAATCATTTAAAAGAGTAGGAAAATAGACTGTGTATAGTAAGTAGTTCTAATATAACTATATGTAACCTTTTAGAGCTAAGCGCATTCATCCAACTATTCAGCTGTATACATTCATCATCATCATCAAAGTATTGGTCGTAATTGAATCGGGCTAAAACAATTATTTCTTATGAAGCATTTAGTATGAATCGATTTCATAAGAGTTTTTTCTTATAAAGTTTGGATGGGACGTTTGCCTTCCATGACACCTTATGATAAGTGAACATGAAGACTAAGGTGGTATACGTCCATCCACGAGAAACCTATTCACTCGACGCTTAAAAGTACTGGAACTAATACTGGTCAGGGAAAATAGACGCAGGCAGTTCATTCCAATCCTTGGCGACCCGTATCAAAAAGGAACTGTCAAAGCTCTTAGTACGACTTTTCGGAATATGTACCACATACGGATGGAAATTTTGTCTGCGTCTAGTAGTCCGATGGTAAAAGGGTGAGGGTGCAATTTGTTCAAACAGAGCACTTGCGCACTCACCAAAATGTAATCTGTAGTACACGGTTAAATAAGCAACCTTACGACGATACTTTAGGGTTAACTTGTACTACCAATATATTATTAATTTAAACTTACTCTTTTAAAGTTTTAGAAATTAAATTGAACTCAGTCCATTACTGTTTTTTATTAAATACTTTCTTTTTATTGCAGGTAATGAAAGCAAGAATAGGATTGAAGAATGAATTCTATCTATTGGGATATGAATTTGGAGCAGAAATTGCTCTAAGAATGGCGCGCATTTTGGAAGGTTCTGGTAATTGCATTTTTACTTTACAAAAAATCATGAATTTTTATTATAAATAAGTAAAGAAAAATTAATATATCTTTTTTATATTTTCAGGTATGACTGGCACAGTTTTTTGCTTAGGAGGTAATCCATCAGAAATCAAAACTACCCTTCTTTCTCAATTAAACTGTAAAACAAAAGAAGAACTTGAAGATTTAACCGTTCAACACGTTTACCAGAAACTTAAAGGCAAAAGATTAGATGAAATTAAGTCTAAACTTAACGATGCTGTGAATTGGCAAGAAAAAATCAAGCAATGTATTAACATGCTTAAAGGAGTAGCGATGCAGTCAAATCAATATATTAAAGATTTACTAGAAACGCTTTATTCAAGAATAACATTACTTAAAGAAAACGAATCTATTGTCCAGTTGCTTACTTCCAAAATCGTATTCCTCAGAGGTGATGTCCAGGAGAAACTTCCAGAAAATATATTCCGGAAAATGTACGGCAACAATATAATTGTGCATGATATACATGCACCTCTTGCGGAGTTACCTGTAGACTTACGTATCCCCGAATATGTCAACAAACATTTATCTCAAGAAATCCTAGATGAATACAACAAGAGTAACCGGTGCGAGACTTTACTGATTAACTAATTTCTAAAACATTCTAAAATAATTGTTTATGTCATGTATATAAATAAATTCTTGGAAGTTTTATTTTTGTTTTATTACTAGCAACTTAACTCTGCGTTACCTTAGATTTCGTGGGAATTCAGGGCCAACGCTGAATCACTCGTGTCCACGCGCGGGGTCACGACGCGTGGCAGGCGTGGCACTCGTGACGCAGTTTCGCTAGTAAAATTAATTTCAGTCGTATCCATGGAATACGTATCTCTTACTATTTGACTAAACTTCGAAAAAAAAAAAAAAGTCGAACAAAACGTTTCGTTCCTTTTTTGTTCCTTCGATGTTTTCACAGTACACGCGGTAGCTTGCCACGTCGCATGCGCGCGTGGCTTGTGCCGTACGTCCGTGTCGTACGCCCGTAGCCATGCGACATGGCATTTGGTCCTTATTCGTAAATTTATCCTCAAGAGTTAAGCTAAAAACAAAAATAATAAGAAATCCAGCAGGCAGCTTCAGAGATAGGTGAATAAACATGAATTAAAAAAAGATTTTTTGTTTATAAATATTCGAATGTTGTCGTTGCGACGGTCACTGTTTCAATGGCGTACCACTTCAATTGTTTTTCGCAACAGCGTCCGCCGCAACTACAACATTCGAAGCTACACATCAGGCCCGGTTGAATTGGTTACATTGTTCCGTTCATGGTTCAATAAATAATTATTAGTCGTTAAAAGATATTTCTACAAATTTCTAAAATGTTATTTCGTATTAATTTAAATTTTTAAACCGAATATTTGAATAGACTATCAAAAGTTTTAGGGGAAAGGGTAAATAATATCAAATACTTACAATAAATTTAATTAATTATCATAGTTTCACCCGTGGTCCACAGCATAGATATCTTAAAGATAAGGTTTGATAATCAACCTGTCTAACCCATACCGGAATCGTTCAACCCACACATTAATGTTGATCTAAAATGCCAACTTAAAACTACTTTGCGTATAATAATAGGCACTTCAAAAAATGACCCATAACCTGCAATGAAAACCTTTAATATTTCACACATTGTCAAAGCATAAGATCTAGAGAAAGCAACAAATAAACTGGCGCTAAGCGTGTCAACATTTCTTATCAAACCCAATAAAATGTATATTAATAAATAGAATTACTGAAAATATTTAAAATAATTTAAATATATTTTGAATAGTATTGGAAACATTCAAAAATTCACTGAAAGAGACATTTTTTTAATTATAAAAACGTGAAGTGTTGTTATTATTTCCTACAGATTATGGACATGAATAAAGCATTAGACTTTATTTCACACTCAACACTTCTGAATTAATGTGATGAGTTAATACGACGTAGATAACACTAGTCAGGAATAAAAGTGACCACAGGGTCTGCAAAGACACCGAAACGTCAAGTTAAAATTTAACATATAAATTAAACGCGATAAATCCGGTTAAAAAGTCTTTTATTTAATAGTAAGAATCGCGAAAATTAAAATTTTTCTTTGTGACATTTTCTTGACAATGACTACCGATAAGTCTTTACTGATCAGTCGTTGTCAAGAAATTGTCACAAACAAGAAATGCTAATTTAATACACCAACCGAAGAGCCCGGAAAGTTATAAATAACAACAACCATAGACGACAATCTTACCAATAAAAAATTTCAGACTCTAGACATCTTCGTAAGGTTGCTTGTTTGACAGAATTTTATAGGCTACATTTCGGAGATTGTGCGACTGCTCTTTTTGACCAAATTGAACCCACTCCTTTTTACCACTGGACTACCAGACGCAGACAGAACTTCTATCCGTATATCGTGGATTTACCAATAAGTCGAACAAAACGCTTCGGTAGTTCCTTTTTGGTACGGATTGCCAAGGTGTGGAACGATCTGCCTGCGTCTGTTTTCCCTGACCAACCTAACGGTTCTAATAAATAATACTATATCTGACTCAATTTAGAGATGAAGCTTTTTATTTGGCTGTAATTTTGAATCAAACAAATCACAAATATTGTTCTTAGATTGTCTGTCCATAAGAAAATAGGTATCGCCTTAAGCATAATACAAACTACTGCAACGCGGAGACCGTCTCTCTGGTGCAGCGGATCGCGAAGTTATGTTTTTGATACCGAGAAATGCCAATTATCAATCGTATTCCTATTTTAAGGACTTGCATTTTGTTCTATAAGCTATATGCCAACAGGTAGTGCGAGATCTTTTAACATTACAAACAAGATAGCCTATTTATACTGACAAGGATGTTGTCTAGAAAGGAAAGACCAGATAGATTGTAATAATTGAGCTCCGTACATTGTTTCTTTGCCTACATCATTTGCCGCAGATTGTAAAATTATGTTTAGTTAAATTATTTATGTTTATCTCTGTAAGTGTGCCTCTACAGTGAATAGAAACAAAATCTTTCCGATTACTAAACCAAATACTTAATAATGCTGTGTTGAGACCAATAACTCAAAAAATCAAGCATTTTTGTATGGAATTCGTCTTTGTAATAATAAAATGTGCTTGCGTTCCCATTGCTGTCCCAGCCTTTAGTAAAAGTTCTCAAACAATTGTAAATTCAACCACTAGTTTGTAAAAGATTCAATTCAAAAGTTACATTCGGTTAAAGGTGAACCCTCAATCGTGAGTGGCAGGTATCCATATTAAATAAAGGTACTTATAATTTACAAGTGCCACAAATGGCAAGTTAAGAGATTTGTAAAAAACGTTCTACTAAATATCGCTCCTTCCAGTTAACTCACTAAGAAGAATTAGCGGGCAGAAGCTGGTTAATAAATTAGATTATAAGATCACAAGTTGTTACGACGATTTACTTACCAGTTTCTAAATGCTAACTCTTCTTATTGAGTAAACTGGAAGAAGTGATATTTAGTGCAACGTTTTTTACAAATTTACTACTAAGACTTGACATTTATAGGAGTTGTAAATTATAAGTATACTATTAAATATGGACGATATGGCACATTATTAAATATGGAGTCACGATTGAGGGTCCACCTTTAATCAAATATAACTTCTGAATTCACACTTTTACAAACTAGAGATTGAATCTACAATTGCTTGCAAACTTTTACTAAAGGCTGAGGCATAGAAAAGTACAAAATTCCAATGTGGACTCTCAATGGGAACACAGGCATTAAATGTATACTAAAAATTACTACCATTTGAAAAAGAATCTAAATATGCTTATGCAGTAGAGGATCAAGGGAAGTTTAAATCGAAAATTTATTAAAGTTAACCGAAAATTACTTTATATTGTGCGTAACGTAATGTATTTAGTGTAGTCAGTTGACCGGCTGTCTCATTGACATGCAGAAAATATGTTCTCGTAATTCCAGAAAAACACTAACAGTCAAATTCATAGAAAATAGTTAAAAAGCATTTAATGTGCATTTTAACTACAACACTCTTTAAGGTTTATAGTGTGCTGTAAGTGAAAGTGATTCATAGACGTCTGAAAATCCTGTTTAAACTAATACACCGTTATTATACGGATTACAATACGAATGAGCGGTAACGTCACATTTCATTGCACCAGAGACAAAATAGTGTTTTTTTGTGTAATACTGTATGATTGAAAAGCCTATTCTTACTGTGGTTCGCCCTAAGGCTATGGATATTTCATTTACCTGCAGTTACAATTGTATTACAATACGTACAAGTATTACATTAAAATATGAACTCTGTACGGGGTGTACCTACATGGCTTTGCTTCACAAGAGATGTCCTCTATGTAATACCTACCTATCGCCTTATAGTGAGATTTTCTTTTGTGAGGCAAGGAAAAGAAAGAGCCAGAAATGGTCATTATAATTATATCAGACTCATCTTCACAACCTCTCACCGCACTCAGATGGAAACACACTGTCTGTACTAACCTCATTCCTCGCCCAGCACCGCAACGCTTTCAGCACCTGTAGCTCAGGGGACACTGCAAACCCTCTTGGACCTCGCGTAATTTCATTAGGAACTAAATCGGTAATACGCCGTACATTATCTTTATTAAAGCGATATCTCTTTTTAAATTCAATATCGTTCAGAATAAAAGGGTCTTTTCTTCGCCGGTACACCTTTCTCCTACGTCGCACTCTATTTGCACAGTACGAGCTATCAGCTGTATGTTAATCAAATTGTTCATCACATCCATCATCATCATCACAACTCTTTGTAATGAGCCCACTGCAGGGCATGAGTCTCTCCCCTGGGTGCAGAAAGGCCATAATCCACCAAGCTGGCCCAGTGCTGGGTGGTGGATGCCAGAAATTTTTAGGGCGCCTAGATGGCTTCTGACAAACCCTAACGACTGCTGTATACAAGTACCCTTTACTGACTGTTTAACGTGCCCTCCGAAGCACGGAAGTCGTCGTGAGATATGAATGGTCGGCTGTCACCCATCAAAGTACCGATCGCGCCGAACGTTGCTTAACCTGTGATATCGTATGATACACATAGTAACCATGGCGCCACGACGACTTCCATCCATCACTGACCACAAATTGACGCGACGAAAAAAATAATCACAGGGAACTAGGAAGGAAGACGAAGAGTGAAACTGTGAAACTCAAATTATCAATTTCAATAACTCGTTAATGTTCCTTAACCTTCGGGTAGACTCGGCCGGTAAAAAGGGCTTAAAGAAGCCTTATCCTGATTGTAAATTTGACATGTTTAGAAAGCCGTTATAGTATGTTTATAATGTCATTTATCGTCTATGAATCACCTTTTTTTGGTTGTACTTTGTAAACCCTCTGTAACGCTGTTTTAACGTGGACAAATTCTCTATGAGTTCGACAGCTAGATTATAGACATCCTTCAATTCCTAACTGGATCTAACTAAGTTCTAACATTTAAGAAGCCTCTACACTAGTTTGATCCGTAGTAGAATGTAAGTATACTTATGTCGCACAATAAAGATGGGATGTTATCTTCCATGCCTCGGAGGGGAAAGCAAGCATAAAAGATATCATCAAAAGATTAGATTTTATTGGATAATTCTTTAAACTCAACTCTCCAGAATTTTGATTGTGACAAAATCAAGCATGATGTGTAGTATGAATCTTTATAAGGAGTGCTCTCATTCATGCGATGGACTGATCGCATGAATGAGATGAATGATGGATATGCAATGATATGGCATTCTAGCCACTCCAACACTATCAGTTCGAAGACATTTCTCGCAGGGATACGGATCGCCAAGGTTTGGAATGAACTGCCTGCGTCTATTTTCCCTGACCAGTATAGTCCTAGTACTTTTAAGCGTCGAGTGAATAGGTTTCTCGTGGATGGACGTGTACCACCTTAGTCTTCATGTTCACTTAACATCAGGTGTCATGGAAGACAAACGTCCCATCCATATTTTATAAAAAAAAAAAAGGGCAAGGTTATTCTGTATTAGATGGCCAATTTTAAAATATGTCACAAACGGGATTGGTCTCGGAAGAAAAAAGCTTTTACCAATAGTATAGGTAGATCTAGGCTCATACTACATTGACTTTTCAAAATTTCTACAATCTCAAAGTTATTAAGTTTTAACACCTTTGTTTTCGTGGTTTGAACAATAATCTTTTTGAATAAGTTTTACCTGCAAAACATTATTCAAAAATATTACCCATAGATTTATATGACATTGGCTTTATTTACAATACGACACGGCGCCAGACTGCCGAATTATTCCAGCTCCAATCAACTTGTCCCTACAAGTCAAATTTAATAGAAGGAAACAGAAATAGTATCAATAAATATACCGATACTTTTAGTAAAGTTATTTACTTTACCGGTAAAAGCCTTGAAAAGTAACGTTATCAAACGTAACGTTACTATTTTTATAACGTTACCTCTGTCTGCAAGAAATAACGTCACCAATTTTTTTACGTTATTCAAAGCCCTGAGTTAAATATCATCACATTGAACAGTGAATATCATATTAAGTCCCATTTCTCGAACTTAGCCTTTAAATAAATAATAATAAATAATTAACATTACGCATTATTGTCGTAAAAGTATATTTATACATATAATTGTAAGGATTTATCAAGATATTATAAAAGGCAAAAAATAAAAAGATTTCAACATGAAAATTGTACATTACTATATTTATTTCCCAAAAACTAAAAAAAAAACAAAATGCTTAGCTTAGTTTGTATCTAACTCAGCGCTATTCGTCATAAATGTATCAGCATTCAGCAGGTAGCTCTCGCAAAGGTTTCTCTTCTCGAAAGCTTCCAAAATATCCTTATTCAAATGTCTGTTGATGACTGCAGCGCATCTCAAATCCGTGGCCGTATAAGCTAGCGGTGCCTTCAATTGATAAATAATCAGAGGCAACTCCGAATGCTCTTGCAATGTATTTGACATTGGCTTTTCTGTAGCTGCTTGCATCAACACAATTTGAGACTTCAATTTCTTTGGAATCATTTGATATTTAGCTGACATTTGCAATCTTGCATATGCCACTTCGATCAACATTTTAGCATACTGAGAAGAATGTGCTACTGTTCCTAATAGAGTTCTGACGCAAGCGTCGAGCTTTTCTTTCCAAAGTGAGGTTTTTTCCAAAGCGGCATCTAGTTCATCAGTGTTGCCACCTCCCATTAGTTTGAACATGTGGCGCAGAACACCTTCTTTAAGGGAATCATCAGTGGCATAAGGCTTGACTTGCTGTTCTACCAGGACTTTGAATTCTTTTGGAGAAGTGCCCACGCAAAAGACCGTGCCGCTAAAATCTGTAACAATTAAATTATGTTTTACTTATTTTAAAATATACAACAATAGTTTTGTTGATATTCAAATAAATTGTATCTATAAAAAGTGTTAGAATGCAATATTAGTGAAGGTTCCGTTGCATTCCTGGCCGCAACCGGTGCCAAATTTTAGAATTGTGGAAATTATTAACAAATCAAACAAAAATACCACATTCAAAGTTAAATCAGTAATGTAAGTGTACAAATGAAACAACAAAATTACGTTATTGCCATAAATCTCCACAGTTATACAAAATGGCCGTAAGTACTTACTGTATGTACGTACTCAATCTATCAATAAATGTGTTTTGGAATGTAGAGCTTTGCCTTTTGTTCTTAGAATGTATAAAAAAATAACAAAAACTTTAAAAATAAATTATTACTTCGAAGCATACGAGTTTTAAAACAAAAAGTTACAGGCGGTTAATGAGAGATGATCCTAAAAGTTCAGCATAATATACGGAAGTGACATTTCACCACTACAACTATCTATCAAAAATAAACAATATTTTATCAATTCAGTTTGTTTTTCTAGTTTTTTTTTATAGAAATCATAGCCTTTAGCCCTTTTGCATCCACGCAGAAATCAAAAATATAGGAATGTCAGTGAAAATATGACTTAAATATGGCGTCGTCAGTCACCCGTGGTCATTATAGATTCAAGCAGTTTTTCTTAATGTACACAAAAAGTAACAAACAATTTAATTAACAGTTATCTTTAGTGTTGTCATAATGGTATTCCACAACTATTTTATTTGGCACAGCTGGCTAGATGTCTATACTAAAATGAAACCTGTTATTTGCATACACACAACCATCAATGAGTAAAAGAATGGAAATCTACGAGATTCCATATGAAAGTAAAGTTAATTTAGAAAGTTATCAAGATAAATCCTGTACACATTTAATAATTATTATGAATGGTTAAAAATATATAATAATATCAAGGTATGCAAGAGCTTGTGGTTTATCTGGAGTTACAATTAAAAGATGCAATTTCAAATTGGTAGATTCATTAATAATGTTTCTTACTGTATTCTTCTAGTATAGCAGCTATCTCCAGAGCGACAATCACTCCACTTTCATAACCAAGTAAATAGAAGGTGTTTTGTCGTTTCAACTCTGCTTTCTTGAGTAGAATCTGAAAAATTAAAAGTAATACTCATGTAATAAACAATCTTTGTTGTATATTATTAAAAATTAATGGCGAAAGTAAAAAACAGTACATGTGTAAGAAACGTTTGCTTGAGGAATAAAAAGTATGTTAGATTGAAAAAGGTAGTGTTAGTGGTCAGTCAGACTTTAATCTTACGATTTTTAGATCAATTACTTGAAGGTCTTGCCACTAAAAAAATTATGGGTTTACTCCAATTAGTGTTCTATTGGTTAGTATAACTGGTCTTTTATTAAAGCACTATCTACCAATCAAAAAGTAACATTAATTCTTGCAAAGCAAAACTTACTTCAGCAAATCGCCTTGCCATTTCTTTAGGAGTCTCCTCGGATTGATCCAATCCTGGTTGTAACACCAACGCTGGTAGTTTGATTCTCTCGCACATTGTCCTGAATCTCTCGTGATGGCCTTCCATGCCGGGCACTATGCATAGGTAAGTCTGGGTCACGTCGAATTCGTCGTCTCTCTAAATATAACAAAAAACATTATGAAAAAACTTGGAATTTTCACAGATGGCAATATACGATAGCCAGCTTCAAACTGATTGTAGCGTGTTTAAACTCCCTAAGCGGTACTTTTTACTCCCAATGCAAAAGGGTATAGAATAAAATAAAATCCCCAGACAATCACACCAACTACATGGCCCCAAAGTTAGCATAGCTTGTGTCATGGGATACCATGTAGCGAAGTAGGGGGGTACCTAGAAAATAAATACATAAACACCCAGACACGGAACATTTTTTTTTCTTGTTCCGTGCGGGAATCGAACCCGCAACCACTGGCGTCTGAGGCAGACAGGTATACCCCATCGCCAAAGTGGGTATTAAATTGATTGATAATTGATGAAAATTTTAATTTGTGTATTTTTGTCTGTGACATCGTAGCCAAAAAACTGAACCGATTTGAGAGCGGTTTCAATCGAACGTATTGTACCTACTTTGTTTTTAATTTTATTTGATTAAAATCAAAGCAGTTGTCTCCAAGATGTTCACCTCTAATTTGAACTAGTGACATGATATCAATATCAGAAATTTCGGTTATGTTTCTGCTTTTAGTATTATTTGCTATAGTTACCAGCCTCCTTTGAGGCTGGCATAGCTACATTAAACGGCTGAAGACTCAACAAAAAATAGATTTAAACAAAAAATTGCTATAGTGTACCTTTATATGCTAGCATCTGTAACGAATCAGCATTGTAACTTTTTTATAGTAGTTAATATTTGACTATTCTATATACTCGTATATTTCAAAATGAGTATTATACATATTTACCATAGTAGCACTGCTGGTTAAAGTGGGTAGGAACACCATCTCCGTTGTAGCAAGCAACTCATCAGGGTCCACAAAGTTGAAGAACATACCGAATTCTTTCACTGGTTCATACTCTGATGCTGAAATGTTCTCATTTAGTGCCTTTATCCTGAAAATAAAAAAACAAAGTAAGAAAGTTAAGTAATTATGTTTATTTCTACTTCCAATAATTAGGAACGAGAGACCCCTGCCCACAGGGTCATTCAATAAAGACGGGTCGATTTTAAAATGAAATAAAACAGGCTGTGTATGAGGCATTAACGATCTCTTTTTCTGTTGTTTGAAAGATGCCATTTTGTTTTATGACATCATTCAACTGTCCGCCGCATCTTTGAATGGTGGCACAAATCTAAGAGGTTTAATTTTCAACAGACAGTCAACAGGCAGATCCATTTTGATCCATTTTTTAAGCCTAATATTAACCATATGGATATTTTCTTGTGTGGGTTTTTGAAGTCTCCAATGACCAATTGAAATGACCAATAAGCCGCAATAAACCCTTAAAGATAAAAAACCTTAAACTCGACATTACCCTCAGTTTTAGTAGCATAAATGCAGCGGCGTCATTGAAAATTGGACTTCCCGGATCCGTGCGAAACTGCGGCGGACATTTGAATTATGTTATATTAAAAACAAAATGGCATGAATGAGCCTTTCAAATAAAATAATAATTTCGTTAGTATCTCACACGTAGCCTGTTTTATTCCATCTTGAAATCGACCCGTCCTTATTGAAAGACCCTATAGTTGTAAATTCATAAATTTAATCAGTCGTTGTTTTTGACATTTTACATAACGTGGATAGGATTTGCCAAGTACCAGTCAAAAATCTTTGGATATAGTATCTGCTACATGTTCGCGTTTGTTTTTGCTAAGCCAAGTAGTAAATAATCAACGAATCCAGAGCATAAAAAAAACCGACTTCACGTCAACACTTTGGCCGACTAATAGTGTCATCCACGTAAACATTCTCCGAAATCATACATATTGTTTCAAAAATTTGAAATTTTCAAAGCAGTACTCAACCGATTTCGATGAAATTTATATGGGACCAACTATAAAGTATCTTCTATCATATGAATTTTTAAAATCGATTTATAATTGTCTGAAATATCGTGTAACAAAGACACAAAAAAAAACATACAGACGAATTGAGAACCTCCTCCTTTTTTGGAAGTCGGTTGACAAGTAATTACGGTGTTTCTGTCACAAAAACTTCAAATTAGGAAGCTTGAACTTTATGTATCTACACTGTAACTTGTATTTTTTCGTATGCAAGGGAAACTCTCCTTTATCTCACAAATTAAAGCAGGAAATATTTATTTTGATCTCGTGTTTATACCTTTTATAAACTTTGCTGATTTCATAGACTCAACATGGTTCTAATCAATTGATAATAGTACACGATACGGTTATTTCATAATTTATTTTACCAACAACTTAGAGTCAAGACCACTTACTTTTGTACAGTCAGGTTCTGAATCATTTCATTAGTCAACGCGAGATTGAACTCGTTTTGTAAGTAGGCAGCAATACTGGGAACTTTGTACGCCTCTAAGCCAAGATCTTGTAAAGTCAATGTTTCTACCGCTGAGGATGGCAGAGTCAATTCTGAAATAATTATATTTTAGTTAGCTTTACTCCAGAAGTGTTAAGTAAAAGTTAGCTGGTAGTTCTTCTGTTCAGAGGTGCTTGAATGAACACTAGATCATTAGACTTTTTTTTTTTTATAAGTGACTAAACCCGCGTTTGACCTCAATCTCACCTGATGGTAAGTGACGATGAGGTCGAAGATGAAAGCACACGGGTTTAGGAAGGAACTGGCTCTTTACACAATATTGCCGGAACACATTACCGCCGGAGCGGTAACATTTGGCGGCAGACTTTATATAAAGGGTGGTCGCTGGCCAGGCGGACCCAGAAGGGATCCTACCACCAAGCGAATACACTGCCTTCATAACCTCTTGTAAGAGTAGAAGTATATTATAGGAACCATAAACTTTTGAATATTTGTAATTAATGCTATACAAATATCGACTAGCACTCAGCTGAAAATCACTACCCACAGAGATGCTGATCAGCGGTATAATATTGACATATCCGTGTTTCAGTTCGATTCCCGCACGGAACAAGAAAAAAAATGTTCCCGGTCTGGTTGTTTATCTACAGGGTTAATTTTAATTAGCGCAGCACCTCTTGCAGGCCGCTCCTTCACATCAATCCCAGCAACATTTGTTCTACGATTTTTTACAAATCTTGAAAAGTAAGTAACACAAAAATAGAAAAACACAAATTTTTGCTCCTTCTGTTATTTATTACTCTGTATTTTCACCCCACAACCCGCGCCCGCTGCACTTCGCGTGAGGCAAGGTGCGTGGCCTCAGTGTAAATAGAGTAATGCCAGGTTAAAGACAATACATATTTTTTGTTGGTAAAACCAGGAGAGATGGACCAGCGGGTGAGATGGACCATCCCAATTTCTACCTGACTATTAAATTTATTTGAGCTTTGCCAGTTGACACACACTAGTTGACCTGTTGCCTCCATGATGAAAACGAATCCGTTTTATTTTTGTTTATAAAATTAGTAAAATACGGGTTGAAAGTTATCGGAAGGTTGATATTTTTGTGTGCTGGTGTTTCGAAAGAAGGGTACGTATAAGATATTGTGTTTTTACAACAAGAATAGATATTTTGTGGTTACTATGTTCATGAAACGATAAACTTACCTTAAATTTATTTATTTATTTTTGTGATTAAAGTACATCGAAGCATAGGAGAGATGGACCACGTTATGCATGGGTGAGATGGACCAATAGTTAACTATTTAGTTTGTTAATTTTAAGCGTTTTATATTACTTTTTGTTTAAAATTTTTAAATTTAATTATTTACTCTGTTTGTAGGTACTATGCCTCTTATTTACAAATGTAAAGGCGATGTATGCCGAGGAATGTGGTTTGAGTAGGCACGGTATGATGTGTTTGAGGTTATTTCCAATAGAATGGGTATGAAGCCGCAAGCACATTTGGCATACCCAAAACAACTTTTAAGCGGAGACTTTCCAACTATTATAAGTGTTTATTAGATTGTTTAAGACATTTAAATGTCAATTTTTGTGAGTTCAATATCTCCTTTCTTACTGGTCCAACTCTCCTTTACAGTATGGGAGAGACGGACCGAGGGTAGTTTTTAAAAATATTGTGATTGTTCATATAAAGAGGCTCTAATAGTGCCATATAACAGTAAGAAATGTTCATAATTGCTTGTCTGTTTAAAATAAGAATTTATAATAGTTGTTTAAAAAATAAAAAAGTTATTAAGATTTGAAAAAACGTGGTCCATCTCTCCTGGTTTTGCTATATAGGAAAACTATTTTTTTTTTATTATTAATTTAAAAAGTCGTAGAACAAATGTTATTGGGATGTAGAGAGGCTGCCTGCAAGAAGTGATGCCTAATTAAAATTAACCCGGTATACATGTTTTAATATTCTAGGCCCCAAGTTCACTACATAATATTTCTCTTGGTGGTAGGATCCCTTCTGGGTCCGCCTGGCTAGCGACCACCCTTTATATAAAGTCTGCCGCCAAATGTTACCGCTCCGGCGGTAATGTGTTCTGGCAATATTGTATAAAGAGCCAGTTCCTTCCCAAAACCCGTGTGCTTTCATCTTCGACCTCATCGTCACTTACCATCAGGTGAGATTGAGGACAAACGCGGGTTTAGTCACTAATAAAAAAAAAAAAAGGTTATCTGTAAGAGATCGCTTCTTTAGCGATAAGGCCACCTCTTGTACCTACTCTAAGTTTTTATTTCTGTTGATTGTCTAAGGATTTATTTGTAGTTGTGCAATAAAAAGTTAATTATTATATCATAAGCTTTGATTAGTTTGGCGCCATGTAGTTGGTGTGATTGCCTGGGGATCATATTTTTTATTCTGATTTGTTCCTCGTTCGGCTTGAAATTTTGATCCACATTCCCAAACAATCTTAGTTCGCATAAACCTGCCGCCAAATATCATCGGGCCAGCAATTATTTGTTTAGATAATATCTTACAAAGAATCATAAAGGACATCTGAAAAACTAGTTTCGCTCCGAAGGCTAGATCCCCACATAATTGAATAATTTGTTTGCATAAACACGTTATATTATTTTATAAACTTACCAGCTTTTTTCAAGATTTCTTCCAACAATGTCTTCTTAGTTTCCTGTTTAGATACAACAGCTACAATGGGCTCATCACACTTCACACTACGTTCTATCGAGTCGAGAGCGTTACGCCAAGATACTGCTTGTTTCGAAGTTGTATCGGTCAGGTGTGGTACCTGAAAACAAAGAACTTATTTTATATTACCTACTTCGCTCAAAAGCTCTTCATATAATTTCTTGATATGAATATTGAGTTCAAAATACGAAAAATAGCTACTAACCTGTTTAACATTAGATAGATCGATTGCCGAAGCAGGTAGTTTGCTGTTTTTGCGCTGCAAGCAGACCTCTTGCTCAATGCCACTCTCTGAACTTACCACCACAAAGTGCCTAGTAGAAAATAAAACAGAATTAAGCATTTTATTTCTCGTTAATACAGAAAAGACGAGAATATGTACAACATATTAAAGCAACAACATTAGATAAAGAACATACGAAAAAAGCCTTGCCAGCCCAGTTACAATTACATGACGCTATTAAAAGCAACATGGCGCCGATTTTCATCTGGTAACTAGCCCAACAGTGAGCTCGATAACACAAGCTTATATTCAAGCCTGCTTATTTTGTGAACACACTTGGCGTGGCAGTTTAGGTTATTAGTTTATTTAGCTAATTTATAGTCTACAATTATAACATATAAGCATAATACTTACTTTAACCCAGCCATCTTCCTTGTGACACTGTCCAAAGCCTTCAGAGCCTCGGTTTTCTCGGCATCATCAGTGACTACATAGATGCCTTCAATAGGAGCTATCTGAGCAGCTTTGTGAAGGATTGAGGTCACCTTTTGTTCCGAATTCATTACTTCTGTGGTCAGAAGTACTTGTACTCCTTGATTCTGCCATTGGCTGTTTGGAAATTGGATACGTTAAAATGTTTTGCTAAATTAAGAGTGAACATCACTTTATAACATTGTAGGTCAACTGGGGACAACTGTTATTTTATACTTGTATGTTTTTTTTGACAATAGTATTTTTAAATCAATCGGTCGGGTGATTTTATTTCGCATATAGTTATTTAAGAATAATTAAGCATTATTAAATGCAAAAACTTAAAAAAATATTATCAATCAATACATATATTTAAAAAAATGTTAAAGGCACTTTAGTCGTTACGTAAAAACCTGTCATTTGTTCATTTTGTCTGTTATGTCTGGTAATGTCGGCTGGGTAAGGAATAACCTTATTTTACAATCAGAAAGCACCTGAATAATCACTTTACGCGTTTATCTGATATATTGCCTTTAATATATTTGTGTCACCTATGCTATGTTTTTCTTAAATACCTATTTTAAATGTACAGAACTAATTTATGTCAACAAATTGTTATAGCACCCGTTTTCGGGGAATATATCTAATAGAATAGTAAGATGAGATATTAAAATAGATATATACATTTGTTTAAAACTTACCGTATCTTGTATTTCAAGTAATTTGATTCCGTTTTAGCGCATATTGCCAAATGTTTAGCACCTCGTGAAATCAATCTATCGCAGACTTGTTTGCTAAAAGGTTTATCGTCAGCTATTACAACTTGAATAGATTGAGAAGAGCAGACCAATCTATAAGGAAAAACATATTTATAGTTACTTGCGTTGAGAATTCATATAAGTACGAATATAGTATATTATGTAACAAGTGAGCGAAGTTGCTAATTACAGTCGAGGCTATGATTTGAGCCCGAGCCGCAGGCGAGGGCTTAATAATGAGCCGAGACTGTAATTAGCAACGCTCACGAGTTACATACGACGTTTTTCAACACACTTGTGAGTAAAAGACAGACATACGTGATCATAAAATAACAAACACACTTGATAACAAAGCTGTGAATTGTGATTGAAAAATGGCGCCGAACCTCGCGCATGCGCGTAGGATTTTTTTTCCGTCAAATGTGTCAATGTCTGTATAGCATATACAGCCTATTTTAAGTGAAAATTTTTAATTTGGAGTGGTAATTGCAAATATTTTAATATTTTATGACAAATGATTGTAAATTGTGAATAATTTGTTTAATATACAAATTTATTTTACTAATATAAGGCGCAAACATTTAAAAATGTATATGGATTTGAAGTGGTATGAAACCTCTTTGTTGTTTCTGAAAATATTTAGTGTATAACCCGGACCAATAAAATATGCTCTGTTTTCTCGCATGTTATTTGCACAAAGTTACAATTCAACTTTGTAGGATTCATTATATTATGCACTAGGGTATAATATATTAATGCACGCGTGACTTATAGCCCAGTTTATAGTTCTAAACTCAATAGAATAACGCTCACTTTACGAGCAAGTGTGTTGAAAAACTCTTTACAATCCTAATGTTTTTAATCTGAATTAGAACTTGGATATTTTCGGATAGATCCGTTCAAGTCCAGCTCAAAGGACCAATTTTTTTTGGGAAAAAAGTTCAACCTCCATGGAAAAATTTACACAGAACTTATATGAGCTCTTACTTGAAAGATTTAAATCCACCATTTAAACGCACGGTTGGTTGGATACTGTGATTAGTACTAATGTAATTAGGATAATATTAAATTTAATAAAGGAAGAAGGGGTTTTATGAATCTGATACAAAATGTTCATCACATCGCAGCAATTTGTTCCTATTTGGCCCGATTCTTGTTCTTTTGAAAATTCTGGTCTTACAAGATTATTCCTAAAAGGAATAAATGGTAAGGTACATAATATCTTACCTTGGCACATTCAGGAAATCTCCTCTAACATGCACGATAGCACGTCCTCTATGGCGCGCCCCGCTCAACAATTTGAGAGCCCTGGACACTTCGCTAGCATTGTAAGTCACCCTTGAAAGAGGGCGGACGTAGCCTTTCTGAATACCTTCTACCATGATCGATCGGATTTTCTGTGGACAAAGGTTGACAGTCTTTTCAGAGAGGTATAGGTGATCGGAACGTATAAAAAATTATATGAACAAACCAAATATGCGCATTTTGCAGCTTTCCATTTAAGTAGCCAATGATTTTAACATCAAGTTATCGTTTTTTGGAATTATTATCTTAACGTCGAGTGTGTCGCTACGTCGAGTGGCGTTACGGTGAGGGGCTTTACAGTGAGTAGCGCCTAAAGTTCTTTATGTCGAGTGGCGATATCTTGATGTACAGTCGCAGGATTTTTGAATGGGATAAATATTTAATTACTTATTTTTTAAATGAATATATAACTAAATATTCTGTGAATATTTCAAGTGTCTCTCTGTTACCGTTATCAATGTCGAGCAAAAACGAGCAAAAAAATAACATTTGTCGTACGGAAGCCCCCTTAACTGGCGGATAAAATTGTGTGGACGAGTGACATCAAAAACGTTACTTGTAAGCATCACAATACTCTTGAATACTGCCAGCTCACCGGTCTTCTGCTTTTCGTGGTTCGTTTAAACGAATTTTAAATTTAAACGAATATCTTTAAAAAACACATTCACGCGTTATAATTAGATTTGCAAAAAACTTACTATAAACAAAAAAGTTACTATAAACGTTGTACGCCTATGGCGTTGATGGTGGTTGGTTGACGAACCCACGTCGCAAGCAGGGTGGGCGAGTGGATGTTTAGTGCGTATGGTGCGAGAAAGCATAGCGTTTTCCCTAAGGAAATTTTAATTTAACCGCGTATAGCATTATACATATACGGCCGTTTTGCATGGTGTATCGTGCGCAGATTGCGCGACAGTCAGGACGAGGACGCGCGTTCACGCGCAGCCTGTCTAACTAAGGTAATATTATGGCGTAGATAGGTGGGGCGAGCCCAGACGGGCTAGCATGCAGCCATCGATAAATAGTCGAATCGACAAGATAAATATTATTTTGTTATTTTATTCTATTATGTAAGCTAATATGCGCGCCATAATAAATAGAATTAGGTAGTGTTGTTGTTTTCGTGACTGTACAACCGTCGATCGACGTTACGAAACTCACCGTAAAGGGACTCGACGTTACGATCCACTCGACGTTAAGATAATAATTCGTTTTTTGCACGATAATCTACAAATCCCTTAAAGTTGCTAAAAAAATTTCTTAATCAAAAATAGTATCGTTAAACCTTCGCTAGATTTAAAGTAATGATACTATGACTATTTTATTCCATTCTTGTTCAAATACTCTGGTCCCAGTTTGTCATATTCGTATTGTGCATCCATAGCTCAATGCACCTACTATGTAAGCAATTTGGTTGTGGCATGACATTGGCTCTCACAATTAGCTGTCTTGTGTTTGTATTTTTTCATGTCACGGTCAATTTGTACTGTACCTATTTGTATTAATTTGATAATTCTAACTGAAAAAGATTGCCAAGAGTTTTTTTCCGCCGGCTTTGTTTGTCTCTTGGCCTACTGTAATATCTTATTCAACAACTATCAATAACTAGTTAAAGCCGAAGTATGTGATGACTGACTTCATCAAGTGTTTTGTGAAATTCCTAAGATGAATAAAACTTTTTGAATTTTTTGAATAAGGATAAGTGTAGTGTAAAAAGGTCTACTACAAGATGTCGGATGCAAGAAGATTGTAGTTCCTGGCTGAAAATTGTTATTATGTATTTTTAAGTCTTGATTGCTGTTGAGTTTATTGCCACTTCTTCTCAACAGATCGACTTTCCGAAGTGGTGGTAGATTCAGTTCAATTTGTAAATGGTTTGACTATTTCAAGTGTAACTTTAAAGATATTTTTGACTTTTGACTTTTTGAATGCAGACTGAAGCAGCTGGATATACTTGGCATATACAAAAATATAAAAACTTTGAAATTAGAATTATATGCAGGGTTAAACTTCAAATTCACTTTCAACCATTCTTAAATTAATAACCTTTATATTATTATTTTTTCAACCGACTTTCAAAACAGGAGGAGGTTCTCAATTCGTCTGTATGTTTTTTTGTGTGTGTCTTTGTTACACTATATTTCGGACAATTATGAATCAATTTTAAAAATTCTTATGATAGAGGATACTTCATAGTTGGTCACATTTAAATTTCATCGAAATCGGTTGAGTACCTACTTCGTTGAAAATTTGGAAACAATATGTATAATATGTATTTTATAAAATTTTGTTATGTATTTGACTTCTGTTGACAATAAAGAGTAGGTATTTATTAATATTATGTATGCTTACAGCTATACGCCTTTTGGCGGGAATAATAATAATTATTATTATGATTTCGGAGAATGTTTACGTGGATGATATTATTAGTCGGCCAAAGTGTTGACGTGGAGTCGGTTTTTTTAATGCTCTGCATTCGTTGATTATTATCAGTATATGGTTGACTTAGAAAAGCCCTACTGCTCCTAATCGACTAGGCGACTAATCCGAGTAACCCCCGCTTGGTGGTAGGATCTCGTCAGGATCCGACTGGCTAGCGACCACCCTCCAAATAAAATCTGCCGACAAATATTACCGCTCCGACGATCATGTGTTCCGGAAATATTTTATAAAGAGCCATTTCTTTCCTAGGCTAATCTCCGAGCTCATCTTCACTTGCTATCCTATCAGGTGAGATAAAGATCAAAAAATCTTGAATTCCATTGTGTCGTTGAGTTCAAACATACCTACATAATAGAAATAAATACATAAAATCTTCAAACAACCTGTCATACCATGAATCCTAAAAATTATAAGCAATACTTCTGCCATGCTGAACTGGAAGCGAAACAAAAACAGAATGTGCCAGCTACTTCTCTTCCCGGGCATACATAAAGTCAGTTGAAGGACGGAGGTTCTATTGACAGTTTTGCGGGCGATAGGCTGACCCCCTGTCACTGCAATAGTCTCTCTCCATCATTATAAAATCTCTAAATTTGTCAAACGAGACCTCAGATGGTTTCATAGCCTCCGGTGTTCTGCCTACCCCGTAAGGGATACAGGCGTGAAGCTATGTATGTTTGGGAACAACTTTGGGAACAAGGTGTTCGTTCCCAATCCCCAGAAAAGGGATGGCAGGCCGCGGCCCACGGCCCGACGGTCGATGACGGGATGTCGTATATATGTTAGCTGCTATATAAACTTTGATAGCGCGGTGTAGGAAACTTCGTCGTGTCTACGTCGATCTATGGCCCGTCGCTAGATATCGTTACAGATGTATGGATTTGTGAATATAATGCTTACAAGAATTTCTTCAATGTGCTGGTTTTCTAAAAAGGTAGAAAAGTCAACAGGTACGTAGTTCCTTTCCAAAGTCAGTAAATTCATGCCGAAATTGAAGTCCTCACGTGTCAACAGCTGATCGGTATCCACGAAAATTCCCGATGATCCGAGACATTGGAATGATACCTAAAACATTATATATATTTTATTAACAGTCTGTATTAATAATATATAATAAGTATTAAATAAATATTGGGTGTCCCACAAGGACGCAGTGCTGGCGATAATATTTTTTTTTGCTTTCGCTTGTTAGACATGTTTTTTTTATAATCCTTAGTCCTAGCTGTGAGTTTTACTGTGAATCAAAAATAAAATATAAATAAATAATACAGAAAGCTTTAATGTGTAGGCAAAATACGTTCTATCTATAGTATTTAAAACTATCTGGTTTGTGTGTGTCTAAAAAGTATTCCAGCTTGGAGAACTTTTTATATGGGAAATAACTGTGACAAGAATTGTTTGTAGGGACACCCAATAAATATTTTTTATTAGTCATTGATAAGAGGAATGCGAATAAGAAGTTATAGCATGTAAGTAAAACTGCCATGTTACATTATTTTTGCATACAGTTAAACATTATTTACTTTGTATTTTATATTACTTACATTTTTAAGTTCCCCTTTCAGACAGCTCACAACAATATTGACACCTTCTCCTTTAGTGTTGTTCAACACCATGTCTCCAAAACTTATGTCACGAGAGTTTCCAATGTTTTCCTCTGTAAAAAAGGAAATGCTTTATTTTTGAATTGGATACGGATAATAACTTCGTAATGATATCAAATTTCCCCACCATTTCCAAATCGCAAAAGAAACATACATACATAACTTCACGCCTGTATCCCGTATGGGGTAGGCAGAACACCAGAGGTAATAAAACCATCTGATGTCACGTTTGACAAATTTGGAGGTATTATGATAGTGGAGAGAGACTATTGCAGTGACAGGGGGTCAGCCTATCGGCCACAAAAAAGCCTCCCATAACACCTCGGTCCCTTAACTGACTTTTACAGTATGGCCGGGAAGAGAAGCAGCTGGCACATTCTATGTTTTTCTTTCGCTCCCAGTCCAGCATAGAGCAAGAAACATATTCTTTTCTTTCTTTGAGTGATGGTATTCTTGTCTTTTACTTCAATTAATTGCCTTATATTTAATTTGTACGTTACAGTTACGCCCAAAATCCCAAGGTGATTTTTTTAAAGGACAAAATAATTTTGAAAAGTTTACCTACTTAGCCTGTGTTTTTGAAATTCTGGGAATTTCCTTAATTCATATTGACTATGGTAAGCCCTGCCACCACTCTTAAGACTAGATTGGTGGGTAATTAAAAAAACTAGAAATCGTTTTTTTTAAATATAAAACTTATAAGTATGTCCCGGCCATGCTCGGAGTTTCCCTGCGGGATCGAATCAGGAATGAGGAGATTCGCAGGCGAACCAATGTCACCGACATAGCCAGAAGGATTGCAGAGCTGAAGTGGCAATGGGCAGGGCACATAGCTCGCAGAACAGATGGCCGGTGGGGCAGAAAAGTTCTCGAGTGGCGGCCACGTACTGGGAGACGCAGCGTAGGCAGGCCCCCCGCACGATGGACCGACGACCTGGTCTCAGTCGCCGGTAAACGCTGGATGAGGGCGGCGCGGGACCGGGCGACGTGGAAGGCCTTGGGGAAGGCCTATGTCCAGCAGTGGACGTCTACAGGCTGTGGATGATGATGATGATGAAGTATGTCTTACCTTTCAAATCAGGGAACAATCTCTTTAGGAATTTTTTCTTCTTGATGTCACTGACAGTGGCAAAAACTTCGCACCCTTGGGCTAAGGCAATGGATATAAGAGCTTGTCCCAAAGCGCCTGTGCCTCCATGTACAAGTATCCTTGTGCCACGAAGTAGAGTCGTTTTAGTAGTCTGTGGGAAGGGAATCATTGTATTATTATTACGTGCAGTAGCCATTATAAAGAAAGATTAGAGTTTTTCTTTATTTGTATGTATTGGAAAAACTAAAAACCTACTAGACTGATTTCAATAAATATTATTTCATTATTATAACTATTTGATATTAAATCAAATTATTGTTATTAAGCACGACATAAAACACAAATAAAAAATAATTAATAAAGTTTCTTTCGGAACTTCTGTTATGGACAAATTGAATAAAACGTGATACGAGGAAACAAATAGTAATATTGGTATTCAATAGTTTATTTATTTAATTTTCACAAATTCCACAGCTTTAAAAGTAATATAATAGTATATTATGTAACAAGTGAGCAAGTCTCGGCTCATTATTAAGCCCTCGCCTGCGGCTCGGGCTCAAATCACAGCCTCGACTGTAATTAGCAACGCTCACGAGTTATATACGACGTTTTTCAACACACTTGTGAGTAAAAGACAGACATACGTGATCATAAATTAACAAACACACTTGATAACAAAGCTGTGAATTGTGATTGAAAAATGGCGCCGAACCTCGCGCATGCGCGTAGGTTTTTTTTTCTGGCAAATGTGTCAATGTCTGTATAGCATATACAGCCTATTTTACGTGAAAATGTTTAATTTGGAGTGGTAAATGCAAATAATTTAATATTTTATAACAAATTATTGTAAATTGTGAACAATTTGTTTGATATAAGTACATATTTGTTTTACTAATATAAGGCGCAAACATTTAAAAATGTATATGGATTTGAAGTGGTATAAAACCTCTTTGTTGTTTCTGAAAAAAATTAATGTATAACCCGGATCAATAAAATATGCTCTGTTTACTCGCATGTAATTTGCACAAAGGTACAATTCAACTTTGTAGGATTCATTATATTATGCACTAGGGTATAATATATTATTCACGCGTGACTTATAGCCCAGTTTATAGTTCTAAATTCAATAGAATAAGGCTCACTTTACGAGCAAGTGTGTTGAAAAATAACATTATAAGTAACACTTACAGCCAATTATGGAATTACATTTTTTAAACATAACAGTAAGCAGACATAAATGTATAAGACTAGAAGTTCTGAGTTAAAAATACATAAAGGACTTAAAATTAAAAGGTAAGTGAACTAGATAATTGTTATTGTAGGAAATTTTGTCAGTAAAGATATTAAATTAAGGATAGGTACTTATAATATTACAACAATAATTTAAATTATAACAGTGTCTAAAATAAATCAAAAGCTTAAAGACTGAACTACAAATTGATATACAAGGATTAGAAAATCAAAAATATATACAAATTGAAAAATTGCGCATGTGTGTGTGTGTGTGTATTTGTGTGTATGAGTGCATTGTGCATCTAACTAGTGAAGTAAAGTAAAGTAAGCTATAATCTCCTGCCTAAACTTATCCCTACAGTTAGTCATCTGTAAAAACTTACCAATATATAAAATGCATGCGCATACGGCAACGGTACTGTAACTGCATCTTCCAAAGACCAGTGCTTAGGTACAGGCCAGAGAAGTTCAGGAATCGCTTGCAGTTTGTTAGCTGCAGCACCACCGTGCACGATACCCATCACTCGTTCACCGCTGTACAAAAAACATATATGTTTATCAGTACAGGTAGATATTCTGTTAATTTGTCAAAAACTTACATTTCGAATCATTATGAATTTAATTACTGCCACTAAGAATAGCCCTACAGTCGCTATCGTAAAAGGCGAGTGGTAGGACTCTCTTAGGGTTTGGCTGGGTAACTATAGTCCTTCGTATACATCCTGCCGTGAAATTTTAGAAAACTGCGACATTTCAAAGCATTAACAGACGATCGAACTTGGTCCGGGCCGGACAGCGGACTTGGTCTGGCGTACCAAATCCGCTGGTCGCAACAGACGGCCGGATCTCGCACTAACCGCGTGGCTTGCACACAGTTCAGACGTCATGCCTCCGACGTCCAATATTACAAAATTAACTCTCATATTCTCTATTTTTTTACATGATTTGCAGTGATACTTTTATTAAATCTTGAATAACAATTCCGAAGAATCTCAAGAGCCTGATTACGAGCATCTCTGTTGCAATAAAATTCATGTATAGTATCCCACAAGCATAGAAAGTCTTTATATAGTGCCAAATCATCGACAAGAACTTCGCGTTCTGTTAAAATTTCCGCCATAGTGCGAACATGCGCCGACGCACGTGCTACTTCCAGAAGGTTTCGATAGCGACTGCCGTGAGTTTGTCCGGTCCAAGCGTACAGACGCGCGGATTTGGTACGGAGCAGACCAAGTTCAACGGGCAAACCCTCGGACAATCGAACACGAAATAATAATGTTCGGCAGACAACTCTCCAGACGAACGGATATGGTACGGAGCGTACCAAATTCGATCGTCTGTTAATGCTTATACGAAGAGCTCATTCCTTCCTATACTTGTGTCTTTTTAGTGACAATAGGCAAGGATGAACCCTAGGAAAAATGAGTGTCTTTTTGGGCAGTGAGGTTCTGAAGTAGTGATCACGTACTGGAAGAAGTGAAATGACTATCTGGTGAAGATCACTGGTATATTTTAAATGATGCCAAATCCAGATCGATACATATTCATAGAGGATATTCTTAGGGGAGTCTTTGCCCAGCAGTCTTCCAGTTGATGAAATAGCCTAGTGATGAAAACTGAGAATTGAATACCATCTAGGGTTGCCTTCGGAGTAGGTATGTAACGGAGACATTTTACAAACCTTTTAGTAACACCACTGAAGTCCATTCCAAAGTAAGATTGACCCAATTCTTTGTTGTTTTTGAATGGAACAATGCCAGCTGCGCGTTTCGCATCCAAATCATTCAAACCAGCAAAGTGAACCTATAACATTGATAAATAATGATGTATAATGTATTTTTTTTTTGATTTTAAAACTCATAAATAATATGTTTTTCTATCTGTATACCAAAACCATTTTTTTTTTCAATTTACTGTATTCTTTTTTTTTTTTTTTTTTTTTTTATTTATTTATCACTGAACCAACAGCACTTAATAAGCATTTATAATAACAACAATTAAAATTAAACTTACTGCCAATAATAGGTTCACATTTTTTAAATTATACATATAAAAGTAGACTTTAACAATATTTAAATGATAAAAAATATATATAAAAGAACATGTTAAGAATTTACAAAATGAAAATAAAAATAAACAATTTTATAAAATGTATCAAATAATATAATACACAACCGGAGCAGTAAAACTGTGTGTCATGGGTGGTGTGTGTGAGCGTGTGTGTGTGTGTTTGTGTGTGTGAAAGGATGCGGCTGTAATAATTATCACAATCGCTATATTAATAATCGCTATATTAACAAGAACAAAAAAGGATTCAACTGTTTTTTGTTCTTGTGAGGATGAGTGAAAGTAGATACGAAAGAGGTGTACAGAGCAAGAATGGATGGTGCTTTCGGAAGGGGCCACCCTAGGCGAACGTACGCCGATCAAATTGGCGATGTTCTTAAAAAGGGCCTAGTTAAAAGTACCCGTAACCGGCGATCATATATGAAAAGATTAATGAACGTGGAGGAAGCGAAAGAGGTATGTCTGGATCGAAGCAATTGGTGTTTCCTTGTCTCTGCCTACCCCAAAGGGAGACAGGCGTGAGGTTATGTATGTATGTATGTATGATATACAATCAGTAACACTGAAAAAAATATCAAATGAGACTGACCTGCACTGGGATTCCTGTAGAATTAAGTTCAGGTGTCTCAACCCATCGTAAAGATTCTAAATCATTTACTGTTGAACTTTGCAGCATCACTTTTGTTTCGCCATTACGACTCTCAACACAAGGTGTGTAGAACTCACCACCCCAAATGCCCTAAAAATGTGTACAGATGTTAAGTCCCCTCAAGTTATCACTCAAAGCATACGTATTATTTGTGTAATGAGAATTGCAATTTGGTACAGCCAAACATTTGTAACAGCTTATACTATTTATTATATTAGATATATTCGAGAAGAACTATTCAAATAAAAACAAATAAACACACGAAATAATCGTTTGAAAAAAATAAGCTTGCCAGGCATTCGCTCGAGCTATTAGAATTTTACCATAGCCAGCGTAACTCATTAAAAATCAAAACGCACCTGAGAAAGTGTGTTAAATGCTAAATCTAATTCCGGCAACTCATCATAAATATTCTCCGCATCCTTCTCATTGAAAGTAAACAAGAACACCTGATTCCTCTCAGCTTCTCCTCTCCACTTCTTCACTAACTCCTTCAAACCACTAGGCATTGGATAACAAGAGAAGATTATCAATTTCTGTCTTGTAGGTATATCATTTCTTGTGGACTTCAGTAATTCAACATCTGATTGATTCCGTACGGAGACTGCTGTTGTGGCCGAAGCAGGTACCGTTGGTCTCCATTTTGAAAGCTCAAGCTTAATTTGGTTGGTTTCATAACAAGAAACTACTCTGTACAGGCCTGATGGACGGGCAGATCCAACTTCCATGTCTTTTTGTTCTACATTTAGAATGAACGTGTCACGACGCAAAACACGGTATAAGGTTTGGCAAAGCTGCAAGATAAATATAGAAATTAGTTAACCTTTTTGATGAGGTTGCAATAAAGGCTCTGCTTAAAAGTATAAGACATAAAAGTCTTTGAAGTTCAATAATATATTAATAAAAATGTACAACAGTGAAGTGAGAAATTAGCATTGTTGGAAAAAGAGGCAATTTTGAAGCCTTCGGTTAAAATGGGTTGCTGTAATGTATTTCACTTACGATATCATCCATAGACAAATTCTGCACTACAACCAGATCAGCTTCAGTCAAGAAGTGGTCCCTTTCATTAAGTATATTTTCCCTTTGCATTTCTTCATAGTTCACCCTAATTTTTGGAATTTCCTTGATGACTTTTGATAAAGTACTGTAAACATTAGCGTCCAGTCCTAAAGTTGGAATTCCAACGACATTTATAACGTCTTTGCTTATATTTTCAGAGACCAATTGAATGTAGATTTGGAGGGATGTTGGGATCTGTAAAATGTTAATTTATAAGAAAACCAGTGACGTACTTTTTCAAAATATAACTGATCAATCGTAGAATTGATTGTAATGCAAACTAAACTATCGTACTAACGTAGCTATGAGTCTCGTGGTAAAACTTACGTCAACATTTCCGGATTGGAACCTTGGGAAAAACTTCAAAGCCTTGAGAGCCACTGCATTTTCTTTCATCGCGGGTAAATTTAAGAATTTCATGTTTTCGATTATAACGCCACCACATCTAAAAAAAAAGAATATAAAAACTAAATATTTGGATAGGTAACAAAGGTAAAACATATGAACTCATGGGAAGGCAGTTTAGGCGATTGATGAATAAATAAGCCTGTGTTCCTGAGTGGATTAACTTTTACTTTTTTTCTTTCAGTCTATGGATTTATGACTAGAAGTTTATACATTAACTATATTTCGTTATCTGGACTGTATGTTGTTTTTGGAGACGAGCTTCAGATATGAAGTATTTTGTAAACTACCTGTATTGAGAATCTTAATAACAAGAAGTGATTCTCTATCGATCTTTATATAACTATCTCCAAGACTATTTCTTCAGCCAATCAATGCATCAGTTTCCTAAATACATAAACTCGATCCTCAAACAGATCTAGATTATGTCAAAAAGATATATTGTATATTTCTTTGTGAATCTTAACCATTATACATGATTAGAATTTTAAATGATACAAGCTTTTTTAAGCTGATAGCGCATTGCAACGAACTATGTTCAGAAATATGATAAAGGTCCTCTACTACCAAAGACTTAGCATTCCAATTTTAAATTACCTTGTAAGATCATGTTCGACAAACACATTAGCTTCAACAAAAGTCTTATCCCCAGCCGTCACTAGTTTTTCAGCATGTTCCTTAACATCAATACATAGCCTTCTAATATGTGAAGGATGGGAAACTCCATCATGAGAGTGTTTCAAGGTATTGAGCTGAAAGATGCCATCTAAGAAGGTAGTCCAATTATCATTCCATATAATTTGGCCGTTCGTGAATGATCCATTTGAGTTGAAGATTGATCGGAATTCTCCTCTGGAAATAAAATTTAGTCTCTTTTTAATATGGTACTCAATTTAAATAACTGAAAAAATTTATTTAAAACCACAGTACAGATATCTACAGTAATTCAACTTCATATAAACGGACGAAGTGCGAGCTATACCTATGCGGCTCGATCTCGGCATGAGGCCAGTCGTGAGTGTCTACATACCTAAACAATTATTTTTGATTGAGCATTACGTTAATATGCGGATTTTTATACTTTAAAATTTAGTAATTCATCTTTTCGTGCGCCTCGGTCGAGACGCATGTATTTTTTTGGTCGCAAATTTATAAGACCGATTTGTTATTCAAACGCCAACATGGTTTTTGACACAAAATGTATTTTTGTTGAACACTTCCTATTCAATTTACAAAGTATTTTATTTGTTTATATAAAAAGTATATTTGCAGTGTCAAAACTAAATGGAAGTAAACACAAAGTAGGCAAATGTAATAGTATAAGCGCTGAAGGCGGGCAGCCCTGTCACATGTGAACGGACCGCGGCGCTGTAGGCATTTATTTCAAAATTGCGGCCGAGTTGAATTACTGTAGATATCTGTACTGTGGCTATACCAATAGATAGCGTAAAAACAAAAAAATTCCTAAGTAATTTCGAGGCGTAACGCCCGGTAGCTCAGTGGAAGAGCACTCGTCCGGCAAACGAGAGGTCCCAGGTACGAGTCCTGGTCGGGTGATTTTTATTTAGCACATTTTTCAGTTATTTAAGCATTTTAAATGCAAAAACTTAAATATATTACAATTTTTTTTTTGTTTTAGTAGGTACAAAGGTGGTCGCTATGCAAACCCTGATGAGGTCCTGCTACCATCATCTTTAATTGGGTAAATTTTTAATCGATTTTCAAAAGGAGTATATTCTCAATTTGAGCGTATTTTTTTGTGTGTTACGCGATAATTTGATCTATTATGAATTTATTGATAAAAGATACTTCAGAGATTGTCCCATATAAATGTTTTCTAAATCGATAAAGGACTTCATGAAAAATTTGGTAAAGACGTTTTTTTTAATATGTTTTTATGAAGGTAATTCTCTTCACAGGCTAGCACAGTCTTTATCTGTACTTACTTGTAATCATAGTCCCTCTCGTTCAGTATCTGGTAGACCTCATTCTGGGCTAGCTCAAGATCATCATTATTGTGGAACTCTTTACTTAGCGCCAATGACAAGTCCGGAAGTTCTCCGACGATGTATCCGGTAGCCACTTTAGAATCTTCGTCCATAATCTACAAATAATTAAATTTATGTATAATAATAATAATAATAATTAAATAAAAGAACTTTATTAATTAGGTCGCATTTTGTAAGTGTGTCATTCCTTTCGATTGGTATATTAATAACTTAGCTTTTTGGGACAGTTGGATCAGATTCCAAAATATAAGTATAATAGGCAAAACGAAGTCAATAAATAAGTATATTGGTAGTCAACCTAATGTCAACACCATGAACATTATACAATTGTGATTCTTAAAAACCCATCATCATCAGTCTCTCCTCTGGTTGATGAGAAGGTTTAGGCCGTAATAGGTACACCAAGCTGGCTCGGTGCTGGTTGGTGGATATCAGATATTTCAGGGTGCCGAAATGGCTTCTGATAAACCCTAAAGACTACTGTATACAAGTATACAGCACCCGGGACCGACTGCTTAACGTGCCCTCCGAAGCACGGAAGTCGTCGTGAGAAATGAATGGTCGGCGGTCACCCATCCTAATACCGGCGGCACCGAGCGCGCTAAGCCTGCGATATCGTTTGATATGCACAGTAACCACGGCGACACGACGACTTCAAAAAACCCATACCTAAACCCAATTACGAGAATTAAACTAAGTATTTTATAATACAAATACAAGTTTCAAAAGCTTTTTAAATATTTTGCATTCCAATTTCAGTTAGAATACATAGTGCGTCTTGCCAAACATGTCAATTCGTGCTTGAATCTGAGTGAAATAGCAATATTTTTGCCAAACTCAAGTACGACTTTGTTTTATTGGAATGAGGACTCTAAAGACTTATAATTACGACGTAATAATATTGGGAACAAACCTCAAATCTTCCAGTACCACGATGCAAAGCTACACTCAGCCTGAGCTGTCTCCTATCATGCATTGTGGGGGGGGCAAAGAACTTGAGATCCGTGAACTGCACTGACAGCTGCTTCTTCTGAACCCCGAGTGCCATTGCTAGAGTATCCCAACAGGCGACCAGGCAGCCCGCGAACGGGTAGACAGTTTTACCTGATTACAACATAATGTTTATTAATAACACCTGATTGATACAAAAATTCGTCAAGGCGTCGTCTTGGCTCCTGGGCTACGATACAGCAGGTTAGCCAATGTTCGGCAGGTAACTACTGACGATCTTGAATTTCTCACGGCTACTTTCGTGCTTTGGAAGGCATGATGAACAATCGGTCCCGGGTGCTGTATATTTGTACACAGTGGTCGTTAGGATTTGTCACAAGTAAGACATCCACCAACCAGCACTGCGCCCGCTTGATAGCTGATAACCTAAAAGTTCTAGTCACCCAGGGAAAACAATTGCAAAGAATTATGAAGATTGATAGCTACAACATAAATAAAAAATAAAATCCCAGACAATCACACCAACTACAAAGCCCCAAAGTAAGCATAGCTTGTGTTCTGGGATACCATGTAGCGAACCAGGGGGGAAACTAGAATATTAATACATAAATAGATAAACACCCAGACACAGAACTTTTTTTTTCTTGTTCCGTGCGGGAATCGAACCCGCACCTACTGGCGTCTGAGGCAGACAGGTTTACCCCATCGCCAAAGTGGTTTTCAGGTTTTTGCATAAATGAAAACTTGAAATAAGATCTTCAGCAAATTCTTTTTTCAAACGGTATCACGTGATCGTCGATTATGAACTGCAAATATAAACGAAGATGACATTTTGTTATGTTGTTCCTTCAGCAAGTATTGATATGGCCGTGAAAAAATGGTTGAAGTCAGTTTTATTGTTTATTTTTTGTGGGTAGGTACATATAAGTATAATTATAGTGTTTTATTATGATCACTTGCTAGGTTACCTCTAATAACGTTTCCTTGGAGGTATTTATGTTCATCATCGTGTAACGAGACAATAAACTTGCTTGAAGCTGCTATTTTGCGGCACGCAGACACATATAGTGGCAAAGTCCTGAAATGAAAAAATAATCAAATATTAAATAACTGAAAAAAGTGATAAATAAAATTACCCGACCAGGACTCGAACCTGGAACCTCTCGTTCGCCGGACGAGTGCTCTTCCACTGAGCTACCGGGGCCTGGCGGTACGCCTCGAAATTACTTACCACATTTTTGTTTTTACGTTATATTGCCAACGTAGCTCCATCTAATGGTATAGCTTTGCAGCTAAGACCACCCGCGACCCGACCAGTAATTTTTATTTATCAAATTTTTTCAGTTATTTAAGAATTTCATTATAAATGCAAAAACTTAAAAACATTAATAATCAAATATTATTGCATTTGTTTGATTGCCTCATAAAAATAACTTATTTTAAATTCTTACAGATTAACTCTGTTTCAAAATTTGTTCAAAATTCCGCTGTTAATAATAATGACGACCACTTTGGCGATGGGGTAAAACTGTTTGCCTCAGACGCTAGTGGTTGCGGGTTCGATTCCCGCACGAAACAAGAAAAAAAAAAATGCTCCGTGTCTGGGTGTTTATCTATTTATGTATTTATATTCTAGGTTCCCCCCTAGTTCGCTACATGGTATCCCATAACACAAGCTATGCTTACTTTGGGCCCATGTAGTTGGTGTGATTGTCTGGGGATTTTATTTATTTACTAGCTTTATCCCGCAACTTCGTATGCGCTTAACTACCCTTCTCGTGGAAATTTCAGAAACTATACAACCAGACACCCACTGAAATAACCTTTATACCAAGTATCACACCCATGCACTCAAGGAATAAGTTTTTTTCATACAAACTAAAAATCATATATTTCCCGTGCCCGTGGGAATTTTGGGAATTTTTTTCGTAGCACAACCAGTCACTCTTTGAAGAACCTTCATGCCAAGTATCACATCCGTACACTCGATTTTTCATAAAAACTAAAAAGTCCAATCCCTTCCCGTGGGAATTTCAGGAATTCCTTCCATAATACAAACAGACACTTATTGAGGAACCTTTATATTAAGTATCAGATCCGTGCACTCAAGGGATGGGATTTTTTCATAAAAACTAAAACATCATATATATCCCGTTCCCGTGGGAATTTCGGGAATTCCTTTCGTGACACAACCAGACACACATTGAAAAACCTTTACACGAAGTTTCACATCGGTGCACACAAGGAATAAGATTTTTCATACAAACTAAAAAGTCCTAAATTTCCCGTTCCCGTGGGAATTTTGGGAATTCCTTCCTTAGTGCACCCCTACATCCCCTAAAGAATGTATGTTCCAAATTTCAGCTCTCTACGCCCAGTAGTTACGGCTGTACGTTGTCTGTCAGTCACTCAGTCACTCAGTCACTCAGTCACTCAGTACCTCAGTCACTCAGTACCTCAGTCACTCAGTCAGTAACGGAACAGTTTTATATATATATTGATTTATAATTTAAATAAATATAAATATTTCTGACACTCACACAACATTATTTAGCCCAAATTAAGTTTCTTAAAGAACTTGTGTTATGGATAGGTACTAGATAACTGATATACTTAAGAAATATATAAACATACATATTAAATAAATACATATTTTTTATTAGAATAAACTTAAATAAACATATAAACATCCATGACTTGACGACTAATACCTGTATGTTCATCACACAAATATCCGCCGCCGCCGGGATTCGAACCCAGGACCTCTGGCATAGAAGGCAATATATGTTACCGCTACACCAGCCGGTCGTCAAAAATGAGTGGATAAATGAATAAAGTTCAAGGAAATTGTTTAAATGTCGTATTCTTTTTGCGTCAATATTCTATTTATGCAATCAAAACAATGAACACAACAAAACTATTTTGGCAATACGGGCAGCTACTGCAAAACTTTACTATAAAGGTCAAAGTACTTTTAGGAATTTATCTAGGTGACCTAAAATTTGACTTATTTGCAGAATTCACTTAAACGTACCATCATCACCATCGCAACCTTGTGTAATGAGCCCACTGCAGGGCTATGAGTCTCTGCTCTGGGTGACTAGGATGTTAAGGCCGTAATCCACCAAGCTGGCCCAGTGCTGGTTGGTGGATATCAGAATTTTCAGGGTGCCTGAATGGCTTCTTACAAACCCTGTACATAGTTTGTACAACAAGATTTCTCGTAAAAAGCAATTCCACAGTTCCCAAAACATACATAATAAAAAAGCTTTTATTCATTTTTTTACACATAACGTATAAAAAAAATCAGAGAACTAGGTAGTTTTTTTTACTAAAACAGTTTGATTCATTTGTAAGAATTACTCGAAATGAAATTGAACAGCAGATTGTTGAATGTATAATTTTCAGCTAAGCGTTATTAAATAGTTTCAAATTTTATTAAAATTTTAGATAAATAGAAGCGAACCTAGAGCTTGAAAATGGCCCAACGAAAGTTCAGTTTTATTCAGTTGATTTGGGTGGTTTCGTGTTTAGTTCGTAGTTGGCAGCATATGTCATAGACCGTATTTGTCAATAATAAAAACAATAAAAATGCCCATTTGCGCTATAAAATGGTTTATAAATCAATCGCACCTGCATAAAAAATATGCAAGATTAAGTTATCACGTGTAAATAGACGCGTAAACTACCAATTTGAGGTTTTTATAAGTAAAACATGGGACAACTATTTCTACGGGGATGGTGTTATGCCCGTTGAAATAATTGAATTTTCAAAGGTTTATAATTCGAAGTCAAACATATTTGTGCATTCTGTTTCCAAAATTTAAAAATACCAACTATCTACCTATTCAAAATATCAAAACTTAATATTAAGTCAAGACTCTTAAGAATTTTATTTGGCAGCGTTTACTAGATTTTAGAATTGATTAAAGCAATTAATAAATATTTCGGACTTTCACACAACATTATGCAGCCCATATTAAGTTCCTTTAAGTACTTATTTGTGTTATGGATACTAAACGGTTATTCAATTTAAGAACAATTTGTATACTATGAATATACTATACATATTCTTTAATACAAAACAATTTTAACATAACATACATACATAACGTCACGCCTATATCCCTAATGGGGTGGGCAGAACACCAGAGGCTATAAAACCATCTGATGTCACGTTTGACAAATTTGGAGGTATTAAAATGATGGAGAGAGACTTGCAGTGATAGGGGGTCAGCCTATCGCCCACAAAAACGTCAATAAAACCTCCGTCCCTTAAATATAACATATAACTTTTAAATATACATATAATCATCCTTGACTTGATGGCTTATATCTGTGACCATCACAAAGATATCTAACATCACCAAATTATGAACGTAAACTTTTTATCCGTATCATAAACAAAATAAAGAAATATGCAAAGTACAAATATTCATATCTTTCATTGCTACCTTCTACATGAATCGTCCACTATGACGACTCTCTCAGGTTCCTAAATTTTCGCAAATGTATGTTTCAACTGCCAATGATGTCATTGGTACTGTGCGTTGCCTGGCCTATTAGCTACGTGCGTTGACGAATAAAACCAATCACATTTTCATAATTTTCAAAGAAAACAACTTGGTGTTAAAAGAAAACAAAGGTCGTGTGCCGCTTTTCAAAGAGATTTGTTTGAAGTTACTCTTTCATGATTTTTTCGTTCACTGATTCATAATGTGTAAAAAACAAGTGAATTTTTTTGCATCTTGTTGCCCTATACAAAATAAAAGCGCACAAATATATTATCAGTATTTTAAATAAAATAAGTTTATCATGCATTAATAAATAACAGGGATAGTTTTAAGTCAGATCTTGAAATATTTCTATCTAATTAAACGCAAGGTGCATCTACTATTGAGTGCGCTTATAGATAATCTAACTAACCATTTCTCGTTGTGGGCCCACTCGATCAAATGGCTCAACATTGGAGTTCCAGAAGAGACAGGGAACTCAATTTTTGGGTATAAAGCGGCTACTTTCGGGTTGTATCCTTCCATATATAACCTGGAAAATAAATCTTTTTTGTAGTCATTTTTACCAAAACTTTTTTTAAAGAGCTTACTCTAGGGCCATGCATGACGAGGAGGTTTAGGTCGTAATCCAGTAGACTATCCAGTGGATAGTTTTTAGAACTGGCATATTACTTTTTAAATGTAGATTTCACTCATAAATGTAACGTTACAAACTGGAAGGCAGCAAAGCGACAGCGGTGCGGGCAGTGGCGTGGGCAGCGATTTCCCAGACACGATAGAAAGTATTGAGTGTGTGCTGCACACATCGCTCTCAACCGCTGGCGTCCAGAACGGCCCAGATTCCCCGCGTCGCTGCCCACGCCGCTGTTGCTGCCGTCCAGTTTGCAGCCTAAAGGGAGAAGTTGCTGCTTATCTGATAGTTCATGATATATTAATAAAGGGAAAAGTACAACGTAGTGACCGTGAATCTATAATTCTGACTTGAAGGGATACGCATCATAATACCGAAAGTTCATAATAACTAAAACGTTTAAAACAGCGAAAATCATTATACCGAAAGAACCAAATGAAGATATCCGAAATACCGAAGCTTTGAATGTTGATTTTCAAATGACTGAATGGACAAAATCCCGAAAGTTAAAATGTCGAATGTGATAATACGGGTGGGTATGCAGGCGTTTTGATATAACTTAAACGGCGGGGGGTAATACTCTAGGGTTTATCGCTTTATGAAACCTAACTGCTCCTGCTTGCTATGCTCGTCGTCGCACGTTACCAATCTACTCGCTTTGTCGTGGAATTTTGAGCTTCGGGTGTTTGTAATTTCGGTGAAGTGTTCTTTTTATGGAATTTGAACTTTCAGTCAAATATACATTCGACATTTTGATATTCGGCATTCCGTTTATAGGTGTTATGAATTTTGGTCTTTTGTATTTCGGTATTATGATGCGTATCCGACATGAAGCTGTCTTGCAGTGTGAGCACAGAACTTTATAGACTCGTATTGTTGTTATTGTACTGTACAAACATTCGTAAGCATACGAGTCGATAAAGTTCTGTGCTCGCACTGTTGGTTAAGAAATAAAGACAGTAAGTAGCTTTACTGTTTTTATATCTTGGAAGAACTCCGTAACAAGTTCTTGGTAATAAAACTCTACTAATCAGAAAATAGGTTTTCTCTATTTCAATAGTCACCCACAGGCCAAGGTATCCTAGTGTGGGGACAAGTGTGCTTAAATATGTCAAACGCACATTACTTAAATACAGGAAAATTAATTTATTATTAGACTATTATGTTCTACTATCAGGCAATATTCTACCAACTTACTTTCCAATTGCCTCCAAAACCATGTGCGTATTATCAGCGTGTCCTCTTCTCGTTAATGGAATATGTTTGCAACTGCTTGCTAGCGATCTCTTGAGAATCGCTTGCAATAAACCATGCGGAGCTATTTCCACCAAAACGGCATTGGTTGGTATCATAGTGGACGTTTCTTCAAAAAGCACAGGGTTCTGTAAAAGGCACAATAGTTAAATGTAATATGCAAGGATACGAGGGTCAAACTGAAAGTTCTTAGAAAATCAAAAACTAAGCATTCTAGCAAGTTATTAGTTTTATTATAACTTTTCAAAATAGCGTCCATTCACATCAATACATCGCTGCATTCGATGGAACCATTGAGAAAAGCACCTTGCCCACTCGGCCTTAGGGGTCTCTTCGACGGCGTTTTGAAACGCAGCCACTGCTTCTTCGGCGTCCATAAAATGTTTTCCTCGAAGTTTTTCTTTTATTTTCGGGAATAAATAAAAATCGCAGGGTGCGAGGTCGGGGCTATACGGCGGGTGACCCAGTAATTCCACGTCTGAGGTCGCCAAATAGTCGATCGTTTGCCTGGCGGTGTGCGACGAGGCATTGTCGTGATGAAGGAGGATCCTGCTGCGAGGTCGTTTCTCTCGAACTTTTTCCAAGACAAGCGGCAAACAGTTGTTAGTGTACCACTCTGCATTAACCGTTTTCTGATCCTCTAAGACAACTGTCGCGTAATGACCTGTCTTTCCGAAGAACGAGGCCACCATTTTTTTTCGAACACTTCGACCTCTCTTCACTTTAGTTGGCAACTCTTCGGAAGGAAACACCCACTGAGCAGACTGTCTTTTGGTTTCCGGATCATAACAGTAAATCCAGCTTTCGTCACCCGTTAGTATGTCGAACACAGCATTTGAGTCACCTCCGTTAAATTTTTGGATCATTTCTCGGCACCAATCAACACGGCGGAGTTTTTGAGCCTCGGTCAAATTATGCGGTATCCAGCGGGCACAAAGCTTCCTGACCGCTAAATGTTCATGGAGGATTTTGTGCACTTGACTCATACCTATGCCTAGACTTGTCCGAATCTGCTGATAGGTCACTCTTTTGTCAGTCTCTATCATACGCCGCACAACACTGATATTATCTTCAGTCGTCGCTGTAGAAGGCCGTCCCTCACGCAAACCATCGGTGAGATTAGTTCGACCACGTTTGAATTCATTAAACCAGTTGTAAACTGTGGCACGAGATGGGGCTTCATCGTGAAAAGCCAATCGAAGTCTATCATAACTTTCTTGTTGACTTATATGACATCGAAAGTCATAAAAAATCATTGCACGAAAATTTTCTCGGCTTAAATTCATTCTGACGTGCACAGACAATTTTCAATTTGCCGCCAAATCGTAAAACAAATGAAAAATGAATGAAATGAATACTCAATATTATTGGTAAAGAGTTCTATTTTCAAAATTTAAACTTATTTTTTTAATATAATGCTTTTAAGTTGCCAGTTCTAAAAACTTTCAGTTTGGCCCTCGTAGGACGTTTGTCTTCCATGCCACCTGATGGAAAGTGCGCATGAAGAGTATGGTGTTACACGTCCATCCACGAGAAACCTATTCACTCGACACTTAAAAGTTCCAGGACTGTAGTGGTCAGGAAAAACAGACGCAGGCAGATTGTTCCACTCCTTGGCAATCCGTACCAAAAAGGAACTATCGAAGCGTTTTGTTCGACTTCTTGGTAAATCCACTATATAGGGATGGAAGTTCTGTCTGCGTCTGGTAGTCCGGTGGTAAAAAGGGGTGGGTTCAATTTGGTCAAAAAGAGCACTCGCACACTCACCAAAATGTAGCCGATAAAATACTGTCAAACAAGCAACCTTACCAGCGTCTGCAATTTTTTATTTGTAAGGTTGTTGTTATTTATGATTTTACGGGCTCTTCGGTCAACAGAGTCTAGCGCTTCGAGCTGGTATTTGGCAGAACCATCCCAAAGGTGACTACAGTGAAAAGTTGTTGTTGGGAGAAGTTTTATAACATCTTTAATATTTATTGTAATTTGTCTAAAGCATTTGGTTTTATTTGTCAGTATTTGTAAAAGAACAAATATTGTGGTGTAATATAGTTAATTTACGGGTGTTTCTTTTTCTACAATAATTATCAAAAATGTATATATCATCATCATAGAATGGCATACTTGAATCTTCAACTTTAAATCATAAATGGTTAATTTTACGTACCAACAAGTTATTAGTGTGGTACTCTGCTGAAGAATACTGCGCAAGTGGGTCTGTCCATTTCTGTTGAGGTACCGACGTGGACAACCATCGCTCTGACCTTGGCTTTGGTGACTTAATAACTTCACGGAGGTATTTCAAAAGTCCAGGTCCTAAAACAACAAAAAGATGCTTAACATGATGGCTCAACTATTGAGCAATTTGATACTCGAATTTCAGTATAAGATCCAATTGAATCAGGCGATACTTCACGAATGGTGGTACTTTGCGATACTTTGCTTGGTGGTAGGATCCCTTCTGGGTCCGCCTGGCTAGCGACCACCCTTTATATAAAGTCTGCCGCCAAATGTTACCGCTCCGGCGGTAATGTGTTCCGGCAATATTGTATAAAGAGCCAGTTCCTTCCTAAACCCGTGTGCTTTCATCTTCGACCTCATCGTCACTTACCATCAGGTGAGATTGAGGTCAAACGCGGGTTTAGTCACTTATAAAAAAAAAAGAATATCCAGCACAAAAAAATTATCTTGTTAATTCCTACACTCCAAAACACAGTGATACCGGGTTTTCGTGTGTTGTGGCAACGCTCTTCCACCAAGCTTAAAGCAAGCAGTGCAACTAAACCAACAAAGGCACACTCAGAACACATTACAATCCGCATCACATGCCGCCAACTTCACGTGCTTCGCTTTATTCAGAAGTATCATGAGGCTACATTAACTTATCCAAAACTTTGCGGTGATTAAGTAAGCTCTTCAGGGAGGGAGATGAGTGCTCCTAAGCACGAAAATCCTGCATCATTATTGTTTTAGAGTGGCGAAATGAGCAAGATTTGGAACTTGATTATAGTAGATAGTTACGATATTTGATTCCAATTAAATCGTTTATTTGACAAGGAATTGCACTTACCAGCTTCAGCGATATATCTCGAATGATACGCGATATTTGAGCAAGGCACCTCCTTGGCGAATATACCCTTGGCTGTCAGCTCAGCTACAAAGGTGTTCATAATATCAGCCGGACCAGAAATGGTGCTGGATTCAGCAGCGTTGTGGCATGCCACTTCTATTTCCGGTGGGCAGAGTTTGATGATCTAAAATGGTAATTATATGATAATAATCAATGATAACATCACGACCAATACACGGGTGCCTAAATACGTTACCCTTGTTTATAGCTTGTGTAAAGTCCACACAGCGCAGAGACACTACGAGTTATTGTGTTTAACACCAAGCCTAAACAGTTGAGATAAATCAGAAGAGTTAGATATGCTATTAAAACAGTCTATGCAGCTTATGCTTAAAACATATATAATGTTAATAAATAAGCATGTGAAACTACATATTTATGTTATTTTTATTCTTGAAGTCTTATAACTGGTTTTCCCCTTCTATTTTCATATTCCTACATTTTTATTATGATACCTGCTGATAGCCAAGGCCGACTGCCGCCATGGATCCCTTGATGAACGGTGTCTGAACAGACACGAGACCGCGGCTGTACGCAGACAGGATCATCTCCTCTGCTGTGAAGCAACCATCGGCGTACGCGCATCCTAACTCGCCTACACTGTGACCTAGAAAGAAATGAATATCAAAGAAAGTTGTGTAGTAGCATTGTACATTATTGTAGATTGTACATGTCAGAACAAACATCAGTCTGTTTGCTTACGTAAACATTTCGACCAAGTTGCAACGGTCGCAGTCAATAAAGAGAATTAGGTAAATCAACTAAACTTTTAACAAGTTAAGACCCCTTATGTAAAACCTCTTTCGACAATGTCTTATGGTGCGTACAGATTTGGACGTGTAGTGCGCAGAATGTTACATTACAAGTTCTATTACAGCAATCTGTACGCACCATTAAGCATAGATTTTCTATAAAAAAACCTATAATTAAGTGGAGTTCAAATCTTAACATGTTTTCATAATAGAAGCCTTTGTCTCCAACCATACCATTTAATAACCGTTTCAGTCAAATTTAAAAACTGGTACATTCTATAAAGCCGTAAGCTTAGGGGCTCAATAAATATTGGACAATAATATGTAGGTACACACTGAATACATGCTAACTCATCTAAAAATTAAAATAAACAACATGTATAAATCGCGCCACATAGTCGCCCTGAAGTTGTTTCGAGAAGTTCGCGCAGGTTTTTTAAAAGAAATACCTGCGCGAAGCACCTTGCGACAACTTCAGAGGGAATAAGATGTTTGGCGCCATCTCTACATACTAGGCAATATGTTTTTTTCTATGATATACCTTCTTACTAAATAAATTATGTTAATAATAAGCAACAAATTCAAACAACCAATATAAATTCTTTTACCTTCGTAAAAAAAAATTTAGGAAACAAATAATGGTGGTAAAACACTTACCAATAATTTTGTCAGGTACGATGCCTATAGCAGTAAGTACATCAGTGAGACCAATTTGTACAGCAGCAATCCCGACAAAGGAATGAAGGATATTGTCGAAGATGGTCTTATCGTCAGACGTAAGGATGTGAACGATATCTACGCCTTTTGGCTCGAGTACTCGACGACATCTAAAAGGAAATTATATTTATTTTTAATAAGATACGTTTAAAAAAATAATAAGATACGTTTGAAGTCGTCGTGGCGCCGTGGTTACTGTGTGTATCATACGATATCACAGGTTAAACAACGTTCGGCACGGTCGGTACTTGGATGGGTGACCGCGATTCATTTCTCACGGCGACTTCGGTCCTTCGGAGGGCACGTTAAGTAGTCGGTCCCGGATGCTGTATACTTGTATACAGTAGTCGTAAGGGTTTGTCAGAAGCCGTATCGGCACCCTGAAAATTTTGACATCCACCACCCAGCACTGGGCCAGCTTGGTGGATTATAGCCTAAAAAACCTCCTCATCACCCAGGGGAGAGACTCATACCCTGCAGTGGCCTCATTACATTGAGTTGTGATGATGATGATGATGAAGATACGTTTTAAGAACGTGTCACGAGTGATCTGACCACAGCGTCTGTTGAAACTTCTAGTTCACGTTCCACTACATTGGAAGATTTTTAGAGCTCAATATTATACTCTAAGTTTTTTTTTAACAACTTTCGGAAACTTACAGCTAAGTATATTGTGAATTTAGCAATGTAGAAACCGTATAAAAGTTTTCACAAATAGACAATAGGAAAAATATTGAGCAGTCACACAAAATAAAGTAATTAGTTACGTTTCACACATACATATCAAAAATAATAATGTAAAAAAGCAGCTGAACAGATGGTCAACTTAGTTTGCTTTTATACTTTATTTAACAGACTAGCCACCGCGCGCGGTTTTACCCGCGTAACTTTTGATCCCGTGGGAATTTCGGGATAAAATATAGCCTATAACCTTTCTCAAGAGTTGGGCTATCAAATGCAAAAATAATTTTTCAAATCCCACTTGTAGCTTCCGAGATTAGCGCGTTCAAACAAACAAACTCTTCAGCTTTATATATTAGTATAGAGTATAGATAAGCTCGCGCAGGGTTGGTTTGGAATAGCCCTTGGATAAGCTGACTAATCCAGGGGGCCGCCGCTTGGCGGAGGGAACCCTTCAGATTCCGCCCGATTAACAACCATCTTACATATAGTCCTTTAAAACCAAATGATAAATAATTATACAAATTATTCTTAGCACAAACACTCCTTAAAACATTGAAAAATGACCTACGTACTACATTATTTAATAATAAAAAAAAAACAAACGAATTAACTATCTCCATATTTCAAAATAACCCCGTCTGTCAACGCAATGATTCGCATAAAGGGTTATGGAATCCTTCCGAGAAGCGCATAGGTACTAGCCGCGATAGTCGAATAAGTGATTCTAGTCCTAAATGTTTTAACGTTTAGATATGTACATATTTGCTTTCATTTGTAATTTATTTTGTATTGATATTTACTTGTATCTTGTTAAATTAAGTTTTTTATTGTAAATTTGCACACGATGATGAATGCAAGTGTACGTACAAACCTAAGTTGGTTTTTGTTACACTTGTTTTGTAAAAATTTTACTGTATCTTTGTATTATTAATAAATAAATAATAATAATAATATAAAATCTGCCAGCAAACATCGTCGCTCGGCGCTCCGGCGGTGATGTGTTCCGGCAATATTTTATCAGGTCCTTACTAAACCGTGTCATCTTTGACCTCATCTTCACTTACAATCAGGTGAGATTGAGGTCAAACGCGGGTTTGGCCACCAATAAAAACAGATTGTGGCTTTTTGTGTTATTATAGGCAACCAGTGAAATAACAAAACATAATCAACGAATGAAGAGCACTTCACGTCAACGCTTTGGTCGACTAATTATGTAATCCACGTAAACATTCTCCGAAATCATAGATATTGTTTCAAAAACTTGAAATTTTCAATGAAGTACTCAACCGATTTCGATGAAATTTATATGGGGCCAACTATGAAGTATCTTCTATCATATGAATTAAGAATTTTAAAATCGATTTATATGTATCGTGTAACAAAGACACAAAAAAAAACATATAGACGAATTGAGAACCTCCTCCTTTTCTGGAAGAAAAGAAAAATAACATAAGAATCTTAAGTTTTAATTTTTTTCTACTACAGCAATACTTACATCAAGTAGTTAGGTTTAAATTAAAGCATAAAATTGATGTACCTACCTTTTTTCGCAAAAAAAAAATGTTATTATTATAATTTGGAGTAGTTTAAATGAAGATCCAAATAAAAAAGGTAAGTGTCCACAAGTCCGCATCGTAAGGATCGGACGCATCGCAGCAAACTGATTAATTTTTCACAGTGCGTCCCCTGTATCGGTAGCGAACGGATTTGCCGACGCAAGTACCAGCAATCGGATTGCCGAAAGTGCGAATAGTGTTTGTGAGAATGGAGGTAAGCGAAGAAAAAAAATTGATATTGCTTGTTTGTTAGCAGAAGAGCATGAAAATGCAAAAAAATCTAAAAGAAGGAAACATAAAATCTGGATACACGACATATTCAAGAAGAGATCGAAAAGTGTAGAATATCACTCACAATTTCCTGATTTGTTAAAATGATGACACTTAATTCTTTGGACATTTTCGTATGTCCCAAGCTTAATTCGAGCTTAAAGCTTAATTCGGAGCATCAGTGTCGGCATTGCCGAAGTACGTTCCGTACACTGCGGATCAGTGGACGCACTTGTACGACTCTCTATACAGAGACGCTTACCTTAGTGCCAATGCTGCGTTACACGTTCAAACGCGCATACCGTACGTCTGTATCATACGGGCGTACGTACGGACGTATGGACAGCGCGATCGAACGCGAAACGCAGCGTCATAAGTGTACAGTCGTGTCAATGGAATATAATTTCTTAATATTTGGCGAAAGGTCGTTTAAAAATTAAAAAAAGACATCCAGTTAGTCCGTTTGTGGAATCGAGGTTGCTGTGCGGGGATTTTTTTTTAAATTCAATCGCTCTGTATCAAAACTCATTTTCAAACGCGCGTGTGACACGTTCACGGAGCGTTGCCGACTGAATTGACACGCGCATTCGGAGCGCGCGCGGCCACGTCCGTACCGAACGCGCGTATCATACGCGGCGTTTGGAGCATTCCGAACGTCCGTATCAAACGTGCGTATGGTACGGACGTTTCAGTTTTGTATGACGCGCGTTCGAACGCGTGACGCAGTATTGGCACTTAATGGTTAAACCACACAAAAAAAAATTTCATAACAGGACATTAAATTATTAATTTGCTTCTCCAAAAATTTTCATGCAAACTTTGTTAATTTTAAATAGTGATATAATCAGAAAATAAGGTATTAAGTGATATGTGATATTTTTCAGTACTTATGGAACTTAAAGTTAACATTCCCGTTATTGCTTTTGCTTCTGTTAGTTTATAACGAATATGTGAACAATGAATGAAGTTAAATAAAGACAATTAGCATCTTTACATAAATGCTTTTGAATAAAACAAGCTAGTTAACCTCTTTGACTCTTTTCATTTACGACATCAGCAGTAATTAATTGTGAATTATTTATAAGCCGCTTACATTGATTAGAATAAATCAAGCATGTTAATAGAAATTGACTATGGATAATGTATAATTTTAATACTTATTTTCATTTTAAAAATATGGTCACATCTAGGTATATACCCAACGAGCATACAACCAGTGGAGAGTGCGTGCGGGGCTACCGCGGTCGCTCAATTTGACCTATATGTAGGGCATGCGACAGAATTTTGAGTCAGTCACAGCAACTGTAGGCTAACGTACGGACGTCCCGCGCTCCTGATTATAAGCAAATTAAAACTCGAAATAATGCCTAGTTGTGCAATTAAATGGTGTGGAAAGTCAACTACGACTTCAAGCTACACAAAAGATGGGGTATCATTTCATATTTAAGTGGATTTCTACTCTATAAAACAAAATAAAATATTTTCAATTCTGAAATGCTCGCGTTGTTGTCTTTTTTGCTATCTCTTTCTGATACACTGTTTTGCATATTAGCAGTTGTCTCTTTTTATTTCGGTAGTGCTGTTCGCAGGATTGCTACGTTTCATAAGATATTTTAAAATATAGATACTTACCTTATGTTTTTTACATTGTTATTGCTTTATGTATTTGCTCTTGGGTTTGAATGCAAATATACAGAAAAAGGATTACGTTGAATACAAAATACTGGTATGAAATATGGATAAAAAATATATAAGTATTTCAGTCGAATAGCTTGATGGATTTTGACAAAGGTGGATTTTAATAATTATTGTAGTTGTTATCTTTTGGGGTGATTGAAAAATGGTTTTATACAGGGTGTTCCAATAAATAGTACCCGACATGGAAGTTGAAATATAGATGGATCCTTAGAGTACCCGAATCACGCCCATGTACCTTTCGCAATTTTTTTTTATGGTTTTCTATTTTTATTTTTATGCCTGAGAATTTCAACCGAAATGACATTCCACCTTCATGAATTGCCATTTAATGTTCAAAATAATCAAATCCATCATTTTAACGTAAAACTTTAATGAAAAATGCATAAATAATGTTCGGTTACAGATTTGGGTTATAGTAACCCCTTAGGGCTATAGTAACATACGCTAAAAATCATTATACCTACTAATAATAAATCAAACCATAATTTATGTGATAAAATGTGATTTGTTTTTAATTCTATTAAAGGCATACGCGCGTACCTAAAAATAGTGAATCTATAAATGGCCGTTATAATAATTATTCCAGTTTTTATCGATATCGATATATTTTTTTGGAATCCCTAGTGAATCTGATGTATTTTGGCTGTCGAGTCGTCGCCCAATGAAAGCGGGAAAAGGATACCTCTGCCCCCGCCGCTTTTTGGTGACTTGGATATAGAACAAAGACGTGCCGATGCGCTCTCCACTGGTTTTATTCTCGTTGTATATATTTTTAAAATGAAATTAATACAGTGTCCATTTATAATAGTCAATTATACTTTAATAGCAGATTAAGTTCAATAAAAAAAAATATTTTTTATAAATTCTTCTTTTTCTTCTCTTATTATCGAGTAAAAAGTTTATACTACATATAATTAGATGGACACGTTTTTATTACTTGCTGTGTAGTCATAAAAAAAGATTAAACTTAAATTTTGGTCACTTCGAAAAATTTAGAAATTTTCAATACTTACTGAAAAATATTTTAAAAAAAATTTTTCTTCCGTAATTTAGACCTACTCATCATTATTTATCTGCTATGAATAACATTTTATTTAGCTATAATTAACATTTATAGGAGGACCCTTAAACATTAAGCAAAGCTTGGTCATTTTAATTTACGAATGAATACCATCAAAATGAAGACGACTACGCGCTACTACAAAAATCTTGTAGTACTACATCGTAGTATTATCAGTGAAATTCCGCGTCGTAGTAGCTATGTTCATCAACAGAGACTATTAATAAAAAAGTTTTTGATGCCGTATCTTATTTTTTTATAATGGGCGATACAAAAATAAATATGCAGGTATGTTTATATCGTATCAAAGAAAATAACATTTAAAGGCTTACATCCAAAGTGTTTGAGCCGTCGGCCTATAATGTTACAGCATTTAATACCGTCATGATTATTATTAATAGATTGACTATATAGTAATGAACCATGTTTTAAAGGTTATTGAACTATTTTCTTTTGGTAGTTTAATTAAACAATGAAGTCACATTACATACAACACTAGTCACATGTCCAAAATCTTGATTAGAAAATAGCAATAAAACACATTGTTTTGAGAATCCAAGCCCGTGGGGTTGCTGGGGTCTTGTGAGGCAGCAGAATCGAGGTCCATGATGCGAAAAAGTCGAAAATAAAAGGGAAATCGAAAGAGCATTTCAATTCAATTCAATTTTAGGGTTGAGTGGCAACCAGCCGTCGATACTAAGCGACAGCCTATTACTGCCAGTATCACGTGATGAGACAGATTTACTTGTTGCAAAATAACAGAGTGAATATTTGATTGACGTATAAGACTTTTGATGTTTGGTGGTAGGGATCCCGAACTAAAATAAAACAAAACTCACAAAAAGTTATAGTTGCAATCGAAATAATGCATCGCAAGATTATACAATTAACATAATAATGTTTGTAATATGCTTTTTATTTTATTTATTTTTAACTTTATATGTTTACTTTACTGTTTATAAAAAAAATAACCACCAGTAAAACATAAATCATACAAATTATCTTACATTCAATTTGTCCATTAAGTGCTGAAACATAAAGCTTACTGACAGCCTAAAATGGACTTAGGCATTTCGCTGGTGACTAAAAACAAACTTGTATACAAACTTACTTTTCAATGGCAGCCGAAAATATGGGAATCTTCATGAGTTCTTTCCCCATTCCTGCCCATTGTGACCCCATACCGGAGTACACAAACCATAGAGGTCGCTTAGCGTCATCGAAGTATTCTGCTTTTTCTGCTATGGTTACTGTCTCTCCGTCTTTATCTGTATCTGTTTGAAAAAGGAACATAATTCTTTAAAACATAGTTGAAAATAACATGACTTAACAAGAAAAAAATGTGGACATAAAGAAATTGACAATTCCAATCCTGTTGAGAATGTATTTTTTTGTTTTGTGTCTTTCCTTTCAATTTCACGGCACAGCAATAAAATAATGTTAATGACTTTAAATATCAGCACAATATCTTTGATCTTTAATAATAATTTAGCAAATTTTAAATGTTAATTACTAAATCCTGAGGAAGAGCACCACACAAGTTCGAAACTGGTCGGACTTATCGTGTGAGAAAAAGACGCTTCATAAACAATCATAATGACTGTTATTTTAACAACTTACCAAGTAGTATATACCCTCTTCCCATATGTCCTGTTATCCTGCTCTCATGAATATTACGGAACAGTGCTAGTTCTTCAGGATCCACCGGTCTGCTCTTCAAATCCTTGAGTATCTTGTCAACTCCGGACTCTTGTCTTCCTGAGATAGTTACTAGTTGAGGAATTGAGGTTCTGTAGCGGTTCAAATCCTGAAAATTTTCAAAAATTAAGCCTCTGTGTTTGTTTATGTAGTTTATAATAAATATACAGGTTTAATTTTAATTAGCGCGTCACCTCTTGCACGCAATCCGAACAACATTTGTTCTACAACTTTACAAAAGTAATAGTTTTTAAAATTTTAGTTTTCCCATCCAAAAAATATTTATAGCCTCTGTTTAGAGGCGTAACTCTATTTACTCTGAGCGTAGGTATGCCACGCACCTTGCGCAGAAAAATATCGCTTCATAATTATAATAGGCCTCTTACAAAATGTAGAGTAAGGAGCAAACATGTTTTTTCTTTTTATTTTTTGTGTTATTTTTCAAGATTTGTTAAAATTCGTAGAACAAATGTTGTTGGGATTGATGTGGAGAGGCTGCACAAGAGAGGTGATGCTTTAATTAAAATAAACCCTGTTTATTATGTAGTATAAATATATATAAAAATCATTTATTAATCAGAAAACAGTTCCATTTGTTAGTATACTTACACAATTTCTTGCAAACTAATGTTAGTAGACACATGAAAAAGACAGAAACTAAAAGTGCAAAAAGAGAAAACGAGCAAATGCTTGGATTTAGAAACTTCAGAAGAGAATATAGAAGCGGCAAGCAACTTGGAAAAGTTTGACATTGATGTAAGAATGTATGGAAAAAAGTATATTTTGCTTGGTATTAGGAAACCGTTAGCGACCAACTGGCTAGCGACCACCTTTACATAAAAAATCAGGCGTCAACTATTACCGCTCCGGTGGCGATGTGTTCCGGCAATATTTTATGAATAGTCTGTATGCTTTCATCTTTGACCTAGTCTTCACATATCATCAGGTGAGATTGAATTGAAGCGCGGATCTAGTCTACAATAATGTCTATAGAATGAACTACAAATATTAATTCTGCTTTCAGGTGCATCATTAGCATCACTTTATGTATACTGGGCAATTACCAAGTTCAACTTAAGAGCTCTAAAGCCGCCTTAATCGCCTCACTTAGAGATCGAGTAGGTGTTCACATGAGCGCAGCTGGTAATCAACTCAGTAGCATGAATCGTGTAATTTTCTATCTATTTATCTACTATTTACTTACACACAAAGCAAAACTAATAGAATATCATCGTTAACCCAAAAACGTATTGGTAGTTTTTGTATTGTGATTTTTTATTTTGGATTATATGTTTATGGCATTAAAGTGTATTTGAAAAAGTTAGTTAGCTAGTCTGTAACCCATGAGTGGGACACTGATAAGTTGTAAATTCATTTTGCTTAACAAGCAGATTACTGTACCTTTGTTTTATGCCGTCCATGCAGAAGAACATGGGCGTTGACTCCTGTAACAGACATGCCGTTAACAGCCGTATAAGTTCGCTCAAAACTCTCGTGCTCCGTGACAATCTTCATTTTCCCGTCTCTTAAAGCTGGAACATCATTCCTTGGTGTCGTGCAATGGAGGTTTGCAGCTAGTTTACCGTTCTGGTATCCTAGAAGAACCTGTGGAGTAAGTAAACGAAATTGTAATTCAATTAATCACACCTTACTTTTTACCAGAAGTTACGAGTGACTGTTAAATGTATTGTCATGCTAGGGCTATGTCCAGCTCATTAGTGCCTGGTTTAACTTTTGAAAAGGTTTTATTAAGAAGATAAATTCAAAGTTTATACTTTAAAGTTTTTGCATTTAAAATGCTTTATTACTCTTAAATAAATAAAAAAATGTGTTAAATAAAAAAAATCATTTAATCATTCATCATTTATTTCATTTATTTAAGAGTAATTCAGCATTTAAATGCAAAAACTTTAAAATATTATTAAAACATTGTAATGCTTCACTTTAACTGGGATTCAAAATTTCTGTAAAGAAATCGGTCTCGGGTGGTCTTAGCTGCAAAAATTTGATGGAGCTAAGTTAGCAATATAACGTAAAAACAAAAATGTGTTAATTAATTTCGAGGCGTACCGCCAGGCCCCAGTAGCTCAGTGGGAGAGCACTCGTCCAAAAAACGAGAGGTCCCAGGTTCGAGCCTGGTCGGGTGATTTTTATTTAACACATTTTTTCATTTATTTAAGAGTAATTAAGCATTTTCAAATGCAGAAACTTTAAAATACTATTTAAAATATTAATAGCTATATTCTTACCTTTTCTATTAATAAATATTTTTGCTTAGAGGATTTATGAATGATTTAAGATGTTAACAATCAAAATTTATATAATTTACCTTAGTGACAGCAGAAATACCAGAAGCCGCTTCTCCGTATCCAATGTTGGACATCACACTTCCAACGAGCAGCTGATTTTTCCGATTTTTACAGAATATCTCGCCGATTGCTTCGAGTTCACTCTTGTCAGCTTCCGGCACAGCTGGTGGGACATTAAATGTTGATTGAAGGATTATCTTAAGTGATGAGCAAAAGTGTTAGTGTTGGTTTATTGAACAGTGAAGGATTCTTAATTTTAATTTTTTTGCTTTAATCAAATAAATATGTTTTAAGAATTAGACAGCTAGACAGTTTAAAACAAGGTTTCAAACCAAGGATTCATAAGAATGCGCTTATGAATCTTATTCTAAATTTTTGAATTCGGTCCAGTACTTTTTAAGTTTATAAAGTAATTTGATAGCCATAAAATCAGTCGTTTATGGAATATTAAAAATTAAAACGTGGCAATCTTATTTTATTAAACGAATCCATCGGTCAATGTATAAGCTGTTATAATTATGTTGCGACACAGTTCATAACAAGATAAATTAAAGCTTTAAGCAAAGGTTGTCATACTATATGTGACGAGAAAAATTAGTGAATGATTTTGAAAACATGATGATGCTTTTGAGTTTCTTGCCATTTCTCAACAGATCGTCCTTCTGAAGTTGTTATAGATTCGTGTTCACTTTAAGACCGGGTACACATTGGGCGTTCGACGCTGCGTTGAGCGCGCGTTAATATCGTACACACACCGCGCTTTGGGCGGCGTTCGGCTAGCGTTAGTAGGGTGTGCATTGACTCAGTTTGAAAATGGACATCGAAGAGATTACTTGTGTGTGGCTCTATCTATTGGCGCTATAAAAGACGACGACAGAGACGAAGAAATTGTTGTAAAAAAAAGAAACAATTACTCATCCAATATTTTTTTTCTTTCTATTACATACATACATAACGTTACGCCTGTACCTATCCCTTATGGGGTAGGCAGAACACCAGAAGCTTTAAAGCAGCTGATGTCACATTTGACAAATTTGAAGGTAATATAATGATGGAGAGAGCCTAGCAGTGATAGGGGGTCGGCCTATCGCCCACAAAAACGTCAATAAAACCTCCGTCCCTTAACTGAATTTTACAGTATGCCCGGGAAGAAAAGCAGCTGCCACATTCTATGTTTTTCTTTTGCTCCCAGTCCAGCATGGAAGTTCTTTCTAACTATCTTCAGGTATACCAAAAAATTCTTCGGTTTTCCTTTTTTCAACACGGTATTTTACGGCAAATACGAAATAGCTGATCGCTTTTGTATGTCGTCAATAAATAAATCAGTATCGAAATGTTCGATCTCCAATATCAGTGAAGTATACATAAAAGCGTACGTTCAAATGTACATCAACAGGTTGACTCATATATCTCGAAGCGCGCGGCTGACGCGCTCATTCGGAAAAATGGAAACGCGCACTTGCATGTGTATGCATCAATAGAAAATCTGTGGGCCTATTATGGATCTCAAAACCATGTGATAATATCATGAAACAGTTTTGACGTAAAACATATCCTGCGATCATTATTCGGTATTACTCCTCAGCGAAATCTCTTAGCTAAGCTCCTGCCAATAGACTGAATACAATAATCCCAGTATATAATAATATAGTACTTATTTATGAAAGCATTGAAACGGAAAACACAAATGAAATCAAGAAACAAACATATCATAGAGGTGAGTGCGATCTCACCTTTTTCAATTGACGTTTTTAAGTCATAGATAATATCATTGAAACTGTAATTGCAGAAGCAAATGCCTCTTGCATGCAATGGATTGCAATGTATGTATGTATGTGTATTCGTTTATTCATTATATCATTATTGCATCACAGAAATCTTAGAGAAAGAATTAAAGTATAATTATTACTCTAAGATAGAAATCTTGTTTATCATGTCATGTCATAAAAGAACCGCAATAGGCCCGCTGGTTCTCAAAGCGCCAGCTTGAAAACGCTCAATGTGTACCCGTTCTAAATATGAGGTCAAACAAACAGACAGATTTTGAGCTTTGTTTAACAATGTACATTAAGAAAACTGTAAAAGCTTAATATATAAGGAACATTAAAATTATAATTTATATTAAGTACCTATACGTAAACTATATCGTTTTATTTAATACTAAACGTTTGTTAAGTATTTGAATGTATGTGCGTGTTAATCATATCGTTGTTTAATATGAACACATTTAAGCATGTTTTCGATGCATTTAAATACAAAAGCAATGTATCTACACAATTGTAATAGACTTTATTCGTAGGTATGTAGTGTTTTTCAAAGTGCAATAAATGTAATTTACATTCTCATGTTGCAAAAAAATTCATATAAACAGGAAAAATCTATTTTTAAAAACAATATTTTGAATTGTGACTCATTTTCAAACCGCGACTGCTCACCCAATAGCCCATTTTATAACATTCCCTGTAAAAACTATACGAGATATCCCAAAAGTGAAGGACAAGCCAATAATGGTTGATATACGAGGTGTTGAGGGGCATCAGATAAAATAGAATGAACCTAAAATTAACTGCGCAGTGGAAATTAAATACATAAATAAAATCCCCAGACAATCACACCAACTACATGGCCCCAAAGTAAGCATAGCTCGTATTACGGGATACCATAGAGCGAACTAGGGGGGAACCTAGAATATAAATACATAAATAGATAAACACCCCGTCACGGTTTTTTTTTTCTTGTTCCGTGCGGGAATCGAACCCGCGACCACTGGCGTCTGAGGCAGAAAGTGTTACCCCAGCGCCAAAGTGGTCATCATATTTGTATCCTATGTATTCTCTATAACATCGTTCGTAAACGTTCCCTGTCTGGATGTTTATCTAATTATGTATTTATATACTAGTTCCCCCCTAGTTCGCTACATGGTATCTCATAACACAAGCTATGCCTACTTTGGGGCCATGTAGTTAGTGTGATTGTCTGGGGATTTTATATTTTTATATTTATAATATTTCTTCGTTATCAGATTGGAAGCCGCTTCAGTAGTCTGTGGTAATCTGAAACACGGTTATACTTTTTGGGGCCGAAAATAAAGCGAATGCATAGATTTAGTAGCCGTTCTAGCTACTTTGTTGTTTTTCGTGATGTAACCCTGAGATTTATTCTCTTTAACTTTTAATTTCACTTTAACCACTTATTATTTATTTGATATTCTTCTGCGACATATCTCCTGTTTTGGCTTATCATTGACTTTTGAGATTCCCTGTATTGAGATTCCCTGTTGGTTTATAAATTAACTAATCATTTTACATTAAAAATATTTAAAAAAAATTAAACGATGTCTGCATAGCTTCGTTTTTAATCTTTTCAAGATTAATAACTTGTAATAAATTTTGTGTGTGGTGAATTATAAGGGTAGATACATACCAGAACCAAAAGCTTCCACATACTGGACTTCCTGCGGCCGGACGTTGGCTTCTTTGTAGAAATTCGTGAGGAATGTCTTCACACAGTCAGGATCTCTGTAGAACCCGTATCTTGGGCCAGTTTCGTCTGTCAGAATAGAGGTGAACTCGCTTTTCACGTACATCACATCGGCATACACTCTGAAACAACCAGACAATTTAGATCGCTATAAAAATAGAGATTTGTATGAAAAAAATAATATTTTATATTTTTGACCAGATTATCAATGCAAATTTGCTATTTTTGATAGCAGTTTATTTATTCCTTTACTGTAGAAGTCTAACGGTTCATTAATGGACCAATAATGAACCGTTTTCCACGTAGGAAAATTCAAAAAGTTTACGAATTTTCAGTCGTGGAATCGCCCATTTTCAATCTTTAAATTTTCATTTTAAAATAGGTTTAGACATAATTAAACTGCCTATATAACGTCACGCCTGTATCCCTTATGGGGTAGGTTGAACACCAGTGGTCACAAGACCATCTGATGTCACGTTTGACAAATTTGGAGGTATTATAAAGATGGAGAGAGACTATTGTAGTGACAAGGAGTCAGCCTATCGCCCACAAAAACGCCTTTAAAACCTCTGTCCCTTAACTGAATTTTACAGTATGCCCGGGAAGAGAAGCAGCTGGCACATTCTATGTTTTTCTTTCGCTCCCAGTCCAGCATGGAAGCTACATTAATTATTTTAATTAAAAAGTAATGTCGAAAGTGCAATTGTATTATTGTTGTTCATAATTATATTTCACGTTCCAGTTTCTATAGTTGTTATTTAGTCACCAGCCAAATTTAAATGCTATTTTCTGATACGATATAAATTTACCTGCGTCTTTATTTTAGTATCGCTTAGTGGAAAAAAAGAAAGAAAATAAAGATATTGCACCACAAAGTATGTTACAAATACGACAAACTACGACGCGACATTTTATTGATAATACTACGACGTAGTACTACAAGATGTTTTGTAGTAGCTCGTAGTCGTCATTATTTTAATGGTACCTATTCATTCATAGTTTAGAGTGACCATGCTTTGCTTAATATGTAAGCGTATGTATAAAAATAAATACCTTTATTGCAAAAACGTTTCTATAAATGATACATATTGTGTAAAAAATTTGGCTGGTGACTAAAAAATCCTGTATAGACCTCGTTTATGGGTTTAATGTAGAAGATATTTTATTTAAAATGACCTTTGCCTTCAATTCGTACGCGCATAAACAAAAACGTCCTATATTTTCCGTTGTCGTGGGAATTTCGGGAATTCCAGAAAATATTAGCTCTCTACGCCCAATAATAATAGCAGTTTGGTATATACAGGGTTGTTTTGTAGGCCCTTGCCAAATTTAAATATTACGTATTTTGATATAATACGAATAACCTGCATTTTTATTTTAGTATCGCTCAGTAGAAAAAAGTAAAGATATGGCACCTTCATTTGTTTCACGAATAGTCGTTATTGATGAATGCCCTATACACAATACGATACTATGACGCGGCACTTTATTGATTACGTTTAATAATACTACGAAGACGTAGTACTACAAGATGTTTTGTCGCGCGACAAAACATGTTAACGATATGAGGTTGCAAGGTCACACTTTGAGTTCAGTAGTTATGCATACCTACAGGCAATAAAAAAAGTTACCTACACAAGTTACGTACAATCTTTTCTTCATACTTTTACAGGCTTAGAACCGGCAAATTGCAAAAGGTTTGAGGGATTTAATGTGAGAAAATTTAACATAATACTTTTAAGTGAATGCAAAAATAGATAGAAAGAAGAAGCATTTTGCACTTCGGCGTATTTAAAAAGATTGAATAAACTTATGTACATTAATTAAAGCTCTAATCTGTGTAATAAGTGATCAAAATGCATACCATTTTTCTCCAGGCAGAGTCTAGCACGTTTTAACGTAAGTATTTTCATGGGCTTTATTTAGCACTGCAGTGTCACTTTGTCAAATTCACACACTATTTGGTTTTTTAAATCTGAAAGGCTTCGAGCTTCGTTCTGATAAACGATTCCCTATTTGTAAACATTATCGATAGTTAGCGACGACTCACTGTCCAATAAACACATGCGGCGCAGGTTTCGCGGGCTCTCGCGAACGCAGCTGCATTACGCACGCTGCGCTTGCACTTTCGCCGAGGATGCGCGAGCTAGAGGTGAGGCATATTTATTATATTAGGTTCTCGGAACAGGTACATTTTTAAACTAATCCGTTCCTACTCCAAAGGCCTGAGGAACAGGTACATCCTAATACCTATCCGTAAATATAATTTCAGCTCTATTTATTATAACCGAGGTCTCAAAATAATGTGAAGAAAACAATAAATATCAAGGCCTATAAGGATTCGTTTAAATAGATTACCTTAAAAACGAAAAAAATGCAAATATTTAAAAAACCTATTCAATGAACATGAACAGGATGAACAGGATTACCCTGTTCCGAATCCGCTCCGTGTCCAAAGCGTTGTGAATCCAATACCTACGATCCTAATAGCTTATGTTAAATAATGTTTAACTAAGCTCTACTGTAAATTCGTATTCCACTAGAAATCCACACTAGCGCATTAATCAGCATGCTTGAGTTGCTGTCGTAATAACCGAGGTTCGATCCCTGGAACAAACTTTTTTTTTTTTGTTTTTGTTTTGTGATCTGGTGCTCACGGCCTCTGTCATGCTTGACCTACATACCATAGGCTGTAGGTTTTTTCCCGTCAACCTAATAATTTTAATTTGTTTTTCTATTATTTTTAGAAATGCCTACTTTTTCACAAAAAATATTGAATGTCCTTTATAACATTCAATTTGTTTTTAAGATCGATCGCTATTGGATATTTTTTATAATTTTACCTTATTACGATATATTAATGGTAAAAAGATCACATTAGGCACATAAGCATTTATAACCACGTTATTTACCAACTAATAACGTATGTATATAAAACTATTAAAAATTGTGCTAAGCGCCATCTAGGCAATTTCTCATAAATTAACAAATTCAGTCTTCTTCAGTCGTATAAATAGTTCGACTAAATACTCATAGATATCATCAAATTTTACTTTAAGATAAGTTGAAAACATGAATGACATTTAAAGTAGGTAGTTTTTATATATATCCCTAAATTGTGAAAACTCAGAGAATTTTTAGAAGTAAGTTAAAAAACTTAAAAAGTACTGTAGATTTTTTCCCGTCAACCAATTTAATTTAATTTTGTTTTTCTATTATTTTTAGAAATGCCTATTTCTATTTTTTCACAAAAAATATTGAATATCCTTTGTAACAATCAATTTGTTTATGAGATAGATCGATATTGGATATTTTTTTTTATATTTTATATAATATTATACCTTATTACGATATATTATTGGTAAAAAGATCACATAAGGTGCATATGCATTTATAACCTAGTTATTAACTAATTAATAACGTATATAAAACTATTAACAAACGTCTTAACTGAGACGCCGCGCCCGCCGCCGCCGGTCAGTATTTGTTCATCCCTGCTCCGAATCCTGTTCATTCCGAATCTAAACTTGATTTATATTAAACTTGCTTGATAGATTCGGAATGAACAGGATTCGGAACAGGGATGAACAGGGTAATATAATACTGACCGGCGGGCGTGGCGTCTCAGTTACTGACGTTTGACTAACAAACGGTAAGTCCGAGGTTCGAACCTGGCCCTGAATTTTTTTTAGTCTCATCTACCTAATTGTAATAGCAATAGTTTTAACATACTTTTATATTTATTTGATTATCATTATTTTTAGCAATCTCTTTTTATATTTTAGAGTAATTTCGTTGAAGGAAATCGTTTGTATGTTCGAATTTTCGAAACCTACTGGACATGTTTTTTTCTGAAATTGGTGTAACTGAATGACTGTAATTGATTGATGTAAATGTAACTTGATTTAAAATTTTTAATGGTTTTTAACGACTTCAAAAAAAAGAGGAGGTTATCTCTCTCTCAGTTCTCACACACAATTCAGGAAAATATAATTTTTTTTTTTTTATTTTCCGTATATAATATACCTGTTAACCTAACCTGTGGCCACCCATTAACCCATATAAAATGTGTGCAATGTGCATTGATTGAACTTTGATTGAACTCAATTAGCAAATATCTGTGGCCCTAGTGAAAAGGGATTTAAGTCAAAAAAGTCAACTTTAGAGGAGAGGCAAAAATCACACGGCGCGCTTAAATTTCGTGCTTGTCTTCTTGTTACATTTAAACCGCTAGGAAAAGAAATACATGTGATATTTTTTATAGGTAAACAGAGTATGATGTTTATTCTTATTGAGTAGTTTTTTGTGTAAAGTTGATAGTTTTTAAGATAGTGACTTATACCCACCACAAAATAAATTATTTAACGGTATAAAATAACTTATACCCCTTCTCCCATAAGTAAATTGTGAATTCTCTCATGTGAAAAAGAATATGCATTTGGAATGACTTTTATGATATTCAAGTAATTTAAAGAAATATTATAGGCTCTATTTATAAAAAAATAGTGATAAGCTGTGTACTTTAACTAAACGTAAAAAAAAATTGAAAATTCTGAAAATAAATATCTTGGCGTCTTTTTCACAAAGATTTTATTTGTGACGTGTGGTACATCTAGACTTATGTTAACTACTTTGTGCAACTTGTACCCATATTTTAATAAAAGTTAAACAAAAAGAAAACAAAATTATATTTATAAAATATAATTTTTATAAAATTATATTTAATTTTATAAAAATTATATTTAATATTATGTTTACAATTTTTTGTGTATTTGAAAAATATAAAAAATAAGTGAAACTCACATCCTAATCTGCATAAAAATCACGAATTAAGTGGAACAAAAAATAAAATTATTTTCCTGAAAATATTTGAGTATCTTATTGAAAACACAAAGAATCTTTCACGCGACTTCAAAATATAATTAAAAATAGATAAAAAAAAACATTCGAACTGTATCCTTCTTTGTAATTGAAAGCGCCCGACATTGTGATTTTTGATCATAGTTTCTGCTCTACGTTGGTGCTCTATCAGAAGCTTTTTATTTATTTCCCTCTCCACACCTTCACTGTATTTTATTTAAGTACATAAAGTATCGCATTCCACACATTTATCAACATAAGGCGCCTTAAAAGATAGATAGGCCCTGAAAACCCATGAGTAGATGGTCATTGATACTGGATTTTCATTCGTTTCACATTCGTAAACCTTGTACATGTCCTGAATAGTTAAATGGGGTGTTAAAAACTTTTTGTTTGTTTTCGATCGCCTACAGTGGATTTCATATACAGGGAATGATAAAATCTGTGCTTTTACATTTTCTAGCTTCTCGTCATGTATTTTAAAGGCACTGGGTTTTTTCCTCTTGTTGATTTAGATATAATCAAACCACCGCTTAGTTTCATTTTATCTGTCACAGTTTGGAAAAACTTGGAATTTCATTGAACGTTTTTAAAAACAACCCTTACAAATGCGATGACATTCTAAGTCCAACTTCAGGAAGAAATCGTTTCAATAATTCCTATTTTTGATTTGTAGCTTTTTCTTTTATCGTTATAAAACTACTTATGAACATTACACGCCTGTCGTAGTCACTTAAACTCCAGTAACGATCAAAAATATTTTTTCTAAACTCTTCAGGAATTCTTTCAGCACATTTCATTCTACAGGTTTCCAAACTTTTCATGTTTCGTTCTTTTTCCATTACTTGTCCAGTAAATATTCCCTAAATTTCTTTTCTTCTTTCTAATTTCTCTATCTTCTCTTCTTTCTTTTAAACTTTTCCTAGGTTTACGTTTTCGTCCTTGTATAACACCTTCTCTCTCCCAAAATGATGCATTATTGCTCTCATCTGAATCTGATTGAGGGATGATAACATTACGTCTTCCTTTTGCGCGCCTGGTTACTTTTGAATGATCTGAACCACTAGTGTTAGGTGTAGTTGGTATGTTATCATAACTACTTTCACCAGAATATTCGAGATCTGGGTATGGCAACATTGGCAACTCATCAACTAATAGGGAAAGAATGTCAAGATATATGAGATATGTTTCAGAATCAGTAAATAAATTATTGTCATCTTTGTCGGTGTCTGGCCTTAGGGAAAAGTTTTGGGATCATCCAGGCTTAGGAGACCATACTTTTGAACTGGTTGGTGAAACATTTTTTAAACATTCAAATATTGGGGAATACTCCATAGAACCTCCTGGCTTTGGTTGGAGAACAATCCTTAGAAAATCCTGACTTTGGAGAATGAGTAAACAGAGAACAAGTAGGTACAGATTCATCAATAAGGCAACCAACATCATTTATCATTTCCAGCTCTCGACGAACAAGATCAATCATTTGGATAATTCTACCTCTACCGGCCATCCTAAAAAGAAAATAATTCTAAGTAATTCCAAACAGAAAGCAATCGAACCCGAGACTCCGTGCACAGCAGTCGCACTATACTACTATTATACCCACGAGTAAACGATTACGTATTAAAAAAAAACTACTGTTTAAAATAATAATTCAATAAATTAAGTACGTAACGATATTATTTAATAAAAAATCATATCAAGATTATTTCATCTTTTGAGTTAAGTGCCTACTCAAATGGAGTATAGAAGATTTCCATATACCTAGCTACGTTCTTTAACACATAAAATTGATCGTACCTCTCTGGTGTAAAAAGGTATAGTTAGACTTGAGGCTGTTATTGTATACATTCACTACGACATAAACTACAAAAATATGTGTACGATCTAACTTACTCGCATAATAATTGATTTTTGCAGCGCGTCGACACAGGTTCTGCTCTGTACAGTGAGTGAGCGGCTGACTCACGTAAATTGAAAGCAATTCGTAGAATACAACTATAATTGTATCAAATTAAATTTATAAATTTCAACACAGCATTATGTGAATACTAATCTCAATAGAGTTACACTAGATATTTAGCCTTTATTTTGGTGAAAACAGATTGATTTCTAGTAATATTGTTCTTCACTAAGCCATTTTTAAGGACCAACTCTTGTTGTATTCCTAAACACCAATTAAATCAAAGCGTGGGTATCTTATATTAATTTAGATTAAAAAACACGAATATATTTTTAATTTTTCAGTTTAAAACAATACAAATGTACTTGAATCCGAAATTTGTAGTATTTTTTGTGTCAGTAAGACCCATATGCACCACATAACTTCTTTACTTTTAAAGATAACTTAGATCTCTATACATTAAACGATAGAGCATTTTTTTCTGATCATTTTGGTATACTTAACTCGTTTTCGACAAAATCGGACTTGTACCCGTTTTCACTAGGGCCACAGATATTAGGTCGGAACAGGATGAACAGGTATTTGGAATAGGTACTTTTAAATATTAGTATTAGTCGGTACAGGTACAGAATTTACCTATTCCAACCCATGTCTAGCGCGAGCGACTGAAGGTCATGGCAACAGACAAGTGTTTCCGGGTTTGCGACGGCGCCGCCGGCCGGTTTCGTTCACGTGCGAACATGTCGGTATCTTACCTGCTCGATGTAATGGCACTTATTGTCAAGAGGATACGATTGTTTTTTGAAAATTTAGACGTCTGTGTTGTAATTCATTCGGTTAAACAAGTTGTACCACTGCGCGTAGTCTTTATAGTATTCATTCGTAAAATGATATGACCATGTTGTGCCTAACATTTTAGTGAATAATTTGAATATCCGTGTAAAAAAATAACTACTTTTTTTTTGCAGAAATGGTTTCTATTAATGATACTTATTACGTAAAAAAAATTTGGTAGATGTTGTCAAATGAACCCTGTATATTAATAATGAATCTAGTGTATTTTACCTGAGGGCATCTTTAGATTTTTGCAGGAACAGGACATTGATGGCCTCGGACTTGGCGCAACCATCGGCGTTTTTGTCGAACGACTTGGTTTTTCCATCCACACACAGCTTCATGATCCTGAAGAAAATTATTAAAATCTTAAAGCGAATACTTGACTCATTATGATATAGCACTTTAGCGTTACCTATCAAACGCTGACAGAAACAGATTTTTTTTATTAAACAAGCTTAATTTTACGTGCAGTATCAAGTTTTCAGAAGAATCAAATAGTATTTTTTTGTGCTTTAGATGTACATGTTACATATGCACAGACTCCTGTTAGTTTCTCGAATAACACCTACACTGCAAATTAGAGGTGAGGCATATTTATTATATTAGGTTCTCGGAACAGGTACATTTTTAAACTAATCCGTTCCTACTCCAAAGGCCTGAGGAACAGGTACATCCTAATACCTATCCGTAAATATAATTTCAGCTCTATTTATTATAACCGAGGTCTCAAAATAATGTGAAGAAAACAATAAATATCAAGGCCTATAAGGATTCGTTTAAATAGATTACCTTAAAAACGAAAAAAATGCAAATATTTAAAAAACCTATTCAATGAACATGAACAGGATGAACAGGATTACCCTGTTCCGAATCCGCTCCGTGTCCAAAGCGTTGTGAATCCAATACCTACGATCCTAATAGCTTATGTTAAATAATGTTTAACTAAGCTCTACTGTAAATTCGTATTCCACTAGAAATCCACACTAGCGCATTAATCAGCATGCTTGAGTTGCTGTCGTAATAACCGAGGTTCGATCCCTGGAACAAACTTTTTTTTTTTGTTTTTGTTTTGTGATCTGGTGCTCACGGCCTCTGTCATGCTTGACCTACATACCATAGGCTGTAGGTTTTTTCCCGTCAACCTAATAATTTTAATTTGTTTTTCTATTATTTTTAGAAATGCCTACTTTTTCACAAAAAATATTGAATGTCCTTTATAACATTCAATTTGTTTTTAAGATCGATCGCTATTGGATATTTTTTATAATTTTACCTTATTACGATATATTAATGGTAAAAAGATCACATTAGGCACATAAGCATTTATAACCACGTTATTTACCAACTAATAACGTATGTATATAAAACTATTAAAAATTGTGCTAAGCGCCATCTAGGCAATTTCTCATAAATTAACAAATTCAGTCTTCTTCAGTCGTATAAATAGTTCGACTAAATACTCATAGATATCATCAAATTTTACTTTAAGATAAGTTGAAAACATGAATGACATTTAAAGTAGGTAGTTTTTATATATATCCCTAAATTGTGAAAACTCAGAGAATTTTTAGAAGTAAGTTAAAAAACTTAAAAAGTACTGTAGATTTTTTCCCGTCAACCAATTTAATTTAATTTTGTTTTTCTATTATTTTTAGAAATGCCTATTTCTATTTTTTCACAAAAAATATTGAATATCCTTTGTAACAATCAATTTGTTTATGAGATAGATCGATATTGGATATTTTTTTTTATATTTTATATAATATTATACCTTATTACGATATATTATTGGTAAAAAGATCACATAAGGTGCATATGCATTTATAACCTAGTTATTAACTAATTAATAACGTATATAAAACTATTAACAAACGTCTTAACTGAGACGCCGCGCCCGCCGCCGCCGGTCAGTATTTGTTCATCCCTGCTCCGAATCCTGTTCATTCCGAATCTAAACTTGATTTATATTAAACTTGCTTGATAGATTCGGAATGAACAGGATTCGGAACAGGGATGAACAGGGTAATATAATACTGACCGGCGGGCGTGGCGTCTCAGTTACTGACGTTTGACTAACAAACGGTAAGTCCGAGGTTCGAACCTGGCCCTGAATTTTTTTTAGTCTCATCTACCTAATTGTAATAGCAATAGTTTTAACATACTTTTATATTTATTTGATTATCATTATTTTTAGCAATCTCTTTTTATATTTTAGAGTAATTTCGTTGAAGGAAATCGTTTGTATGTTCGAATTTTCGAAACCTACTGGACATGTTTTTTTCTGAAATTGGTGTAACTGAATGACTGTAATTGATTGATGTAAATGTAACTTGATTTAAAATTTTTAATGGTTTTTAACGACTTCAAAAAAAAGAGGAGGTTATCTCTCTCTCAGTTCTCACACACAATTCAGGAAAATATAATTTTTTTTTTTTTATTTTCCGTATATAATATACCTGTTAACCTAACCTGTGGCCACCCATTAACCCATATAAAATGTGTGCAATGTGCATTGATTGAACTTTGATTGAACTCAATTAGCAAATATTAGGTCGGAACAGGATGAACAGGTATTTGGAATAGGTACTTTTAAATATTAGTATTAGTCGGTACAGGTACAGAATTTACCTATTCCAACCCATGTCTACTGCAAATGGTAACCCAGTCGCCCGGCTCTTACGGCATCACATTCCTTATGGTCTCTGCCCAGCCACGACAAATATTGCAAAAACTACAGCCTAGGTAATTCATCATCATCAACCAGAGAGATTTTTTTAAATCTACCGCCAAATATTACCGCTCCAACCTTTTATGTTCTGGCAATATTTTATAAATGGCCTGTTCTTTCCTAAGTCCGTGGTCAACTTCGACCTTATTGAGAGATTGTGGTGAAACTACCATTATAGTTATGAAAGTGAGGACGTATAAAGGTAGTCTACTAAGTAAATATAGCTGAGTCATTTACAACTCTTCTTGCGCGATTTAATCAACGTACAGCGACATCTATCGAATAAAAGCAAACTAAACTTTGTGTATTATTAATGAAAGTTTGGATGGATGGATGTATGCATGTCTGGATGTTTTTTCCTCTATCACGGCACAACGGCTTAATGGATTTGGATGAAATTTGGCATAGTGATAATTTACAGTCTAGAATAGTAAATAGGCTATGTTTTATCTCGATATTCCCGCTAGTCTATAATAAAATATGCAAATTACCTGCCATAATGCACAGAACTCTGCGGATGTAGACACAAGTTCGCTCCTCCTACAATGGCCGCTTCACATTCTCCTCTGGTAATTGCCAAATAAGCTTGTTCTAAAGCAGCAATCGAACTGCAGCACGCCTCATCGATGGACATGGAAGGACCCTTCGCGTTGAGCCAGTAGGAGATGCGGTTGGCAAACATTGTTTTACTGCATCTGTTAAGTTATACTGAGTTAGTATGAAGTATCAGAAAACTATCGTTTTATAGATATTTCATGTCACGAAGAGAGTTGCGAGAGTATTTAAGTTCACAATTTGTTTATCAACTGTTATAGCCGTAGATTAAAGACACATTATTCTTGATACTCGCAGCTAACTTCAGACGCGTACTCATAAAATGAATTTTCTATACCAATTTTTGTTTTTGATTAGCTATCTGAATTTTAGTCAACTTTTTTCAATCTGCAATATTTTGCTTAGTATTAATTAGTCTGTTGTCTTTATAACTGCCAAATAATCTGGCATTACTCTAAATCTGGCATTGAGTTTTTGCGAGAATCGTCGCGCTGGTTTTTTTAGCCACTACGCCTTGCAACAACTTCAGAGGGGACAGATGCTTCAGATGCTTGGCGAGATCTATAAGATCTACCTTTAAAGACACGCCCTATGGTCTAAGTTCAAGTTTATGAATATCCTAACCAATCATACCCGATTTAGGCTGATCAAATATTGTTTGTTTTTAAAAGTCAATAAAATAAAGACATTTTTACGTCATACTGGTTGATAACTTTCTCCAACACGAAATCTCTATCATGATCATACTCGTACATAATACATAACGTCGAGCCTGTATCCCATATGGGGTAGGCAGAACACCAGAGGTTATAAGACCATCTGATGTCATACTTGACAAATTTGGAGGTATTATAAAGATGGAGACAAGAATTGTACTGACAGGGGGTCAGCCTATCGCCCACAAAAACGCCAATAAAACTTCTGTACTTTTACTGACTTTTACAGTATGCCCAGGAAAAGATGCAGCTGGAACATTCTATGTTTTTCTTTCGCTCCCAGTCCAGCATGGAAGACAACAGTCAAAATTTTATTTAGTTTCTTACCCAGCGATACCAAAACCAGTTCTAGAGCTGGCAACATAGAAGCAAGCCTTTTCCGTCTCAGAGAAGCATGTTCCAATGTAAACTCCCACTTTTTTACCGGAAAGATGTTCGGGGCTTACACCTGGAAAGAAAAACCCTGTTACCTGGGAAATGCAAAAAGATGGCACTGGCAGGCAACTTCTCTACTCTACATCAATTGTTTTCCTTTTTTTGTGTTATTCATTGTAAATAACACAAAAAAAGGAAAACAAAAAAAAATGTTGTCTTCCCTCTGCTCGTGGCGATATTTCGCCTACGCAAGATGAGGATATAAATAGAGTTACGCCAGTTTAGAGGCCATAAATATTATTTCTATGGGGAAACTTAAATTTGGAATAATTGATTGAATCAGGCGTTACTTTGTGGAAATCCATGACAACTAATATAAAAAGTTGCTTTGCTAATTCCGCGACTTGTACTTGCACTAGTGATGCAGGATTTTCATGCGTAGGTTCACCGCCCTCCCTCCCTTAAGCAAGAAGCAAGACATGCAATGAACACACACTTGGAACCCCACACCACAAGCTATCACCGACACGTGTTTCGCTTCAACCAGAAGCATCCTCAGGGCGCAACGAGTTCGGTGGTGGTCGGTACAGTCGGTACAAGTCGCGGAATTAGCAACGCAACTTTTTATATTAGTTAAATTTGAAAATCTATTAATTTTGCATAAGTTGTGAAACATATGTTGTTGGGATTGACGTGGGGAAGCCGCCTGCATGAGTTGATGTGCTGATTTTAATAAACTCTGCATAAATGCAATTTCTTGCTGGCATCGAGAATAAGATTTTTTCACTATGATTTAATGTATTTACGGGATTCTTACCACGATTTCCGATTTTATTTTCGCACGTCCGATATTTCGATGCTGTTACAAGCACCATGAAATCGTGGTAAGAATCCCGTAAATACATTAAATCATAGTGAAAATAACCGCGATAGTTTAAAACAATTATAAGATTTTTTTATTAATAAAGGTACATTCGGTCAAAAAAATGGTGTGCCTCCCTAAGGTTGCTTGCTGCTTGCAGATTGATAGGTGATAAAGAATAGTTTTGCTTGCAGATCGATCTGAAATCTTCCATTACCATCTTTATCTGATTGATGATTATAGTTTATTACAGCTGTTCTTAGTTTGAACCTTGTTGTAAAGTGCTATGTCTAGGGATCCAAATCAAAACTGATATATTACTATCTTGGCCCAATGTACGTGAGGAATATATTTACGGGGCGGACAGAGAGAAGATATGTATTTAATAAATTTAGATATGTATTAGACGTATGAAAAATTAACATACCAGCATCATAAATAGCTTGATACGCCTGTTCCAGAATCTTCCTTGCCATAGAATCCATAGAATTTCCCAATCGGTAGTGGACCTTAAAGAACTGGGCATCAAAACGGTCTAAGCCTGGCACTTTTCCACTGCATTGAGCTACCTCTGGATGATTGTACTTGTAACGGACATTTTCAGTAGAAACTGGGTTGATCTGTTTCAAGAAAATGTAATATAAGTTAGATTATTCTGTTTTTTTTTCTTAATTTGTAAATAAGTAGCATATATTTCTAAATAAGTTCACTTGGTGGAAAAACTTTGATAAGCCGGCTGGTGTAGCGGTAACATACATTGCCTTCTATGCCAGAGGTCCTGGGTTCGAATCCCGGCGGCGGCGGACATTTGTGTGATGAACACAGATGTTAGTTGTCCAGTCATGGATGGTTTATATGTTTATTTAAGTTTATTCTAATAAAAAATATGTATTTATTGAATATGTATGTTTATATATTTCTTAAGTATATTAGTTATCTAGTATCCATAACACAAGTTCTTTAAGAAACTTAATTTGGGCTAGATAATGATATGTGAGTGTCAGAAATATTTATTTATTTATTTATTTTATTTTTATTTAAATTAGCGCATCACCTCTTGCAGGTAGCTTATCCACATCAAGCCCAACATCATTTGTTTTACGATATTTTAAAAGTAATAGATTTTAAAATTTAACTTTTTCCATACAAAAAAAATATTGCCTCTAAACTGGAATAACTGTATTTACTCTGAGCGTAGGTATTTCACTCACCTTTCGCAGGCAACATGCATTACATGCAAGGAGCAGAGAATATTTTTTCATTTTTTTTTGTTTTTTTTTTATGTTATAAAAATCAGTCGTAGAAAGTTATAAAAATAATAGTCGTAAAACAAAGTTTGTTGAAATTGATGTAGAGAGGCCTGCAAGAGGTGATACGCTTATTTAAAATTAACCCTGTATACTGCTCGCTTAGCCTCATGAGAAGGCTAACCTTGCGAACAGTTTCCGGCCCGCGTTATCCTTTGATCATGACTGAAGCATGGATTAGCTGTCAATTTCCCAAAGAGAACTTTTGAAAATGTACTTTGCGTTTCAAATAAGAATAGGACTGGCTTAGCGACATATTGTGACGTCATAGCTATATAGCTATCGAATTTATTTACAATAAGATACAAAAATTATTCCGCGTTTTCAATTTCTTCCATTCCACTTAATGATTAAAATTCGTTGTCTAATGTTGGCATAGCTTCCGAGCTTTTTCACTATGCATCCGCTTTACCTTCGCGCGTAAATAAAGTTAAAAAACTAAATTAATAATAAAAACAAAAATAATAATACAAAGTTTTTATTTCTATTACATATAATACCTACTTTGGTAAACAAAATAAAATAAATAGTAAGTAGCTATTTTTATCGAAAAAACAAAAAATGCATTTTTTACCTCAATTTTCAAATGACTTTTGACAGATAGATTTCATTGACGTTCCCATACTCATTTGAATCGCAAAGTTAATTTAAAAAAAAAAATTAACTATGCGATTAAAAAAAATAGAGTTCAGGTCTAAATAAGCTTTTATAAGACGAGCCTAAGTCCTCAAAACCCAAATTTACCCGTAGTGTATCTTCGCGTGTCCATACGTGTGAGAACATGACGCTCCTTACTGCCGGAATGGAATTGCGGAGACCAGAGTCACATAGTAATAACTGGTGATCGCTCAGCGACAGGCTGATCCGACTTTTCTTGACTAAAATCTGTTTATTGAATTGGAAGAACTGCAGAATTACAAGATCGTGCTTGTAATTCTACAGTTCCTCCAAAAAAAGTTCCTACGGACGGAACTGTTCTTAACCAGGCCTGGCTCACTCCGCGCGGTACATCCGTTATTTACCTACAGCGAAGCGCTCCGCCGGCGCATTTCGAATGGGTCGTGTATCACGCGCGCGCTCGTCGGCACATTGTAGATACCTACCTACCTAATAGCACTCACAGTAATTCTATGATCGAGGTCGCAAATAATATTTAAAAATGGACATAAAAAGAAACAAATATTCAATTAGATTATGTTTAGATTTGATTATGTTCAATGTAGCAAACAAAACATAGGTAGTATTACTAATTATTCGTCGTAACTTTTTTTTCATTTTGAACTTTAGGTAAGTTAAAACAATATTTTTTATAAAGGTAGAATAACAGTAATACCTACATCGGTAGATACTTAATTACAAATAAGGAGATTAATTATTCTTCACTAGGCAGCAACCCTAACAGCGTAAGAAAAGATAAGAGGCATGCGATAGAAAGAGACAAAACTTCTAGGTATATAAATTTGCAGGTACGTAATGCTGTGCGAGCTGAATTCCACCGTATCGCGTCGTAGCAAGACTCGAATTTATTTAGATCTTCTTGCGGAGTAAGGGCGCTTGTACACGCTAAGAAAATTTACCGTGCCTGCGGCAGACAAGACAATTTCTTCGTGTAGACGACAAGAATTTTGTCTGTTCCACACACGAAAACTTTTCGTGTCTTCCGCAGACAAGAACAATGGAAACGTGTACACGACATGATTTTTTTCGTGCAGTCGTCAGTCGGTCAGTGATTGGGTCACTTGACTAGCACAACAAAAACTACCTGGCCTGGCTGGCTCAACCCTACTTCACCGCCCCCGCCGCTCCGCAACTACGTTCGCCGCGTCGTGTCTTGCGCAGACAAGATTTTTTTCGTGTACCGCTGCGAGCAGTGTACACAGTTATTTTCTAGTTACGACACGAATTCTTGGGTAGGCCCAGCGTTTTTTCTTAGCGTGTACAAGCGCCCTAATTCTTCTGTACCAACGGTACTATTACTTATTCTGTGTCTTAACGCAATTTCAACCCTTACTCAATATCACGACATCTTACAATACTATTATAATTGAAATTATAATAAAATAACTTACCTTATTATAAAGTATGTTCGACAGGTCCTTGACATGGCTTGAGCTAGGATACAATCCGGAAATACCGGAAATGACAACTCGCTCAGATTCCGGTATCAACTCCGGCTTCACTTCCGGCAAGACGGTCGCCGCGTGTTCTTGGGGAGTGGGCGCCATTTTGTATCAACTATAGAAAAATATACAGCTTATTATAAAATTATAAAGGCATTGAGCAAAAATAAGTGAAGATGTGCAGTAGGTATATTAAAAAGGCAATACTGCGAAAACGAGAGGTTACTTATTATAAAAAAAATGCAATAATTATGAATTGCGATTATACAATGAGTTTGAAGTTTCATAACTTTATTACAACTCTGTTATATAACTCTGCAATGAAAACCTTATAATTATAACAATCATTTATTTGAGACAAGGGGCTCGTCGATCAATACAAAATTGTAGTACAATAAAAAAAGCCAATGTGAGGAACGTTAGTTAATTTATTCAAAATACAGTCAATGGACTATTCAAATGGCATACAAATTTAAGTACGTACATCATTATTTATAGTTTAACAAATACAATTACTCCCCTTACTGACCTCATGGTGACCTATCCATTGGGCCCATTCTGAACGACCACATTTTATCAAGCACTTAGTAAAAAAACGAATTAATTAAATAGTTTCTTAGGAGCTCATATTCAAAGGCCGTACAGCATTGTAGCCAACGTTCAAATTGGCGGCGTTCTTAAAAAGGGCCTCGTTAAAAGTACCCGTAACCGGCGATCATGTATGAAAAGATTAATGAACGTGGAGGAAGCGAAAGAGGTATGTCTGGATCGAAGCAATTGGTGTTCCCTTGTCTCTGCCTACCCCAAAGGGAGACAGGCGTGAGGTTATGTATGTATGTATGTACAGCATTGTAGCCCTGCCTGTCTATGTCTAGCAGTTTTAACATAATAGTATATTATGTAACAAGTGAGCGAAGTTGCTAATTACAGTCGAGGCTGTGATTTGAGCCCGAGCCGCAGGCGAGGGCTTAATAATGAGCCGAGACTGTAATTAGCAACGCTCACGAGTTACATACGACGTTTTTCAACACACTTGTGAGTAAAAGACAGACATACGTGGTCATAAAATAACAAACACACTTGATAACAAAGCTGTGAATTGTGATTGAAAAATGGCGCCGAACCTCGCGCATGCGCGTAGGTTTTTTTTTCCGTCAAATGTGTCAATGTCTGTATAGCATATACAGCCTATTTTAAGTGAAAATGTTTAATTTGGAGTGGTAAATGCAAATATTTTAATATTTTATGACAAATGATTGTAAATTGTGAATAATTTGTTTAATATACAAATTTATTTTACTTATATAAGGCGCAAACATTTAAAAATGTATAGGGATTTGAAGTGGTATAAAACCTCTTTGTTGTTTCTGAAAATATTTAGTGTATAACCCGAACCAATAAAATATGCTCTGTTTTCTCGCATGTTATTTGCACAAAGGTACAATTCAACTTTGTAGGATTCATTATATTATGCACTAGGGTATAATATATTATGCACGCGTGACTTATAGCCCAGTTTATAGTTCTAAACTCAATAGAATAACGCTCACTTTACGAGCAAGTGTATTGAAAAAAAATAAGTGTCCTAGTAGTATACATACATAGGTACTACTAACATAGGTACAGTTAATTTAAAAAAGCTGATTTTTAAAGTTAATTTCGTTTAATTAAATTGTAACTTTAGTAATGTAAAAGCAAATAGCAAACAAAGTTTATTTCTACCGGTAGCTTTTTATAAAAATGCCCGGAATTTTTCTTTGCAACACGAAAGATAATTCACTTAAATTTTTGACTTTTTGCTGTAATTTCTGTATTTTTTTTTTTGCTTTAAAGCTCTACGCCAAGTCAAATAGAAGAAAAGTTTAAAGTTACAAGTACAACGGAAAATCTGATAATATTATTCTCAAAAAAGAACTTCCGCAACTGGTGTTTGTAGATTGTTTTTTTACAAAAATTAGAAAACAAAGCCAGAAATTAGTTATAACTAGTCATTTATTTTTTGTCAAAAGATAATAAATCTTCATAACTTCAATAATCTGATATAAAGTATAGATTAGTATATTATGTAACAAGTGAGCTAAGTTGCTAATTACAGTCGAGGCTGTGATTTGAGCCCGAGCCGCAGGCGAGGGCTTAATAATGAGCCGAGAACCTCGCGCATGCGAGTAGGTTTTTTTTTCCGCCAAATTTGTCAATGTCTGTATAGCATATACAGCCTATTTTACGTGAAAATGTTTAATTTGGAGTGGTAGATGCAAATATTTTAATATTTTATAGCAAATTATTGTAAATTGTGAATAATTTGTTTGATATACAAATTTGTTTTACTAATATAAGGCGCAAACATTTAAAAATGTATATGGATTTAAAGTGGTATAAAATCTCTTTGTTGTTTCTGAAAATATTTAATGTATAACCCGGATCAATAAAATATGCTCTGTTTACTCGCATGTAATTTGCACAAAGGTACAATTCAACTTTGTAGGATTCATTATATTATGCACTAGGGTATAATATATTATGCACGCGTGACTTATAGCCCAGTTTATAGTTCTAAATTCAATAGAATAAGGCTCACTTTACGAGCAAGTGTGTTGAAGAATATATTTTAATCAATTCCAATTGCAAAGAAAAGGACTTAAAAGATGCGATTAGTTCATAATCACAATTGATTTGTAATTTCTATTCTCCATAATAAATGATCAGTGAAATTCATATAAAAATTAATTTACAAAAAAAAACTCTGTATAAATAAATGTCAACCGTATTTATTTATTTATTTTTGGAGAAAGAAAAAACAGATACTTATTTACAATGTGGTTAGTAAAAAAGAGTCAAATATAGTGTTAGTTAATTGTAAACTCCACTGAGAAAAGAAGAAAGAAATTTACACATACACAACTTCACGCCTGTATCCCGTATGGGGTAGGCAGAACACCAGAGGTAATAAAACCATCTGATGTCACGTTTGACAAATTAGGAGGCATTATAATAGTGAAGAGAGACTATTGCAGTGACAGGGGGTCAGCCTATCGCCCACAAAAAAGCCTCCCATAACACCTCGGTCCCTTAACTGACTTTTACAGTATGCCCGGGAAGAGAAGCAGCTGGCACATTCTATGTTTTTCTTTCGCTCCCAGTCCAGCATAGAAGCAATTTAATTAGAATTTTAATTTAAGAATTAAATTTTAAATTAGAAATTTAATTTAAGAATTTACATTTCGAGCACACCAATAACTTATTGAGTTATTCGTTTGTTGGACGAATTCAAAGAATTACCTCAAATTGGTTATTTTAACTGACTGTATTTCTCAAAAACTTATATAAAAAAAATTAATACTAACTTAAAAATACTGAGACTCATTTTAAATCGATAAAAATATTTTCTTTATTCCGAACACACAAAGGATAATTAAGAGGTTTTAACAATCACGTTTTTTTAACTCTATTGTTATAACTCACTGTCTCCTTAAAATCTCATTACAATTCTAATACATAATATAAAAAAACGTACCAATTTAAAATCCAAGAGGCACAGCGCACAATCGAACTACGACTAGCCACGAAATCTATTATTCTGCTTTATTTATAAATTCCTAGTTAGGGGCCATAAAAAGATTTAATTAGATTGAGAATTTACACTTGCTTTAAAGAAATCGATACGGGTTCCGACAAAAAATTAGAATTTCATATTTCCTCCTGCATACAATACACTGCTACCTATTGTTTACTTTATTAATGTATCTAATTTATAGTGGAAGTAAATTAATTAGAATATTTTATTTGTTAACGGTACATCCGTTAAGGATTAAGTTGAAAAGTCAAGTTGTGTATCCATGTCTAAAATGTCCGGAGCTCTCGATTGTACTTTGGCTGATTTTTCCTTCATTGTTCCAGAGAAATCCAAAAATCGTTCTTTAAGAATATTATACGCTTATGGATGCATAAAAGACATCGTGCCAAAACCTGGTAAACTATTATGAGGCAATATGTGTCCATGATGAGTACTCTAGAAATTGACGAAGTAAATTAAATATGCTACAAGCATTGACTCCGTTTCATCATCACCAGCTGGGCAAAGACCTCACATCCAGCGTTTACCGGGGACCTTGACCTTGGTCCATCTTGCGGGGGCCTCCCGACGCTGCGTCTCCGAATACGAGGCCGGCGAGAACCCCCAACGGCCATCAGTTCTGCAAGATAATATGTGCCCTGGCCATTGCCCTGCCCCGTCAGCTTTGCAATTCTTCTGGCTATGTCGGTGATTTCGGTTCGCCAACGGATCTCCATATTTCTGATTCGATTTTGAAGAAAGCTTCGAGTACAGGCTTGCTTATAAGCACCTTAGTCCATACGTCATCACTGGTAACATACATTTATCAAAAAAAGGATTTTACATAGTTTCTCGAACGTTGCACACCCGACCATTAACCTCTTTTTCAAAATTGGACCTACCTAAATGAACTTCACGTAAATATGCCTTGTGCAGGTGATTGCTTCCCTATAATGTCTTCTTTGTCATCTGAGGCACCGGATTACCTAGCGTGCCAGTGTGGGATAGTGAACTTTAATTCGCTAGCTAAAGTTTGGGTGTTTAATCTGATAATCCACAGTCCTTCTTTATTGTATCTTTTTCACAAGCTTTTGGAGACTTTGTGACGAATTAAGTCCCAATAATTTATTACTATAATTAGGTCTTAGCCCGACAATTTGCGACTCTAGCTTAAGCAGAAACGTCTAACATGTAAGACACACAAAAGCACTATGGCCATTATGGAATTTTTTAAATATTCAGCTATTGGTTGGCCATATCCCTATAACACGAATGTAGATAATAACAACTCATTATAGTTAACTACGATTTGATATAACCGACACCGATCCTTTCAAACGACAAAGGGACGCATTTTAATGAAAAAAGAATTTTAGAACGCGTGACCTATTGTCACTTTTTATTGTCATTTGTTTTATAATTTTTGCCTTTATAATACAAGCGACATCCCATATCACATACTAAAAGTAACTTAAAGGATATTCCCAACCGGCTCGATGATATTATGCCGTAAAAGCCGAGAGAGTGGAGAGATCAGGTTTAGACGTGCTGGATTAAACAAAAATTAAGTAGGTTACTAAAAGATTAAGTGGGTGCAAGATGGGTTCACTACGCCTCCCCGAAATACGATTGAACTTGTTTATTGTCAAAAACATTTCTGTTTCTGCAATGGAGGAGAATGTATGGGGGTTGGCTCTCAGCAATTACGCAAGTGGTAATCTCTCGGAAATCTCGCACATCGCAAATTTAAATATAGGTAACCTGTGTGTTTTAAAGGCGTTTTTGTGGGCGATAGGCTGACCCCCTGTCACTACAATAGTCTTTCTCCATCTTTTTAATACCTCCATCTGACGTCACGTTGTCAAAAGATATAATTTTCTTTCGTCAGAAGATATAATAACGATATTTGTACAGATTCTCGAGGTATCAGCAAAATGCTGAAAAAAGGAACCATTAAATACCCCTACAACGTCCTTCTGGGGCTTATAGAAGATTAATCTGGATTCCAACTGTGCTAATTTTTAGAACTACACGAATTTCCCCCACCGTTCTTTTCGTTAAAAAGTCTCACTAGCATGCGACCATCGATAAATACTCGAATCGACAAGATAAATATTATTTTGTTATTTTATCCTATCATGTTAGCTTACACGCGCACCATAATAGATAGAATTACTCGATTTGACACCATGATTAAGCCACAGAATCAAAGATGCCAAATTCTTAAGAAAATACATACTTAGTGCCATATTCTAAAAAAATATCGATAAAAGGCCCGATTTATCTCGATTTTACTCATTTTCTCGAACTTATTAAGTTGTGTATTTCAAAAAATAACACACTGAACCCTAAAAAACATACGTCCAGAACGAAGATCTAACATTGTAACACAAACAGCTGTATCTGACTAATTTTACCTACTTCGACAAAAGCGAAAGTCAATGTACTTACTTGAAAAGTTTGTTAGTTTATCACCTGAAACTAAGTTAATTCGAAAAGTAGCTCATTGAACCCTAACGATAGCTGAATCATGCTGCGGTTTTTTTTATTGATCACTAAACTCGCGTTTATTTAATCTCAGCTGATGGAAAGCGAAGATGGGGAAAATATGTTCCTCAAAAAATATTGCTATGAAATGAAATGAAATATTTTATTCGTCATAAGACCATCGAATGGCCGCTTAATGACATCACAATTTTGTACTTCGGCTTTAACAAGGTGTTGATAGTTATTGAATAAGATATTACAGTAGACCAAGAGACAAAAAAAGCTGGCGGAAAAAACTCTTGGCACTCTTTTTCAGTCAGGATTATACGAATTAATACAAATAGGTACATACAGTACAAATTGATCATGACATGAAAAAAAACAAACACAAGACAGCTAATTGTGAAAGCCAATGTCATGCCACAACCAAATTCCTTACATACTAGGTGCATTGAGCTATGGATATACAACACGAACATGACAAACTGGGACCAGAGTATTTAAACAAGAATGGAATAAAATAGCCATTGTATCATCTGGAATATATCGCGGTTGGAGCGGTGATAATTGGCGGCAGATTTAATGTAAAGTGTAGCCAGGAGAACCCTGAAGTTACCCAAACGGGAGCCACACGGTCGATGCCTTTTACAACGTGGTTATCGAGGTGCTGTACAACTATTCTAAGACGAACCTATCTGAGCTTAGTTCGTTAATAAATAGGTTCTCAGGTTCTCAAACATGCTTGGAAATTTGAGCATTATTTTGACAACCTTCTTCGAGATAAATTGAACTTGCTGTATTGGTCGAGCAGCGGCCGGAAATAGTTGTATGAAAATCCATATATCCAAATAAATTACTATGTAAAATCACATTTGTCGTGTAATTTAAAAATGAAACGATGTTCTACTCCGCAGCATGGCGACCAAAAGTATATTACATTATAACTTATTACAAAGGTTTAATTTAAATTTCGAAATTACTTGCACATAGACAAAAAATACTTTATCGCGTAAAAAACTGTTGTTATTAGTTTTTCGTCAACTTCGTCATTGTATTTTCAAATAAAAGTTCTGAATTGTACTTGTAGGGACATACACACATACATTGTATTGTATTACATGTTGTTAGGTTAAGTTTGGTTTACTTGTTAGTCCGCGTGGTATTAAAAGGTCAAATAAATAAGTCAAGTATTATTACGTATTTCATTTTATTAGTAGTGAGTGACCTATCTACCCAGTCATTTATACAGAAAGTATATCCAACAGTGGTGACCCCGAGAATTGAACACAAAAGTGACATTCAAGAGTGTTAGACAGTGTCAAAACTAATAAAATAGACTTGTCTCGTGTGCGTATTATAAAGTGCCGACTGAAATCCGTTTTCGTGTACAAGCTATTATGACGACCCTAAAAGTGACTGAACCAAAATTAGTTCTAGTATTTCAATCGGACATGGCGCGAATTTCCGTAGCATCAAGGATTCCGGAATTTTGGACAGACCAGCCCCGGTTGTGGTTTGTCCAAATGGATGCAATTTTAGCTCCTCAGATGAGGCCAGATATAATCTAGATATAACTAAGCTGGGAAAAGAGGTTGTTGCTCAAGTAAGCGATTTCCTGCTAAAGCCGCCAGAAGAGAAGAAGTATGAGAAGTTGAAAGAGCGCTTACTTGCTATTTTTGAAGAAACGGAGACGCGAAGGTTACAGAAACTGATAGGAGAGATGGAGCTGGGCGAACAGCGGCCTTCACAATTATAGGCAAAAATGACTGACCTGGCCCGCAATAAAATCTCTAGTGAAACACTAAGGATACTTTGGCAAGGACACTTCCCACAGGTGGTGCGCGCTGTACTTACTGTAGCAGAGGATGGCGGACAAGATCGTCGAGAATATCCGACCGCTGCCGATTAATGATAAATTCTGCCGATAAATTCTTTTGTATTATTCTAAACTAACAATAATGAAATATTAAAAATAATTGGCTCGCTAAAAAACAGTGGTTCTACCGGTTGGGATAATATTTCATCAAATCTATTAAAAAGATTTTCAAGTGTTTTGGTTATACCCATTACGCATATATGTTACCTCAGTATCTCCAGTGGTGTCTTTCCAAAGGTACTGAAAGAATCGGTGGTAATTCCCATTTTCAAGCAAGGTGACTCAAATGAGATCTCTAATTATCGCCCTATATCACTACTTCCAACTTTAGCCAAAATTCTAGAAAAAATAATAAACAATAGAGTCATAAATTATTTAGATTCTAATAACCTCCTATCTGAAAACCAATTTGGTTTGAGACGAAATAAATCAACTGCAGATGCAATTGATGTTTTGGTCACGGAAATTTTCAAAGGCCTTGATAGCAAACAAAGGTGCCTAGGTGTATTTTTAGACCTAGCCAAGGCCTTTGATACCGTCTCGATTCCATTGTTACTCATTAAAATGGAACAAATTGGCGTAAGAGGTCTACCTTTAAATCTAATTTGGAATTATCTATCAGACAGGATGCAATTGGTCAAAATCAATAACTCATATAGTTCTAAGGAAAAAATCAATTACGGAGTTCCTCAGGGTTCTGTACTCGGCCCAACACTATTCTTAATCTATATCAATAATATTTGCAATGCTGGCATCCAGAACCTGACGATACAGTGTTACTTTTTAAAGGCACCTCGTGGAATGACATCAAATATTATGCTGAGATGGGTATGACCAAAATAATGAATTTATTAAATAATAATTTACTATCTCTCAACCTAACTAAAACCAAATATATCCCATTCTCGATTTATTCTCACCATTCACAACAAATTTCTACTATGTCTTTGAAGGCACACACATGTAATAATAACAAAGATAATTGTAATTGTTTTACACTTAGTTCAGTGGATAGTATTAAATACCTTGGGATCATAATTGATAAAACTCTCAATTGGAAGGCGCATATTGGCAACTTAAAAAGTCGCACACGAAAATTAATACCGGTCTTCAAAAAAATTCGCCATTTAGGATGTAAACATACGAGCAAAATTGTGTATTATAGCCTCTGTCAGTCGCTACTTACCTCTGGTATCATTGCTTGGGGAGGGACACATAAATCTACAGTGTTAAAACTAGAACGGGCCCAACGAATTATTATGAAAGTAATACTGTTTAAGCGCCTGAGACACCCCATATCAGCGCTGTACAAAGAGTTGCCTATCCTCACCGTTAGGCAATTATACATTAGGGTAGCTATTTTGAAACAACACACAATAAAGCGCTTTATTTGGTAATGTATTAACTATTACCCGCTACCTTATATCTAAAACTTTTACACTTACACACCTATACATAAGCACGTAGATATACATACATATATACTATTATGACCTAATCACAACCCCTATTTTTCTCACTTTGACCTTTATTTTGTTCTTATAAATCATGTTTCTACTTTAGTTTTACTCTTGTTGTAATGAAAACACTATCTGCAATCTTCGGATATACTGTGCAATTTTTTGCGTCAAAGTTTTGTTCACGCTGCGCAGTTATAGTTACCGTGAATGCCGGGGACACCTACCCCCAATTTAATTTGTGTTAATAGTTTGAGTTACTAGTTTTAAAATGACATCATTCAGGTTCCATATAGTCTCAGGCCGTCGTTGAGACAAAATTCTTGTATATCTTATATCTTTATGTGCTGCTGATTTTATTGTAGTTTAACATGTTCTAATTAAGTTCTAACCATTGTGATATTGAAATGGCTCATATTTTACGTGTGAAAAAATATTTAAAATTCGGAAAGCTGCCATGCTCAAATATATCATGAACGTTTCTATAATCTGTCAGTCAGGCACAAAACGAGCTGATTGATCTGGTTGATCAAAACAAAGTCAGTCTAAGGATGGTGCTTCTTATAAAAAAGATAGATATTTTAAATCAATTTCAAACACAAACTAATAAATCGATTCACAAAAAAAAACAAAAGTTTTTATTTGTTGCTTAGCTCTCGTTCAATTCCGAACCCCTCTACTCCAAGTTAAATCTTTTTTGAGTTTATTCAAGCAAAACCTTTTTTTATCGGAACCGAAAAAATTGAAGGTTGATCTTACATTGTAAAATATCGATTCATTGAATCGATTCAGTCCTTCAGATCGATAAAAAAAGATCGATCTTTAGCCCAAAAAAAATAGTTTTTCGATTAATCGATCTCAGATCGCAATCCAAAAATCAGTCGGTCTGCACCGTCGCCTAGTTGTAGATGCTTTCAGTTGTTGTTGCCCTGTTATCTTGGATTTTGGATTTATTTGTTCTTCTTACGAGTTTTTGCTGTGTTCTCCCGGATTTTCCCGGAAAGTCCAGGCTGTAATAGCATGACAATTTTTGGAATCATTTTAAAGAATCAAATAGTAATTAAATACCTATTTGCTTTCTTAGTACATTCGTTACCTGTGATACAATAACAAGCTTCCAAGTTGAATAGGTAAATAATTAGTATGAGTTTATTTTACAAAAGTAAGCATAAAACATGTATTCATCCCCATTGTTTGTTTTTACATGTCCATCCAGCTTCCAAAAGCATAATTACACAGTAACATAATTCAATTCAATTAAATATAAACAACGAAAAACATTTCTCTCTTCGCAACTGACAATCAGCTGTTTTGTCTAACTGTCAAGTTACTTTTATCAATCAAAGTCGCCTTTTTTTATATGAGCAGCAGAGCTTTAAAAATGCTATTATGAATTTCGTGTATAACTCAGGTCACATGAAAATAAAATGATATATTAATTACAGTTTGCCTCAGAAAAACTTTGGCTACATTATGAACATTTTTTGAATATGAGACGCGACGATTGCCAGTAAATTGTCTCATTATTGGCCTGAACTGAATGGTGTCATTTCGATGTTTGTAACAGGTACCTAAACTACTTACGATGAGAATCATTACTTTGCCGTATCACAGTATTGTACTAGAACGGAAAGTAAAGGATCGCTGTTTGTACCCACGTAAATATTGTCAAGTATAATGTAAACCAAATTGTACTAATTGAATAAGGTATGCACAATAAAGAATTTTGTATTTGTATTTGTAATGAGGTATGCCAAAATGGTAGTTCTGATACTATTGCATCGTTAGTTGCTGAAATTGCGCGTATTAATACCAGGTTAGATGAGATGAGAGATGGAGCATCACGATCCACGATAGCATAATATATATAATAGTATAATATAATAGGAAATCTCGTTTTAACTCGCAAGGCAGATCTAATTCACGCCCAAGGATTACCCCAAATAGTCCGAATTGGTTATGCTACTACCACCGCCGCTTCCGTACTAAAGCAAACAAGTGCGTGACACCATGAAACTGGAGAGGTTCAACACTAGCTACATCAGAGAAGAAACCAGTTTATTAATAACCGTCTTATTGTTGCAGATCAGACTACAGGATTACGATTTTTGATAGACACAGGGGCTAATGTCTCAGTTTTACCTTATAATAACAGGTCAGTGAAAACATGTAATTTGTCTTTGTCCCAAAATAAACTGTATGCTGCTAACGGTTTGGTAATTAATACTTATGGTATTGAAACCTTGTATTTTCTGTACCTATGTTTAAAAATAAAATAAGAGAATTTTACCTAGAGAGCCAGTTGAAGGGTGTAGTAAAGTAATATGTTAAGTGTTTAGTTTTTAAGTTCAATTTGTTTGGGATTTACTATTAATAATAATATAATTTTGTATATATATATATATATATATATATATATATATACATCACGCTACATTTTTGACGCCCTTTCATTTGGCATTATTATGACGTCCAGCAGTTCCGCTAGTAATTTATCAACTATTTCAGCGTATATTAGCTGCTTAGGCATTAATAAACTTTATGACCATACTGATTTTTCAAAAATTTTTAGAAATGTTGATATACAAGTATTCGTATATTAACAAGCATTCTTTAATCAATTAGGACTCCATCCCACTCTATGAATTATCTTGCTTCCAATTATATACATAATTTAATTTATATTTTCCTGTCTATCGAACTTCCAGGGAACAGTGCGACGTTGCCAAACTTCTTTGTCATTTCTTTATAAGTTTGTTGGTAGTTAGTTATAATTAATGTACCTACTTACAGTACCTATTTGGTTGAAAGTTATGAGAAATAAAACAAATATTTAAATCAAATATCGTCATATATTATAAAAGTACTTTCTTAAATTAGAAATACATACAAGAGTTATAGGCAGGTTTACTTAGTCTTTATTTCAAAAATATGTTAATACTAGTAAAGGAACAGATATAATGAGGTAGATATTATATTAATGAGATCCAATCACTTTCTTGAGATCATAGTAAAAGTTACAATAATTAAAAAAAATTTACAGATATTAATAGGTATACAGATCACCGTATTTTATACGAGTATACGGACGTTGTTTTATCGTCCAGTTTCAAAATGTAATGCATTTGACATCCTGGACGTCAAATGCCAAGTATTGTGAAAGTTTTACAATAAAATAACGTCCGCATACATGTATAAGTATAAATTACTGTGAAATAAACAAAATATTATTTTAAAGTGTGATTGGCGATTAAAATATATTAAGTAACAATTAATATGACCAGGCACGATCATTTGTACTCTTTACAGATAAGTATTTAGATATATATGAGTATACGGACGTTGTTTTATCGTAATGTTTCAAAGTGTAATGCATTTGACATCCTGGACGTCAAATTCCAAGTACTGTGAAAGTTTTACAATAAAATAGCGTCCTTATGATACATGTATATGTCTAAATTACTGTAAAATAAACAAAATATTATTTTAAAGTGTGATTAACAATAAAAACATTTTATATAACAATTAATAAAACCAGGCACGATCATTTGCACGTTTTACAGATAAGTATTTAGATATATATTAAACGGATGTTGTTTTATGGTAAAGTTTCAAACTGTAATGCATTTGACATCCTGGACGTCAAATGCCAAGTACTAAGAAAGTTGTCCATTAAATAACGTCCGCAATCCGCATACGTGTATATATATCTGTATATCAGTATATGGACGTTGTATTATGGTGAAGTTTCAAAGTGTGATGTATTTGACATCCTGGACGTCAAATGTCAAGTACTGTGAAAGTTTTCCAATAAAAAACGTCCATATACATGTATATATGTCTATATTACTGTGAAAAAACAAAATTTTAGTTGAAAGTATGATTAACAGTAAAAACGTACTACATTGGTTGAAAAGTTCGCGGCCTGGCCATTAAAAAAAGAACTTTTGTTATTTTTTCTGCCGTCATTTTGAACTGTCATTATTCAATTGTCAGCCCGCGAATTTTCAATTTGATACCTTGTTTAAATAAAATTTTACGAACAATATAAATACGTGTGTAGAACAAATTTTCACTAATGGAGAAATTTGAACAACGTGCTGTGATTAAATATTTGTTTAAAAAAAGATTAACACCAAAGGAGATCCATGATGACATGCAAACAACATAAGGGGAATCTGCCCCGTCTTATACCACTGTGAAAAAATGGGTTGCAGAATTTAAACGTGGACGAGAGAACATCGAAGATGACCCTCGCTCCGGCAGGCCAATGACGTCTACGACCGAAGAAAACATCAATAAAGTGTGTGATCTCATATTGAAAGACCGTAGATTGACTATCAGAGAAATTGCAGACACTATAGGCATCTCATATGAACGAACGCAAAACATCATTGTCCATGAACTCGGCTTTTCTAAGGTTTCGGCTAGGTGGGTCCCCAGATTGCTTTCAGTAGAGCAAAAGCGAATTCGACTCACGATTTCTCGCAACTGTTTGGAGATGTTCGAGGCTGATCCACAAGGTTTTCTTGACAGATTTGTGACAATGGATGAAACCTGGGTTCACTACTACATCAGAATCAAAACAACAATCCAAACAATGAAAAAAATCAGGTGAACCAACTCCGAAAAAAGCAAAGGCAATTCTGTCGGCTGGCAAGGTGATGGCATCGGTTTTTTGGGATGCTAAGGGTGTCATTATGGTGGACTACCTTCCAAAAGGCGAAACAATAAACTCTGCGTACTATAGCACCCTTCTGCGCCGTTTACTTGAAGAAATTAAACAGAAACGCCCAGGATTACTGAGAAAGAAAGTGTTGTTTCACCAGGACAACGCCCGAGTCCACACGTCTGTCGAGTCTATGGCTCAAATTCGTGATTGTGGTTTCGAATTGTTGCCACATCCAGCTTATTCTCCTGATTTGGCACCTTCAGACTTTCATCTGTTTCCAAACCTGAAAAAAACCTCGGTGGGCAGAATTTTTTAACGAATGAAGAGGTCGAAGCCGCTGTTAACCTGTATTTTGAAGACCTTGAGGAATCTTTTTTTAAAACAGGTATGGAAGCTCTGGAAAGCAGATGGAAGAAGTGCATAGAGCTAAATGGAGATTACGTCGAAAAATAAAAATATTTTTGTATGTACTTTATTCTGTTTTCTTGACTAGGCCGCGAACTTTTCAATCCACCCTCGTATTATGTAACAATTAATAAAACCAGGCGCAATCATTTGCACGTTTTACAGATATTTAAATATATACCAGTACACGGACGTTGTTTTATCGTAAAGTTTCAAACTGTAATGCTATTTACGTGGACGAAGTCGTTGAAAAACAGCTAGTTAAAATTATAATGTCGTTAGATATCTAATACTAACTAAATTAGGCAGAGCCTGTAGGTACTATAGGTAGTAATCGGACCATTCATCATTCAGTAAAATAATGGCTGGTACTTATTTAGGCATAAATATGTAATCTACATGATATGAGCATACTGAAAGAATACTTACCAATGAATAATTCTTGTTATAACGGTAATTTTTGTTTCTTCTTCTTGGTCGAGGATCTTCAAGGGCAAGTATTGTTTTTTCTAGACATTTCGCTTAAAAAGACGGACGCAACATTAACCATCAACTATCGAATCATGAATAAAGTAAACGATGTAACACGTTGAGAAGTTTGTGTGCACGAAGTGGCAACCTCGCATTTGGAATTTTTGTCGGACGTCACATACGGCAAGCAATGAAAGTTTAGAATAATGACGCGAGCGCTTCAAGTTTTTGTGACGAAATCGAGCAGAACTAAGCAATATTCAGCGATAGCAAGACTGAGAGAGAATTGACGTCCAACTCATTTTTTTAATTTTTACTTTTCTGGAATCAGCGAGTCATTGCGCGTCCGATGGCGACCTCCGCCGATCTGGCGTCCGTATACCGGACGCCAAAAGCAGGTGGACGCCACATTAAATGCAAATTTGGCCATAGTGGACGCCCAATAAGTTACAGGATATATATATATATATGTCAATTTTTGTATATGTACTTATAATGTGTAGTTAATATAAGTTCTGTAATTTAATGTTTGCTTTTTGCTAATTAAATATTTAAAATAAGAATGCAGTATGTAGGTATACATTACATTCTTAAAATTTTTGGCTAAGTAACTACAATGTATTTTTATAATTATATATCTTAATGTATTCTGTACTCCTCACTCCCAAAGGTTGCGGCTGAAAATCAGCGCCACAGTCAAGGCTGATGGCAAAATGCTGAGCTGCGCCCATTTCGGCATTTTTAATATTGTATTTATTTCTTTGTTGATTTTTGTTTTGTTAGTTCTTCTTTTTTATGCCGAATAAATGTGTTTCTTTCTTTCTTTCTTTCTTTCTATTTGAATTTAAATTTAAGAAGGCCTTATAAATGGTCTTTCATTATAGCGCAGGTAAAGCAACCTATTATTGGCGCAGATTTCATTAAATTTCATAAGCTATTAGTAGATTTATCGGGTCGAAAGTTAATAGATCAAGTTACAAATATGTTTACCGTTGCTTCAATTGTGAACTGGGACGAGCCATCACTAAGAACTGTATACTCAAGTTACCCCTATAGTGATTCATTAATAAAATATCCTGATATTACTAAAGAAGTTTATTTCAAAACGAATCCTCCTCATTCCATTATGCATTATACTGAAACTACTGGCCGACCAGTAGCTACGCGCGCTCGACCACAACCTCCCGATCGGTACAAGAAAGTTAAGGAGGAATTTAAAATTATGTATGAAATGGGCCATCTAAAGGAGCATGGTCAAGTGCCTTACATGTTGTACCCAAATCTGGGGGCCAAATAAGGTCCTGTGGGGACTATAGAGCGCTTAACGCAATCACGAAACCGGATCAATATCCGATTTGGCCTTCGAAACAGTGCTCAGACATTCCAGAGGTTTATGATAAACTCGGTTTTGCATGACATAGAAGTAAAAGATGAAGACGGGCGCATTAAAAAGGGTTCAGATTTTATTTTCTGTTACATCGATGATATTTGTATAGCTAGTAACACGGAAAGTAAACACAAAAACACCTAGAAGCAGTGTTAAAAAGGTTAGATGAATTCGGCGTAACCACTAATCTATCTAAATGTATTTTTGGTAAAAAAAGAATAGAATTTTTAGGGTTCGAAATTTCTGAAGCCGGTGTTTTACCATTACAAAATAAAGTTAAGGCCATTGTTGACTATCTGAAACCGGAGACCGTAGACAAGTTACGAAAGTTTCTTGGGATGTTCAATTTTTATAGGACTCATTTACCGAAAGCAGCCGAATATGTAGCTGAACTAAATAAGTTTTTATGTGGCTCGAAGAAAAAAGATAAGTCATCAATTGTATGGAATGATTTAGCGGAACAAGCATTTTTGCAATGTAAAAATAATTTAAAAGAAGCAGCGTTGTTAACTTATCCAAGTGAGAACGCTCCTTTATGTTTAATGTGTGCCGCGTCGAATGACTGTGTAGGCGCAGTGTTACAAACCCGAGTCTAGGGTTCTTGGAAACCTTTATCTTATTTCTCAAAGCGGATGTCGGAGACGGAGAGTAGATATAGTACGTACGATCGAGAATTACTCGCTATATATCAGGCTATTCAGCATTTTAGGTACCTTTTAGAAGGACGTAACTTTACTATATTAACTGACCTAACTAATTTACGCTTTTATCAAGTGTAGGAACGGTTGTTTGTTCCTACTCCCAAGAAAAGGGATGGCAGGCCGCGGCCCACGGCCCGAGGGTTGATGTCGGGATGTTGTATATATGCTAGTTGTAATAATAACTTTGATAGCGCGATGTAGGAATTCTGTCGTGTCGTCATCGTTCTATGGAGCGTCGCTAGATGTCGCTATATCACTCCCCTCCGAGACCGGCGGTCGATAAGGTCATGGTCCGTCAACGGTCTTGCGTCTTGAGATGCTTGCCAGCGTGCCTGTGGGGTCCCAGTGAGTCGGAACCGGATGAGAATGCCGCATGATTAGTTCGCGGTGCGTCGGAACTGCATGCGGTGCTGTCCTGGACAATGTCGAGGTAATGGTCCTAGTGAGCCGGGACAAGTTCCAGTGAGTCGGAATGCCTCAGTGCGTCCAGGAGTGCTCTTCTCTGCAATGGCCCCAGTGAGTCGGGTGAGTCGGGGTGGCTGGCGGCTGCTTCGGGCAGGAGAGGGTGCTCTGCTTGTGACCGGCCGAAGTGCAGGGTGCTGTGCCGAGTTGCAGGTGGAGGCTGGAGGTGGTAGACCAGGCTTGCAGCGCTACAAGCGTAGTGGTCCACCAAGGTAGCCCGGAGTGTGCTGGCGTGTTGTACTCGCTGCTGGTAGGTGGAGAGACGATGACGACGACGAGATGTTGGTCCTCTTCTTCGAAGGCTGCGAAGGTTGTTCAGCTCGGGGTCACCACTTTGGGAACAAATGTTTGTTCCCACACCCCGGAAGAGGCTGAATGGCCGCGACCCACGGCCCGACGGTTGATGTCGGGATGTTGTATATATGCTAGTTGTAATAATAACTTTGATAGCGCGATGTAGGAATTCTGTCGTGTCGTCATCGTTCTATGGAGCGTCGCTAGATGTCGCTACACAAGAAACCTAGCGAAAAAGACACACCTAGACGAATAAGACATTTAATGTTTATAAGGGAGTTTTCTACTGATATAAGATAAATAGAAGGTAACAGAAATGTATTTGCAGTAGGTTTATCGAGAATCGAAACGGTAACACGCTTAGATTATTCGGAAATCGCGTCAGAACAACAACACGATAAAGGGTTATTATAACTGTTAGGATCTACATCGGGTAATATTAAACTTACGAAAGTTTACCTACCTAACTGTAGACAGATGATTTATTGCGAGACTTCATTAGACAGAATTAGACCTTATTTACCCCAAAGGTTTAGAAGGAATGCTTTTGATATTTTACATAATTTAAATCACCCGGTATTAGAACGTCTTGAAAAATGGTTACGGAAAGATATTTTTGGACGAATATGAATAAAGATGTAGGTCAATGGGTCAAAACTTGCATTCATTGCCAGAAAACAAAAGTTGCGAGACATACGGTTTCTAAATTTGGCGAATATCAGGAATCTAATCGGTTCGACCACGTACATATGGATATTGTGGGCCCTCTTCCTACGTCATCAGAAGGGTATAGGTATTTGTTAACCATAATAGACCGCGCAACTAGATGGCCGGAAGCATTTCCTTTAAAAGATATATCAGCTGACACAGTTGCTCGAAAATTTTATGAGGGTTGGATAATTCGTTTTGGGACTCCAATCAAGGTTAGCACTGATCAGGGTACTGTTACGGAGCGGGTCAGGAGTTGGTTTTTAAAAAAAAACTATTTATTAACACACACGAAATAATATATTAAAAGAAATAAGAATAACGAGAACTTTAGCCAATATTAAAAAGAATTATGTCTAAACCCGACGGAGGTCCAATCCAATCTGATGGGAAATTAAGGTATTCTATTCGATTACAAAAACAAGAAGTTTCCTATTGCAATGACGTCATTGCAATGGGAAACTCAGCAATTTATTTTATATACAAAATGATGTGTTGACCGATATAACAACCCCCCCGTTAAGATCGATCATCACATCTTAAAGTGATGAGAGATTAACGCGAGCGATTGGACTTACGTTTGGTGAATTAAAACATACATTAAGTTGTTACAACCTCAATCGTAAACATTCACTTTCGTAATACAAAAGTTCTTACCATAATGTAATAAAAAGCATGGTTAAAAACAATAAAAAGTTATTCTTACAAATTCTATTTTAAGTATATATATTTTTTATAAGTATTATAAAATAGTTTAGATATAGATAGTTTAATAGTTACAAATCATGATCTCTTTTAATTAAATTAGTTAAGACAACATTTCGTTTCAAAGGGCTCGGAGTGCTTATGTAAGCATCACCCGGCTGTTCCGGCACAGAGTCAGTCAGAGTGGAATCTTTGTAAACAACTAGAGATGCTGGTTGTGCATTATGTGTTTTAGAATTATTGCACTGGTTGAAAATCTGAATACAGTAAGGTGACTTACGACAGGTTATATTTCTTCGACATTTATATAAAAGATACATTATGAATGCTAGGCTACTAACTAAGCTGAAAGACATATAATGAGTGCCGTATTTCTGGAAATGAGTTGGATTTTCCAATTTATTTAAGTCATCTTCCATCGAAGTGAGGTGGATGCTAGCATGTACCAAGGAATCAAGATTACCAATATTTTTTATTGTAGAATGTGGAAGTTTAAAGAGAGTTTTATTTATCTTTGTACGCTCGCAACAATCATCTAGTAAAATGTTGAAATTGGAGACGATGTTTGTCAAGCTACTGAGCGACGTCTCGCCGACTGCAGTGAACTGCATAGTTTTAAAAAATGCTTTACAGTGTTTCGGCAAGGTAAGTATGCCGGTACCTAATAAAATGACATCTGAATTAACGTCGATTTTATCACAAGTGATATGGCACTTTCCAGGCTCTGACTGCACATATACCCAGCGGTTAAGACTTAGTTTGTGAAATACATCTATGGAGCCATGAATAATCTTAGTTACACACGTGTCTGGAAGTTTATTCACTACTTCAGTAAGTAGGGTTGTCTCGCACGTGGGATTGGCTATCACTGAGAACATATCTGTAAGCACACACACATAACACTTTTCACTGATAAGTTTGCACTCGTCAATGTCCTTTATCAGAGAATAAAACATACGATCACCTGTTACTGCTACATACGAGCTAGTCGGTTGGATAAGAATGTAAGTATCTGGTTTGAACATATCATATGGAACTGGTAGCGGGATTGTATTATACAGGTTATAGGTTTGGGGTAAAACTAAGGGAATTTTAAGAACAAATATTATTCTATTTTGATAATAGTAACAAACTAATTTAGAAATGTCGGTTATCTCTTGAATATTCTGTAACGTGAGTGATACAGGGAGATCATAATGGCTAGGAAGCTTATTTCTATGCTTATCTAATTCACCGTATAACTGGTGAGGGCTAAGTACAGTCGGGTGTAAAACATTTAGTTTCGCAAAAAGAATAGCGTTGTTTATGTCATCGATATCAAAAGATGACGTTAAGATAATAGCTTCTAAAGAGTTAGATAAAGAGTTAACTTGAGATTTAATCGAAAGCTTATCGTTTGAGTTGGAAACCGTTTCTAAGATTTTATGTATTGTTTCCATATTTTCTAAAAGAAACTTCTCATTTCGATCGACCTTGGAAATTGAATTATTAAATGATGTAATGGTAGATCGTATAACATGTATGTTGTCCTTCATGAGATAAGCGAGGTGTTTTTCATCCGTCTGTACATTGTCTATAGCTCTCGAAAATTGAATAGCATCTTCGGTGTCTAATGTACCAAATATAGTTTTTAATATAGATCCTCCGAAGTCAAGAAGGCCTCGTTTGACTCGTTTATTACGGTCATTATCAAGCAAGTACGAAATAGAAGAGAACTTATTTACATTAGTTAAATGCTGACTTTTCAGCGCGGAGAGGGCGTTGATACAGTCTGATTGCATTTTGGATGACACGAGCGAGGCACAAAATACATTAAGCTTTTCTAATAAGATTTCTATCCTATCTAAGTTAGGTTGAATATGACTTATATCTAGGTATGCTAAGACTTTCCAGTCGTTATTAGTAAACTTAATATCTAAAAGCTTATCAAAGTAAAGCCCGGGACTACTGATTATAGGTGTTATGTAATCAGAGCTGGCTAGCGGCGACAGCGCCGATCTGAAATAGAATTGAAAGGGCTTATGTTAGGTATAAGTTATACCTATCTTATTGTTAACTTACAACCTAAATTACTATGGCGTGTTATGACTGGCTATTTTTATTTCGTCATAGTGGTGACGCACATGTTTACGATTTATGAGTAGCGTCACTGTATGATTGCCATTGAGTTTTATTATTTTATAAGGGCCTTTCCACACAGGAGATAAGGCCTTATTTTGTTTGTGGTGACAACGGATGTACACCATGTCACCCGTGTTGTAAGTAACGGGCTTAGTGCGAGAATCGTATTGGTTTTTAGATTTCTCTTTTGAGGCTTGTATGTTTTGAAGAGCCTTTTGCCGGCTATAATAAAGTCGATGATTAAGCGCTCGGATATAATCGGTGTAGGTATTACTTTCAAGAATATCTATACTAGACGGCAAATAAGGTTTAAAACCAAATAATAGTTCTAATGGAGAAAACCCCGTTGTACTGTGTACATTAGAATTATAGGCTATCATAGCGCTTGGGATGTAAAGGTCCCAAGTGTTTTGATTTTCACCTATGTACGACCTTAAATATTCTTTAAGTGTAGAGTGGCTTCTTTCGAGCGCACCACATGTTTGGGGATGATAGGGCGAAGCGAAAATATGTTTGATACTAAATAATTTTTCAAGTTGTTTAAATAAGTCTGAACAGAAGTTTGTACCTTGATCGGAGATAATCATTTTAGGTATTCCCATGTGTGAGATATAATTAACAAATATTCTTGCTGTTTCCTCAGCCGAACAAGATTGCATGGGATAAGCTTGTGAGAATTTGCTAAGGTCATCTTGTACGGTAAGTAGGAATTTGTATTGATGTTCGTATGTTTCAGGAAGCGGACCGACTAAGTCGACGTAAACCTTTTCGTTGGGCCGTGATGCGGTGGAGGTTATTATCATAGGCGCCCGATTAAGCTGCCGTAAGGGCTTATTTATTTGACATGAGCGACAATTCTTTACATAGTCTTCTATGTCTTGTCGCATGTTTTTCCACCAAAATTGAGATTTGATTCTTTCGAGCATGCGGGAGATGCCCGGATGCCCGGCGAGAGGCGAGTCATGGTTATCTTTGAGTATCTGTTTGATTTCGTTTGGCGTCGGATATTTTATACAATTGTGATAGATATGAACTTTTATATTTGTGTTATGAAAAAGGAACGCTAGAAAATTATATATTTTTGTAAAAGATATTTTAGAAAAAGGATCTGTAAAATCAGATATAGCTATTTCTTTCTCTTCGGAGTACCAATATTTTACCATGTCGCGATATTCGCGAAGAACGTTAAATATGTCTTTGTATGACATTTCGTCGAAGTGATTTAGTTTGATGAATAAGTGTGTAAACACGTGCTTATCGTTAGAGGTTGAATAGTAGGTATGAAGTTCGCGTTCAATACTTCGAATGTCAGGATCGCTAGTAGATGCATCTATGATGTCACTACAATATGGTATGGATTCGTCGAAGTCAATAGATGTTGGATATGCGATTAACTTTATTTTTGTTTTTAACAAGGAGTCATTATGTTCTTGAATTACGGTGTCAAAAGAGACATTAGGTTGTTTTAAGATTTGAAGAAATTGTTCGTAAGTTTCTGATATAGAAGGGCGGCTACAGGGATCTAAGTCACTGTCGGAAGGCAGTGAAGGATTACACGCCATCGAATTATCTTCCAGGGCAAGTACCGGGAAACGTGATAGTGCGTCTGCGTTTGCATTTAACTTTCCCTTTTTATAAACGATCTCGTAGTCGTATTCCTCTAGTTTAAGCCGCCATCTAATAAGCCTAGAACCAGGATCTTTAACATTGAACAGCCACACTAATGGTTTGTGGTCCGTTATAATTTTAAATTTGCGTCCGTACAGATAAGGACGGAATGTTTTCACCCCGAATAAGATGGCTAAGAGTTCTTTCTCTATTGTAGAGTAATTACCCTCGGCCTTATTGAGAGTGCGTGACGCATACGAGATGGGTTTGTCCTTACCGATTTCGCCTTGAGATAGAATTGCTCCTATGGCGTAGTTAGAGGCATCGGTAGTTAATAGAAAGGTTTGATTGAAATCGGGATATTGAAGCAGAGGTGCTGAAGTTAACTTATCTTTGAGAGTTGTAAAAGCTTGTTCTTGCTCGTAAGACCATTGGAAGGTAGCATCCTTTTTAAGCAGGGAAGTCAATGGTTTAGTGATTTGAGAAAAGTTATTTATGAACCGACGATAGTATCCGACTAACCCCAGAAAGGATTTTATATCTTTAGGGTTTTTAGGTTGGGGAAATTGAGTTACGGCTTTGATTTTGTCAGGGTTTGGACAAACACCCTTGTCAGTGATTATATGGCCGAGATAAGCGACTTCACGCCTTAGAAATTCACACTTATCCGGCTGCAGTTTTAAGTTGAATTTTCGTAACCGGTCGAATACTAGCTTGATTTTTGAGATGTGACCTTGGAGGTCATGGCTGTAGATGATGACATCATCTAAATACACGTAAGCATGGAGTCCTTGAAGCCCAGAGAGAACCGTATTCATGAGCCTTTGGAAGGTGGAAGGGGCGTTTTTCAACCCAAAAGGCATTCTGGTAAACTCGTAGTGTCCGGAGGCACTTGAATTAGTGTTTACAGTGAATCCGGTCTTCGGGGCGTCCTTTGAGCTGATGCCTACCTGGTGGAAACCACTTGAGAGGTCTAAAGTACTAAAGTACTTACAGTGGCCTAATTGATCCAGAATGTCCGTGATGAGAGGCAGAGGATAACTCTCTGCCACGGTGACGTCATTGAGGCGGCGATAGTCTATAACTATTCGCCACTTTTTTTACCAGAGGCATCCATCTTTTTGGGAACTACCCATACCGGAGCACTCCATGGTGAAAAAGAGGGACGTATAATATTTTGGTCAAGCATTTTGCGAATTTGTGATTCAACTTCTTCCTTGTGACATTCAGGGAAGCGGTATGACTTTACGTGAACAGGTGGGGCGTCTCCCGAGTCTATAGTATGCTCGATTGCATTTGTAAGCGATAAAGGTTCGCCTTCTATATGAAAGATGTCGGTATATTGCGAACAACATTCTAAAAGACATTTTTTTTCTTCCGAGTTCAAATGAGAGCACCGAATAAGATCTAGAACTTTTTGTACTCTATTTGAATTATAATAGGAAATAGTGTTGACTAATTGTGACGATTCGTTAGGGGACACATGGCTTTGGCATTCGAGAGGACTTAATTCCACGGCATAATCTTTGATCTTAATATCAGAGTTAGTGGTATTTAAAATTGTGACGTTAATTCTTTTATTAGATTTTATAGTAACAATACAATTAGCAAAATAAACACCATCTTTAAAAATGTGATCTAATAATAAGCCTTCGTTATTCGGATAACGTTCAGACGAGTAATTTGATACCGCGCACTCGATAACGGCTTCGGTACGGGCGGGAATTATATAAGTTGGCTGAACATAGTTAATATCCATGCTCTGCCCGCAAATATTTATTAAATTTGAATCATAGTTAATGTTAGCCTTGAAATGGCCTAAAAAGTCGCTACCAATGATACCGTCGTACTCTAAACTAACATCATCATTAACTATGTGAAATTTATAATTAAAAATTTTATCGGATATAAAGAAATCGATTTGAGATGTACCTAAAGTTTCAGAACAATGTTCAATGCTGTTAATTCCCTTTATCTTAACTACTTGGCAAGATAAAATAAGTTGATTATTTAAACTAGATTTCTTAATAAGACTTATACTCGCACCTGTATCTATGAGAAGCCGTAAAGGTTCCGTAGAAAACTTAGTTTTTAAGATTATATGCGGTAAGGAAATTTTTTTTAAAGATGAGTTGATATCATATATAGGGATTTTAAAATCACTCTCATTTTTATTTTCAGGATTTGATTTAGAGAGTCCGGTGAAAGCGGACTTTTGACTCAACGAAACAGAGACTCCCGGGGGAGCATGTTGAGGTTTTTTTTTTTGACTCGACGAAATAGTAGTTCCCGTAGAACAATGCCGAGATGAATTAGAAACTTGACTCAACGAAACAGTGGTTCCCGTAGGAATGTGTTGAGGTGAATTAGAGTTAGGATAAGGCTTGATTAGATAAGTATTTGTGCCTAAATTGTTCGAAAAATTGTTCGAAAAACGACGGCACGGTTTCGTTTTCCGATGAGTTAGTTTAAATGATGATCAGGCATATCAGAATCGCCGACATTTTCACACGGGACTTGATAAGGTGTCGGTGATGGCGGTGATGATGGTAGCGGCGGCTCATATGTAACATGATGCATATTCGCCGAGTTGTTACCGTTCAAATTTCGCCTTTCGTTGTTATATTTTCTTTTACGACATTGTGTGATGTCGTGGCCCTTTGTTTTGCAATACCTGCAGAAAACGTGGGAACTGGATTGATAATTATTTGATGTTGAAGCTTGAGGGTTTGAAAAATTACGCGGTGGACCCATGCGTTTATCCTTAAGGTAACATTCGGATTCCGTATGCCCAGTTTTCCCGCAGGTTTTGCATTTGGATTTTGTAGCGGTTTTATATAAAAGATTTTGTATCTTTTCTTCTTCAAGGGCAATATTTATTGCATCATTGAGATTTTTAGGACTCCTACATCTAACATTATTACTAATTCGAGGGTGAAGCCCTAATGAGAATGCGAATAACGCTAAGTCTTCCGTCATAGCGATCCGGCCGGATATATCTTTCTTTAGACTTTCGGAATTATAAATTTCAGACTGTAAATCAGTAAGGCAGCTCTCTACGCGAAGTGAAAATTGTGCAACAGTTTCATTTGGTTGTTGCCTACACGACTGTAGATCTAGCAGCAAATGATTGTAGTGCTTTCTTTCGCCGAAATTTTGTTTTAAAAAACATTTTAATTGATTAAAATCTTCAAAAATTTTGTTAGAACAAGCAATTTGCGCTTTTCCTTCTAACCTTGACAGTATATACTTATTTAATAATGTTTTTTGAGACTGTGATGCTAGATCTAGAGCGTTTTGGCAGTTTGTTAGAAAAGCGGTGAGAGTTTCGCGGTCTCCTTTGTAAGGACCAATAAAGTCACATAATACATTTATAGGAAACTGTTCACTTAATAATATTTCTGCACTCGCGCAGCTTTTCTTTGTTTCGACCGACATTTTAAAATTATTAATACTTGATATAAATTGTATTTTCAACTAGAAAATTATAAAAATTATAGAACTAATACGGATAAGGAATTAAAAGGAAGGAAAAATGTTCAATCTGTTGAATGAAAATTGATGTTGTAGCAATAACAAATAATAGTATGCTTTACTCACAAGACCGACAGGATCACGAAGAAGTAGGGTGGCATTTCAGTAACGCATCCACAAGAATATAGCGGCGGCAGCCCGTTTCCAAACGGGACTCAGGTCAGGAACAGCAGGAACAGCGAAGGGATGGAAAAATGGCGACCAGTTCGCTGCGATCCAGCAGCAGTAGAATAGCGCTGGCAGATGACGATGACTTAGTGTCGCTGCAACGGCGACGAGATGGCGCGCCAACACAACGGTGGCGGTAGAGACGCCTTCAGTGGCGTCGGTGGTCGCCTTCAGTGGCGACGGTAGTCGAAGAGGCAGATAGCGGCGGTGGTGCGTATTTCGCACCGGCAGGACTTAGAGATGATTTCGGTACTGGTCTGCAGGCTTACGGAGTAAGGCTGACTGTCGAGACTCAGTTACGCAGGAGTTTGACGAAGCAGACACAGAGGTAAGTCTTAGCTACATAGCCTAAGTAAATTGTAAATTCTTTTTGTTTTGAATAAATAAATTAAAAAAAAAAAAAAAAAAGGTATTTTATCACTCCGGAGACGGACTGGCAGTGTTCAGTTTTTGGGTTACAGTTCTTTTTTCTTTTTATCACACGACCCGTTATGGAATACCAGTGGAACGAAAACGGCTAATCAACACTGGTATCCCACTTCTGACACCACTGTTACGGAGCGGGTCAGGAGTTGGTTTTTAAAAAAAAACTATTTATTAACACACACGAAATAATATATTAAAAGAAATAAGAATAACGAGAACTTTAGCCAATATTAAAAAGAATTATGTCTAAACCCGACGGAGGTCCAATCCAATCTGATGGGAAATTAAGGTATTCTATTCGATTACAAAAACAAGAAGTTTCCTATTGCAATGACGTCATTGCAATGGGAAACTCAGCAATTTATTTTATATACAAAATGATGTGTTGACCGATATAACAGTACCCAATTCGAGTCTAAATTATTTAGTTCATTATTAAAGTATTTAGGAATAGTTAAGATTAGGACCACCCCATATCACCCCCAGAGTAATGGGAGGATTGAGAGGTGGCATAGGTCCTTAAAAACAGCTTTAAGAGCTAGATTAGATCAATTAGGCAATACTTGGCTAAATCATTTGCCTACAGTTTTGTATGGTTTACGAGCAGTTCAGAAAAGTGATTGCGGCGTAAAAGCATCCGACATGGTTTACGGTACTAGTATAAGATTACAGTCGTTAGGGTTTGTCAGTAGCCATTTCGGCGCCCTGAAGATTCTGGCATCCACCACCCAGCACTGAGTCGGCTTGGTGGATTATGGCCTATAACCTCCTCGTCACCCAGGGGAGATACTCATGCCCTGCAGTGGGCTCATTACAAAGAGTTGTGATGATGATGATGATGAATAATAATTATGTCTATCAATTATAATAATCAGATTATTTTAAGACTTCAACAGTAAAGGTACTTACTGCTTTTTGGCACTTGACATGGTCACAAAACATAAAAATAATATTAAAACTAAAAATTCACCAACTAAAAAATTACATTTGGAGGTTTAAAGTTGTTAAACTCGTCCTTTGTATAAACGTCAAGACAAAGATATGTCGCGGCAAGCGTTTTTGTCACGTCGTGTGCCCGTGCTGTCATATAAGACAAATTACCGGACTGTGACAAGATTATGTCTTGCCGTGTGACTTATCTCTTATGAAAACCGTGCTACGCCTGCTGGAGAGTTTTGTGGAGATAACATAACACGTAGCTTTAGTGACACAGAATACGTAGTAGATAAAATAAGGGATAGTATTAAAAAAATTAAACCGACCTCTATTAGGGAGAAAACACAAAAGACTTTGTTTGTGCACCCAGATTTGAGTACCTACATCAAAATACGTTTTTGTAAGAAATGAAGTCACGAGGTTGTCTATAGAACCTTCTTAATCAGGACCTTACAAAGTTGTGCAACGCACACCAAAATTTTTCAAAATTTCTTTCCCTAATAGGAAAGTAAATATATCTACCGATAGGTTAAAGCCAGTTTATTTACTGGCGGGTTTCAATATTATGAAAACTGTTCGTTTTGCCTACGAACAATAGAAATCACTACCAAAATGCCTTTCTATATTCAAAATCTTGACATCTAAACCACTGCTTACGAACTGTTTGACTGTAATGGGTTGCTAGGTTACATTTGACCATTTACAAAATAAGTCATTATATCTAGCCAACGACGACGTAACAAGTTATTAATTTAAACCAATGAGGTAAAGGTAGCATGGCAGTCTGCTGCGGCCAATAAGAGTTATTTTTTCATTACGTATGACCAATTAAAGAATAGGTCATTTTATCCAGCCAACGACGTAACAATTTATTCATTTAATGAAATATCCTATCAAATATCTGTCAACATATCAATAATCCAGTTTTCTCTTTCTAACTTATCTATAACTGTTTTTGAAAAAAGGGACGAATATTATTCAATGACATAATTTTTCTTTTAAATATTTACTTTGACGTCATAAAAATGTGATTCAACCAATGGCAAAATTTGTCGAAGGTTTGGCGTTTCGTTTTACGTAAGCAGTTAAACGCAATTATTAATAAAAAGCTCAAAAAACATACTATAATATATTTATCGAATACTAAAACATAGCAAACATAAATTGAATAAGTTTATATATTTCTTTAGTTTAAATATCATACAAATAATTTGCGAATGCGTGATATTCTATAAATCACATATCACCTATTTTCTTGGAAGAACGTCACGCAAGGAGGGCCCATGCCAAATTTGAGAACTTACAGCCCGTAGCTAGTAGATATTGTGAAACGCTACTTTTTTCCTACCAATTTTGTACCTGTACCGGTTACGCATAGTAGTCAGTTGAATATTGAAACCCGCCATTAAGGATGACACCTCAGTTCACACTTTTGATAGCCTCGATAAACAAAATAATTGTCAACATAAATTAGTTTTAAATGATAGTAATAAGAATATATTTTGCGAAACAATACCTAAATATTACCCAACCATGTTTAAAACAAAAAGTGGACGAAATATTAAACGTCCGGTTCGATTTTGCGATGTCGAAATATACTAATGTTCATATTGTGTACTTTATGTGACTTTACCTACTTAATTTTAGTGAAATAATTAATTTTGTTATTGTTGCATGACAAAAATAGTCGAATTGCAAAAATGTATTTTTAGTAATAACTTATTGTACTAGGTAAATCTTCGTACTTTAAGTAAATCATCAGTTCAGTACCTACCTGCACTCAGTAATATTAACAAGTTTAACTACCTCCTGTGACCATAATATAAATCATGGGCAATAACTCTATCAAAGAAGAACGTAGAGAAGTTAATGTTATTAACCAGGCAGCGATAGCTCACCTGGATAAGTTACATTACTACATGGTGGGACTATGCGTAGTAATTGCGATTCTGGCAATTGCCATAACCTATTTTTTGTTTAAACGCTGTCGTAAGAATTTACGTAAATGGCTGTGGAAAGAAATAAGAACCGAAAGGAGTTGTGGTCCACCGATGACGTTGAGACACGTCATACAGTCGACAAGTGCCCCTAAGGTACAAACAGTGCAGGAAAAACGTGATGATTTTGTGTAATATTGTGTAGTTTTGTGTAATACGTCTAAAGTGCATGATTTTATAAAAATTTTTACCTATATTTCAATGAATTTTAAAATGTAATAAATATGTATTAGTTATGTTAATTGTATAAAAATATAATTCAACAAAAGTGTTCTAATAATGAAACAATACAATTTTAAAACTGTACCTACTCAGTGTTTAGTTAATATATCATTGCTAATACTACGGCCACACTACCGTACCGTCTACCGGGCTGTTACCGCAATAATTATGGCATTAAATTACCGTTTAAATTACTGCATGAACTGGTGTGGCCACACTACCTTACCGTCTACCGGCAATAATTATGGCATTAAATTTGGCGGTAAATATGACTTTTTCAAGATGGAGGTCGAAGCTGCAGCGGTGTTGTGTTTTATGAGTGCCAATTATTTTTACATGAATCTTTTAAATTTCAACAAAGCTAAAAGAAGACAAAAAAGGGTATCCCAAAGAGACGGTTCGGATTGGAATAATTCTAAAAACTCGAGCGCTTTTTCATTTGACCACTCCATGTCGGTCGATACGTGCGTCGCCGGTGAGCTCACATTGCACACTGGACAAATGGTAGTGTGGCCACAAACGTAATAATTACTGCGGTAATCTTCTTTGATGTGCGAAAAAAGACCACCGCCGGAGCTATTGCCTACCGCCATTTGCCATATTGATTGGCATTGTAAAATTATGGCCGTAAATCGTGGTTACACCTAGGTGTTGTTTAAGTTATGGCAATAATTACTGGCATATCACGGTAGTGTAGCCGGAGCGTAAGAATGTACGGTTTCATGTTTCGATATCCGACTAAATTGCTAACTACGCTGTAACATGTTGGTAACTCCCGTAGCCTTGGTCATTTGTAAGACATTTTAAGACTCATGATTTTAAAATTTTTTTTTTGCTAAATGATGTTTAACTTTATTTTTTTAAAAGAAGGGGGCTACTGTAGGGACACAGACACATACATTGTATTGTATTACATGGTGTGAGGTTAAGTTTGGTTTACTTGTTAGTATCAATGCCTCTCTTGCCGGCCGCTGCAGTAATGCACTATTGTCGATGATACATAAACAATTTATTATTCTACTTAAAATCTGAAAATGATTGAACGCAGACCCTACAAACATTGCAAAGTCCATTAGAATTTTCTATAACCCTAAAAAAAATTCTAATCTCTCTTGTCCCCAATAATTTAAATAACACACTAAACTCAACTAACAGATAGGTTTTTTGTACAGAATGCCAAGGTTTGGAACGATCTGCCTGCGTCTGTTTTTCCTGACCACTACAATCCTGGTAGTTTTAGATGTCGAGTGAATAGGTTTTTGTGGATGGATGTCTACCACCATAGCCTTTATGCGCACTTTCCATCAATTGGCACAGTTTTATCTGCGTTTTTTTTTACTAAATGCTATGTTAAAGTTTATATTATTGTCTTCAACTATCTGCTCTAGTACCCGCCTATTTCTACATACCTATACTTACATTATTAACAGAATTTCTTCTAATAATACCTATTGTAGGTGAACGAACCAAAAGTTCTTCAACCTTTCGCTAATTAATGGGTATGAATAATTTTATTTACTTGCCTGAAATTTTGGACTATGTGCGAATGCATAAATACACATAAGGTAAGGTGGGGTAAGAGAGTCACCGGGGCAAGACTATCACAGCGCAATGAGGGCGTGGATCCAACTCTACGACGGCGTACGGCACGCCGTGCACAGCGCACCGCTCAGCGCTTCATATTATCATGCATCATGGGTCATTCATTATAGAAAAGTATGCCGTGCAAATCAATGCTTTTCTATACTATTTTTTTCTTTACTGAATAATTTTAAGAGCTAATATGAAGCGCTTAGTGGTGCGCCGTGCCACGTAGAGATGGACCCACGCCCTAACGCGAGATTTTATTTTTATGTGGAAAAGCGTTTAGATTATCTTTAATTAATATGATTCAAGTAGGTAGGTACCTATTCTTGCGTAAAAATCAAAACACTTGTGTAAAACTGTAAATAAATCTTAATTTACTGTAGGTAATTATTATTTGAACATGTGAAACAGTAACATGTGAAACAGTGTAACCGATCTTTCATTTTTAACAATAATAGTATATTATGTAACAAGTGAGCGAAGTTGCTAATTACAGTCGAGGCTGTGATTTGAGCCCGAGCCGCAGGCGAGGGCTTAATAATGAGCCGAGACTGTAATTAGCAACGCTCACGAGTTACATACGACGTTTTTCAACACACTTGTGAGTAAAAGACAGACATACGAGGTCATAAAATAACAAACACACTTCATAACAAAGCTGTGAATTGTGATTGAAAAATGGCGCCGAACCTCGCGCATGCGCGTAGGTTTTTTTTTTCTGCCAAATGTGTCAATGTCTGTATAGCATATACAGCCTTACGTGAAAATGTTTAATTTGGAGTGGTAAATGCAAATATTTTAATCTTTTATAACAAATTATTGTAAATTGTGAACAATTTGTTTGATATACATATTTGTTTTACTAATATCAGGCGCAAACATTTCAAAAATGTATATGGATTTGAAGTGGTATAAAACCTCTTTGTTGTTTCTAAAAATATATAATGTATAACCCGGATCAATAAAATATGCTCTGTTTACTCGCATGTAATTTGCACAAAGGTACAATTCAACTTTGTAGGATTCATTTTATTATGCACTAGGGTATAATATATTATGCACGCGTGACTTATAGCCCAGTTTATAGTTCTAAATTCAATAGAATAAGGCTCACTTTACGAGCAAGTGTGTTGAAAACTATGTTAGTATTACCCCTAATTACATATACCTATACAAAGAGGATTGCCGACACGCACCTATGAACTGCATTTCGAGTAAACAGGAAATGCAGACGCAGCAATGACGTCAATTAGAAGTTTTTCGTAAATAATTTGTTAATGTATTTTTCCATTCTTATTTCATACTTCGAATAGGATCAATCTTTTGTATTAGTTATATTTAAAAGTTAATTGTAATTTCTTTTATAATTAAAGTGATATAAAACAAGTTCGGTTTTTTTTCGATCCTCCGGTTGTCGCAAACGTAATTGGCGCAGTCGGTAGGATATTCACGGGAATTTTTCGCAAATTTGGAGCATCTAACTTCGAGATCCAGACCGCGAGGAACCCGGGAGGCTATCAAGCCCCGCTGCTGAATATCCGAATTCTACGGACCTGCTACAATCCAGGAGGAGAATCCGACAATAGATTGCTGAAAACTAACCGGCTATGCAGTTTATGTAAGTGCACTTGACTTTTACTCGTGTTGCTTCCTTTTTATCCTAAGTACTTTCTTTCTATTTTTTATTTTTTCTTCAAAATTTATCACCCTAGAGCCTCTAGGTTAAGGCCGCCTGAATTACGACAGGCCCGCCAGCAATTATTAGATAGTAATAGAGACTTAAGTTTAGATTTTAATTTTAATTTAGATCAATCGTTTAATTTAGAAATGTCGCACGATCCAGATATGATCCTGAAGGCCCTCCGCCTTGTGCCCGATTTTGACGGGAATCCTAATATTTTAACTCGTTTCATAAGAATTTGCGATCAACTTGCAGCGCAATATTTAAGTTCTGTACCTGGGAACGAGTTATCTAATCTATTTCTTTTAAATGGCATACTTAATAAAATTACTGGAAGCGCCGCTTGTACTATAAATTCTAACGGTATACCTGAAAGTTGGTTAGGCATTCGAACTGCCTTAATAAATAACTTTTCAGATCAGCGTGACGAAACCGCTTTATACAATGATTTATCTATAGCGACTCAAGGTCAAAAAACGCCCCAGGAATTTTACGACTTTTGCCAAACTTTATTTAGCACCATCATGACATATGTGACATTACATGAAACTATTCCTACAACCGTAGAAGCCAAAAGAGACTTATATAGAAAGGTAACGATGCAGGCGTACGTCCGTGGGTTAAACGAACCCCTAGGGTCCCGCATACGTTGCATGCGTCCTGAGAGTATTGAGAAAGCCTTAGAATACGTACAGGAAGAGTTAAATATTATGTATATGCAACATCGTAATGAGCCCCCTAAATTACAACCAACCCCTAGGATACCGTATTCATCGCCAATGCCCTACTTAATGCCAGCGCCTAGCCCGCGTTTTCACGCACCGCAGCCACCGGTACCTAATTGGCCTGTTCCCGTAGGACAGCGCCCGATGAGGCCGCCACCACAACCTTTTAAATTTGCTGAACCCGGCCAACGAATGCCGACTAACACACAGCGTATGTTTGCCGCGCCGCCGCCAAATTATAATCCCCGCAGTAACGTTTTTCGATTACCACCCCGTAATAATTCTTCTCAATATAATCAACCACCGCAACCTATGAGTGGTGTGCAGCGATACACTCCAAGAGTCTTACCTCACTCAAAAACGTTAAACGGGCATGACTGGAATAAATCCGGTAACCCACCGCCTAGTAACTATTTCAAAAGCCGTGAAATGAATTTTAACAATTGTATGACTTACGATGACTCATATTATAATTATTACCCGGAACCTGAACACTATGACTATACTGACTATTCTGACTATACTACTGACTATGACGCTAACTGTGACTTAAACTATAATTATCCGTCTTCCGAATTACCGGATGAAACCGAGCCACAGGCAGAGCCGAGCTGTTCACAGCAGGATTTTCAGAAATCTATAAAATTACAAAAACCAAAATAGAGCTGAATCTCCAAACACAACGTCAACTGCCATATATTAAGATCGCGGATCCACCTTTAAAATTATTAATAGATACCGGAGCCAATCAATCTTTTATTAGTCCGGAAGCTGTAGAAAATTATTTTAATCACCTTCCTTTAAATTTTGATCCGTTTGAGGTTACTAATATACATGCGACCAGTAGAAATGATTATTCTATCACTTTACCATCTTTTTCAGAATTTAAAGATAATGATTGCATGAAATTATTTGTATATCGTTTTCATGACTATTTTGATGGATTGATAGGGTTAGATTTGTTGAGTAAATGGGAAGCGCGTATCGATTTAAGAGAAAGCCAATTAATAACCCGTTTTGCTACGAACCCGATTCTCATGTACAATTCTCGTAACGTAAACCTTTACGAAGACATAATTCCAGCGGGAACATCTAAAGTCATCCGGATCCCAGTTGACTCCAGTGATGGTGATGTTCTTATTCGAGAACAAATACTTTGCAACTGTATTGTACACGATTGCATTACGACGGTTGTTAATAACCGCGGTTATTTAGAAGTAGAAAATCCAAGTCCTAATGACGTAATATTTTCTCTCGATAGGCCTGCGCAAGCAGAACTTTTTAATACTGAGTTCACTTGCACTCAACAATTTAAGACTCGCTCAAAGGAAGTTATTTCGCGATTACGTACAAGTCATTTAAACGAAGAAGAAAAGGCTAACCTTATAACTCTGTGCTCTCGTTATTCTGATGTATTTTATATAGAAGGGGAACCGCTTACATTCACTAACAAAGTGAAGCATAGAATACGCACAACCGACGAGACCCCGGTACATACTAAGAGTTATAGGTACCCATTCATTCATAGGCAGGAAGTTAGAGACCAAATTCACAAAATGTTAGAGCAAGGTATTATACGACCTTCAGAGTCTGCTTGGAGCTCCCCCATCTGGGTAGTTCCAAAGAAACTGGACGCTTCTGGCAAACAAAAGTGGCGCCTGGTTGTTGACTTCCGTAAAGTGAATGACAAGACTTTAGATGACAAGTACCCTATTCCTAACATCGCTGACGTCCTTGACAAGTTAGGGAAGAGCCAATATTTCACCACACTTGACTTGGCAAGTGGGTTTTATCAGGTTGAAATGGACCCGCAGGATATTGCAAAAACCGCCTTCAATGTCGAACATGGACACTTCGAATTTCTTCGAATGCCCATGGGACTTAAGAATTCTCCTTCCACGTTTCAACGTGTGATGGATAATGTCCTCAGGGGACTCCAAAATGAGGTTTGCTTGGTTTACCTGGACGATATTATTGTCTTTAGCACCTCCCTGCAAGAACACATGGTCAACCTTGAAAAGGTTTTCCAAAGACTAAGAGAGTCTAACTTTAAAATTCAGATGGACAAGTCTGAATTCTTAAAGCTTGAGACTGCTTACCTTGGTCATGTTATTAGTAGAGACGGCGTCAAGCCAAACCCGGATAAAATTTCGGCTATAGAAAAATACCCTATTCCTAAAACCCCAAAACAAATTAAACAATTTTTAGGCCTTCTCGGTTATTACCGAAAATTTATCCCAGATTTCGCTCGTATAACTAAACCCCTTACTCAGTGTCTTAAAAAAGGACGAAAAATAACATTTGACCCTGATTATACAAACAGCTTTGAAAAATGTAAAACTTTACTTACTAACGATCCTATTTTACAATACCCAGATTTTAGCAAAGAATTTAATCTAACAACTGACGCTTCGAATGTAGCTATAGGCGCTGTTCTCTCTCAAGGTCCAATAGGATCAGATAAACCAGTCTGTTACGCATCTAGAACGCTAAACGAGAGTGAAATTAATTACAGCACAATCGAGAAGGAGCTTCTTGCTATAGTCTGGGCGACAAAATATTTCAGACCTTACCTTTTCGGACGTAAATTCAAAATTTTGACTGATCACAAACCATTGCAGTGGATGATGAATTTGAAAGAACCAAATTCTCGTCTTACACGATGGCGACTGAGACTCAGTGAATTTGACTTTTCAGTTATTTACAAGAAAGGAAAATCTAACACTAATGCTGATGCTTTATCTCGTGTTGAAATTCACACTGGTGACGTTTTATCCTTAATAGACGAAATTGACGAACTCAACTCAATACTAGGCAACCCATCTGATTCAATTATCGTTGAAGCTAACTCTACAACCGAAACAGTACATACCAGCCACGAGAATCCTATTTTAGAGATTCCCATAACTGACGACCCTATTAACAAATTTCACCGACAATTACATTTGACCCTAGTTAATGACGTAAAGAAAAAGACGACTGTAACTAAACCATTCGACACTCATACACGCATTAATATTCAGCTCTCAGAAACTAATTTAGAATCAGACCTCATAAACGCAGTAAAAGAATACGTCAACCCGAAGGTTAAAACCGCTATTTTAATTAACCCTCCATTAGCCATGTACAAAATCATTCCAATATTACAAGATAAGTTTAAAAGCTCATCTATGAATCTCGTAATGACTAAACGCGAACTAGAAAATGTCAAAGACTATCTTAGGCAACAAGAAATAATCCGCCATTATCATGATGGTAAAACCAATCATCGAGGGATTAACGAATGCTATCTTAGCTTGTCTAATAAATACTATTGGCCAAAAATGAAGGACCAAATTACTAAATTTATCAACGAATGTACCATCTGCGGACAGGCTAAGTACGATAGGAACCCCGTTAGACCTCAGTTTAATGTAGTGCCCCCGGCGAACAAACCCTTCGAAATAGTTCATATGGACTTATTTACTGTGCAGAGTGAGAAATATGTAACTTTCATTGACGTTTTCACTAAATACGGTCAAGCTTACCACCTTCGCGACGGAACAGCTATTAGTATCTTGCAAGCTCTATTGCAATATTGTACCCATCATGGAGTTCCAACCACTATAATCACAGATAATGGTACGGAATTCACGAACCAGCTGTTCATGGAATTCACTCGTCTTCACAAAGTAAATCACCATAGAATTTTAGCCCATGCACCTAATGACAATGGAAATATCGAAAGGTTTCATTCGACACTACTTGAGCATCTCAGAATCCTAAAACTTCAGCACAAGGATGAACCTATTGTTAACCTTATGCCTTATGCTATCATTGCCTACAATAGTACGATTCATAGTTTCACAAGATGCAGGCCATTTGACTTACTGACAGGACATTTTGACCCCCGAGACATCCTTGACATTGACATAACTCAACAACTACTACAGCAATACGTACAAAACCATAGGGAACAAATGAAAAAAGTTTATGACATAATAAACGATACTTCTCTTACTAACCGTGCTGCCTTAATTGAAAATCGAAATAAAACTCGCGAACCCGAAATAGAGTATGCACCCCAACAGCAAGTTTTTATAAAAAACCCCTTGGCGAGCCGTCAAAAGACAGCACCTCGTTACACACAGGATACTGTTTTAGCCGACCTTCCGATCCATATTTACACCTCAAAGAAACGTGGCCCAGTAGCAAAATCCAGGTTAAAACGCGTACCTAAAGCTGTAAATTTGTTACAGAATCCCGGTTGTAGTAATTCTCCAAATGACACGATCCCAGGAGATAAAACTTGACAACCTCGATGACGGACCAGGACTTCTACCATACAAACTTGGCATCATGAGACTAATAACTCACCACCATACCTTCCTACAGTATGTTAAACTTGACGAAATTGAGGACAACGTACAACTGCTACAAAATGAATTACTTAGCTATAAAAACCGTTTGGCTAATGACACTTACTTACTGTACGAAGTACAAATTAACTACTTGACTCTTAAAATTAACAAAGTTTTAAGTCAGTTAAAATCCTTGGCGCCTGACCGTGTTAAAAGAGGTCTCATTGACGGACTAGGTTCTATAGTAAAATGTATAAGTGGAAATCTAGACCACACCGACGCTGTGAAATATAACGAAGCTATTCAAAATTTAGAAAATAACCAAGGCAAACTTGTTTCTGAATTCAATGATCATATAACCATGAATAAAGCTTGGATGTCTAAACATAGTGACGTTTTAAGCCAAATATTAGAAAATCAGAATAAAATTAACTCCACCTTAGAACTTATTTTAAACAGCGATGCTTACCGAGAAAATAGTCTTATTAAATATGCCAAATTTGCCCAACTATTAGAAGTCATTAGTGAAAATGTAGAGGATTTAATGTTAGAATTACTTCAAATAGAAAATAGTTTAGCTTTTATCCATGCGACCACAGCGCATCATTCTATGATAGATGTTAGTATCTTAGAATTAATGATTAATAAGATTAAAACTATCTATGGCAGCGAACATATCTTAAATCTAGAGTTAAGAGAATATTATGACTTAATAAAACCAGGATATTATTACACTAAAAATCAAATAGTTTTCGTTTTCCAGTTTCCAATAGTCTCTAAGGATAGTTACGATTTATATAGACTTTCAGTTGTACCTAATAAGCATGAACAGGCTCTAGTTCCACCCCTTCCCTTCCTAGCAACTAACGAGAAGTCATTCGTGTACATAGAGACAGAATGCCCGAGACATAATAGCCAATACCTTTGTGAGAAAGGAATCACTCATCAAATTCACACTAAAGCAGATTGCATTCAGGAACTAATCACCAATCAAGCCTTGCAGGAATCCTGCCAATTCACAAAAATCACCCTAGAGAGAGAAGCTATGGAGAAACTTGATGACCAGCACTACATACTCTCCTTCCCAGAAGACACGAAAGTACAACTCATCTGCGATCGTAAGGACTACACTTCACTCCACGGCAGCTACCTCGCAACAATACCCCTTGGTTGCCGCCTCAAGTCCCAAGAACTCACAATCGTCAACGATAATGATGAAATTAAAGGTCAACCTCTCAAACTTATAAAAATACCATACGACGCCGAGAAATTCAACAAACTCGTGCCAGCCACTCACCTTCACCTAAACTCGCCTGATCTCCAAAGTCTACACCGCATCCAAGACAAGATCATGAAACAGATGCCCTTTGAAATGAAAAATGATGAATCCCTATATCATACTACAGTACCGTTCTACACTATCCTATCAAGTGCAGGCGTACTTGCTATCATCATATTGATTCGACGAGCATTGCTGAAACGAAATTCAACTAAAGAAAAGAAGCAGAAGCCACCCACCATCATCCTCCAAGAAAAGGATGCTGAAAACGTTCCGGCAACATTTTCACTGAACGTGCTAAAATAGTCGCCGTTCTGGGGATGGAGGAATTACATATACCTATACAAAGAGGATTGCCGACACGCACCTATGAACTGCATTTCGAGTAAACAGGAAATGCAGACGCAGCAATGACGTCAATTAGAAGTTTTTCGTAAATAATTTGTTAATGTATTTTTCCATTCTTATTTCATACTTCGAATAGGATCAATCTTTTGTATTAGTTATATTTAAAAGTTAATTGTAATTTCTTTTATAATTAAAGTGATATAAAACAAGTTCGGTTTTTTTTCGATCCTCCGGTTGTCGCAAACGTAATTATATAGCTTACCTTAATGTATGATTAAAAATAGATTTATTTACATTTAATTACATATTTATATGCAGTAATTTCGCTGGTATTGTAGGTATGTATTCGTTAAAAATATTAATACCTAGGCACCTTCCTATGGTATACACACATTTCTCACATTAATTTCGTGAGTACGACAATAAAGTCCTTAAGTAGGTACATATTAAGATTACAATATATTATATTCTAGTCGTCGAAGTGATCGCGTTGGCGGTATCAACTATCGTTGAATCCGAAAGGGCCTTCTCTCTCAGCGGCTGGTCAAAAGTCAAAGTCAAAAGAATCTTTATTTCGTAAGTATTAAAATACATTTGAAATAAGTCACAATTTACAAATTGAACTGAATCTACCACCACTTCGGAAAGTCGATCTGTTGAGAAGAAGTGGCAAGAAACTCAACAGCAATCATCTTTTAAAAATACACAATAACAATAACAACAACAACAATTTACAATCTTCTTGCATCCGGATATCTTATAATAAAACTTTATGCTTATCCTTAAATCTATCGAAGGGTTAATTTTAAATATTTTGGAGTTTTATTATAAAAACGTACACATCGACCCATGAACGAGTTGGTGATCTTCTGGAGTCTACTATTATATTTATACATTAGGCAATCAAGTACTAGACAGAAACGTAGACATAGATATAGAGGTAAAGATAGAAGTAGATAGATGTAGCGATAGAGGTGAGAGATATTACAGATAATGTGGATGGAGATGAGGATAGTCGTGGACAGAGACTGGACACTAACACGGACGTGAACATGGGGGAATGGGATGGAGATGGGGAAGTCAGAGTCAAATTCAAAAAAGTAACAAGTCATAAAGTCTTCAGCAAAACGACCTGGCACCGCTAGCAGCACCCGTTCACGAGTATAACGCAAGCACCAGCCATCACTCTCCTCAACCATATTTTAGGGAAGAGGGTGACCCGACACCCGACGCTACCGCTAGCCATGCCGCCTGAGGGAGCATGACGTTCTTGCTGTTGTATGGATAAGAAGGAGATGGAGATGGCGTTGGATGAGAAGGATATGGAGATGGTGTTGGAGATGGTGTTGGAGATGGAGTTGGAGATTGAGAATATTTGAAAAACAATTTACAACCAAGGACTTTTATCGTCCATATATTCAGAAATTGTATAAAAGCCTTTACTACACAATTTTTGTTTAATAGTTTCTTTAAATTTATCAAGTGGTAAGTCTTGAATATTTGTGGGAACCTTATTATAAAAACGTATGCATTGACCCATAAATGAGTTAGTGACTTTATGAAGTCTACTATCATAGCCGGCTAGCTTGTACTTATTTCTAGTATTAACATTATGCAAATCACATTTTCTATTGAACATGTTTAAGTTCTTTTTTACGAACATAAGATTTTCAAAGATATATTGTGAGGCAAAGGTAAGAATATTAATTTCTTTAAACTTATTTCTAAGTGTCGCCCTGGAATTAAGTTTGTAGATTGAGCGAATAGCCCGTTTCTGCAGCACAAAGATGGTTTTAATATCGGCAGCATTTCCCCACAGGAGAATGCCGTATGTCATTAAGCTATGAAAATAACCAAAATAAACCAACCGCGCAGTAGCTTCATTAGAGTTATTTCGCATCTTTTTGACGGCATATGCTGCAGAACTAAGTCTCTTCGCCAACCTTTCTATATGTGGTCCCCATTGTAGTTGTGCATCTAGGGTTATGCCAAGGAACACTGTTGAATTTACAGGGCTCAATTCTTGTCCTTTTACAATTAAGTTAGTATTTACATGCCGGACATTAGGCAAAGAGAATTTTAAAAATTTAGTTTTATTTTCATTGAGTAGTAGGTTATTGGCTGAAAACCATTTCTCCACAGTTTCAATACAACAGTTTATTTCAAAGCAATGCTTCAATTGCCTACTCACTTTAAATAGAAAAGAGGTATCATCAGCAAATAATATGACCTCACACTTGTCTTTCACTAAAAATGGCAAATCATTTATATAAACTAAGAATAAGAAAGGCCCAAGAATCGAGCCCTGGGGCACTCCCATATGAACTGCTGATCCCGATGATCTCTTTCCATTAATATCAACTCTTTGAATTCTATTGCACAAATAGGATTTCATAAAATCAAGTGCCCTATCATTGATTCCATAGTGGTGTAGCTTCATGAGGAGTGTATCGTAGTGAACACAGTCAAAAGCCTTGGACAAATCACAAAAGACACCGAAGGCATCACGTGACTCCTCCCAGGCATCAAATATATGTTTGATAAGCTCAACACTGGCATCAGTTGTTGAGCGACCCCGTGTGAAACCAAATTGATTTGAATTCATTAAATTATTGCTAAAGAAGTGTACCACTAGTTGGTTTAAAATAAGCTTTTCAAAAATTTTACTAAGTGTTGGTAATATAGAGATTGGTCTAAAGTTACTGGGGTCGGTTATGCTTCCTGCTTTAAATACGGGAATAATTTTACTAAGTTTCATTAAGTCCGGAAACACACCATTATCAACACAATTATTAAATATACTGGCTAAATAAGGTGCAATACCGTCAATGATAGATTGGATGATTTTAACAGAAATACCATCCAGATCAGCAGTGTTCTTAATTGTTATACTTTGAAAAGCTTTCAATACCTCACTTTCAGTAACATGCCTGAAAGTAAAGTTAGTTTTACACTTATTTACATTATTTTCAAGAAAAGATTGTGCAGCTTTAACTGATGAATTTAATGTCTTCGTAGTCAAAACTGGAATGTCTGCAAAGAATTTTTCAAAAGCTTCAGCAACTTCTGTATCTGATGTCAACAGTCGATCACCAATTTTCAGTTTATGTTCCGCGTTTCTAATGTTTGACTTTCCAGTTTCGCTGTTTATAATTTGCCAAGTAGTTTTAGGTATATTTACACTATTTTGAATTTTATTATTAATAAAATTTGATTTCGCAATACTACACACATTTTTGAACATTTTGGAGTATTTTTTAACATATTCCTTAAAGGTTTTGCTATGATTATATGATTTTTCATCATATAATTCATATAATCTGTCTCTGCTTTTGAATATTCCTACTGTTGCCCAGTCACTAAACTTAAATGAGTTATCATCTATTTTAATTGTTTTCGATTTAAATACTGTATCATACTCACATTTAATTAAATTAAAAATACAATTATACTCCTTAACAGGATCATCATAACATTTAAGTTCCCACAACTTATCCAAGACATTACTTCTGAATCTCTCCAGCCGACCCTCGTTCATGGGTACAAACTTAATCTCTCTTCTTAATGCCTTGTTTGTGTTAATGTTAAAAGATGCTAATTGTCCACAGTGATCCGATTTTAACTTATTAAATATGTATTGACTGTTGGGTGATGCATCAGTGAAAATGTTATCAATACATGTTGCTGAAGTGGCTGTAACACGTGTAGGCTCTAAAAAGAGATTTTTAAGTCCATAACAAAGAAACAAATTAGTTAACCTTTGGCTAAGGGATGATTGGATTAATAAATCAATATTAAAATCACCACAGACAATGATATTTTTTTTAGTATCACTAAGTTTAAGTAAAGCTTCCTCCATGATTTTTTCAAACAAATCAAAGGATGAAGCCGGCCGCCTGTATACGCTTATTATAATAACTTTCCCTAGTTCTATACATGCCATTTCAATGGTTTGCTCAACAGAAAGACTAATAATATCCTTTCGTTCTTTAAATTTCATTCCTTTGTGTGTAATAATCAAGGAGCCGCCACAATTAGCCTGGATTCTGCTGTATGAGCTGGCTATTTGATGATTATTGAACGAAAATATCATTTGATGGTCTTTTAGCCAGTGCTCCGTTACACACAAAATATCTAAATTTTCTTGATTCATAAAAAGTTCAATTTGCAAATCCTTACCCAGCATGCCTTCAATATTTTGGTGGGCTACATTTAATACATTTTTACTATATTTTAATTTTGCAGCTGGGGCATATGTGCTAATAACATTTTGATTATAGCTAGAAGTCTTATTATCTATTGTCGTCGCCTCTAGTTTAAATTAACTAGAGTAGTCCTAATACTATTACTTGGAATGTTATATTCCACCGGTTTAATAAATATAAGTGGCTGCTCAATAGAAGCAGAGGTTTCAGTCAAGATGACTGGTAAATCATAACTAATAATATAAGATAGCGAAATTGCTATTTGTCGTATAGAATAATCGTACAAATTGTACTTATCATACTTAAAATAAAAAGGTTTACTAACTATAATGTTAGTATCAATCATATGGAATTTATCACTATGCCTACATGTCATAGTGTGTAATATTTTATTCAGATGGTGCCTTATATTGTTTTCTTGCTCTGAGAAAGAGTGGCTAAAAGGTAATGCAAATAATATTATTCTACATATATTTTTCTTTTCATGTAATTTGGAAAAACTGTGAATCATGTCTTTTTTATTTGCATGGTCCCGTCTGCCAACTAAAGTAATCAAGACAGTTTTGACTTTAAAGTCAGTCACAAAAACTTTATTTAATATATCACAATATGAAGCACCAGGGAAACAATTATTTATTATTGGCTGCCTTACATATTTACTTACTTGGAAGCCCATTTTTTTCCCAAGTTCATCGCTGTACATACTACTTCTGGCTGACTTAGCTTATTATTACATAAATAAGATGGCTTTGGTTTTATAAGCAGTACATTATCCTCTATAACACAAGGCATCTGGGACTGGGACTGGCATGGCTCGGGCTGTGAACAACTTAATACACTTTGTTCACAATTATTTTGGGAAGTCAAATACTCAAATTGATCCAGATTATATTTAGATAGTTGAAGTAAGCTGTCCATGGCCAAAGTGTGTTCTTTTATCTCTTTCTGAGCAACTTCATATTTATTAGTTAAACTATTAAGTTGCTCATAAAGCCTGTTTATTTCCAGCTCAAGGTGCCTTGTGTCACTTTCATAGGTTAACCTATTTTGCTCCAATTCAGAACTACATGATTTTAACTTACTTAGTAAATTTAAACGTTCTTTTCTGTAAGGGGTATTTTTACATGAGAAAATTTTATTCTTACTAATATTTTTATTTATATTATTGGTCTTTATACATTGCTTACTTTTGTTTGATTTAGTCCTACTTTTATTACAGATAAGTTTATTGTTAGTGCTTGTAGTAGGACTAAGCGGCAACTCTGCATTAATCGAGCAATCACTGGTAAGGTCAATAGTGGTGGAAGTATTTTTTTGGTTATTTCGACAGCAAAATAGGAAGCCGTTTGGCAGACGATTCTTTGGAAATTTCATGCTTTTTAAAGAGCTAAGTAGGTACCCTAGTACTTACAAAATAATGACATATTGTAATGCAAACTGAAAGAGCCTTTCATTTGGTCAGTCAGTGTATTTTGTTAATAAATTTCTAATAAGTAGATCTCTTAAGAGTGCCCCGTTCGTACATTTTTCTCTTTGCTGTTAATCTAAAAAATCTTGTCGGTATTTAGGTTTGTTGATAGTCAGCAAAATGCTTAGAGAAAACATTATGATCATTACAAAATCCGTATTTCAACCACAATTTTAAACATTACTTTTGGCATTAATCATTATTATTTAGGTAGGTAGGTATTAGGTAATAATTATTTGTATATTTTATTGAGTTGGTTTCATGTTTTATATTGAACGGGCAATTTCTGTTCTTCTAATTTTTTTTTTGTTAATTCTGTAAAGTATTCTAATTACCACTAGTGAAGTTCTACGAGAAAGTTTTTTTTTTTTATATTGTAAGGATAGGACGTTTGCCTTCCATGCCACCTGATAGAAAGTGCGCATGAAGACTATCGTTTTACACGTCCATCCACGAGAAACCTATTCACTCGACACTTAAAAGTTCCAGGACTGTAGTGGTCAGGAAAAACAGACGCAGGCGGATTGTTCCACTCCTTGGCAATCCGTACCAAAAAGGAACTATCGAAGCGTTTTGTTCGACTTCTTGGTAAATTCACTATATAGGGATGGAAGTTCTGTCTGCGTCTGGTAGTCCGGTGGTAAAAAGGGGTGGGTTTAATTTGGACAAAAAGAGCACTCGCACACTCACCAAAATGTAGCCAATAACTGTCAAACAAGCAACCTTACGACGATGCTCCAGCGTCTGCAATTTTTTATTTGTAAGGTTGTTGTTATTTATGATTTTACGGGCTCTTCGGTCAACAGAGTCTAGCGCTTCGAGCTGGTATTTGGCAGAACCATCCCAAAGGTGACTACAGTACTCCATGCAAGACCTCACTTGGGCTGTGTATAAGTTGAGAAGCCGTTCAGGGCTGAAGTACCGCCGGACCTTCGAGATGATACCCAATTTTTTTGAAGCCGTTTTTGCCATAGACTCAATTTGTTGACCGAAGTTTAATTTGGACGTTATAGTGACGCCCAAAAGCCCTAGTTGATCGGTGATGGGAACAGATACATTCTGGAAAGTGGGCGTAAAAGTAAAGGTGCTCTTTTTTGCGGAGAATAGACGCGCTTGTGTTTTGGAGGCGTTGAATTTGACCAGGTTAGATTCGCCCCAATCGGACACATTCCGCAAGGTCGAATCAACGCACTCAATCATAGACTTTCTCAAAACCTGGATTTCATGGGCGCTCGTTCGCGCATTGGATATATATCTCTCAACAACAGTGCTGTCATCAGCATATCCAATAATGCCTGGTGTTAGGAGGTCATTAATGTGCAGCAAGAATAAAGTTGCAGAGAGAACAGATCCCTGAGGTACCCCGGCATTAATCGCCATTAGGTCAGAGGAGTAGCCGTCTAAGACTACTCGAATCGACCGTTCCCTCAGAAAATCAAATATCCAGTCGCAGAGCCCGGTCGGTATGCCATATGCTGGAAGCTTGCTTAAGAGACCATCATGCCAGACCCTGTCAAAGGCCTTGGATATGTCTAAGGAAACAGCTATTGCTTCACCATGACCCTCCAAGGCCTCACTCCATAAGTGTGTGGCAAGCGAGAAGATCGCCGGTCGAGCGTCCACTGCGGAAATCATATTGGCTATCGCTTAGGAGCTCGTTGGTCTCGAGGTATGCCAGGAGTCGATTGTTCAATACACGTTCCATGACTTTGCAAAGTATGGAAGTGATTGAGATTGGTCGATAGTTTACAGGATCAGCACGGCTTCCCTTCTTCAGTACTGGTTGTACGTTAGCCAGCTTTCAGGATTTGGGGACTTTACCAGATTCCAAAGAAAGTCTATACAGACGCGTCAAAACGGGAGACAACTCAGCTGCGCAGCGATTCAACACCACTGCAGGAATACCATCTGGACCGCTAGCCTTATTCTCGTCTAGGTGCAGCAAGCATTTAAGAACCTCCTTTTGGCGAATATGAACGGTACCCATTGAAGGACCGAACTGAGGTAATTGGGGTGGGATTTTTCCTTGGCTATCTAGACGAGAATTTTCCGCAAAGATACTGGCAAATAAATCCGCCTTTTCCTTAACGGTGACGGCCAGAGAACCGTCAGGTTTCCGCAGTGGCGGCAGTGATGGGCGACAAAAGTTCGTTTCGACCGACTTGGCGAGGGACCAGAAAGCTTTGCTTCCCGAGGGGTATGACGCTATTCTGTCTCCAATACAGCCTATGTGGGCGAAACGAGCTCTTTTGATCACCTTCTTGCAGGACTTGGCGGCAGCATTGTACACTCTGCAACAGAATAATGTATACCACCCAGACGCACGCACACATACAATATGCATTCGCGTTGTATGTGTGCGGAAGACTCAGAATAATGTTGACCACCAGTCGTACGCACACAACTAAAGATCAATTCTAACTAAGCTGACTAACTACATCGTGTCACACCAAGAAATAATATGACTACACGGATGTATAGATTTTTGGTTTCAGTACTTCGACGAACCTATGTCAGCCGTATAATGTGCAGATTAGTGTTTTATATTATAGAACTCTGAAAGGTCTGCATTTTTTTTTCTCCGTTGCTATATTAATATGCCTTTTTTATTGTTAAATTATTGATTGATTGTTAAATTAATAATGTTTAAAGATATTTCTTCAATATCTTTTTTTCTTTCAAATATAATGAAGAAATATTCATCAATAAGCCTTAATATATATTCATTTAAATTAAGAAATATTTTAATAATTTATTATAATTTAAAATGATATAAATATAATTTTTATATTCTATATTCTAATTATATTTATGTTCTAATTAATCAATCAATTAAATATAGTGCAAGCAATCGAAAAATAAGGTGCAGGTAAAAACTACTATTAAAAACAACACAATCTTTTCCAGATAATTATTTATTTTTTGCATTTCACAATAAGTTGCGTCTGACTAGAAATTTTTATTTCACTTAAACGAGTAATTTTAAAAACAATCATAGTTTAGGTAATAGTTGTTATTTGAAAGATTTGAATAACAGTTCTCACTTTAATTTTTCTGTCACTTGACGTATGAACTTTTTATACAGTGTGTCCGGTCACGACCTAGCGATAATTTAAGGTTACAAAATATGCCTAATTTCATCGACAAAAATACCCATATATGGGGGTCTACCTCCCCTCCTGTCGGAATGGCCGCCATTTAATTTTTTTTTCATTCTTGTACATACCTCTGCTGAAAGATGCCGATTTCTCTGGACAGAAAGATCCTATAGATGTAAAAAAAATGTTATTTTAAAGGTAGAAATAGCAACTATCAAATAAAAATAAACATTATGGAAATTTTTCCCTACAAAATATCTTAAAACCTTCACAATGCTAATTTAAGTGAAAAAAATTGACTGTTTTTTATATTTTTCTTAACATATTTCAAAAACTAGCGCATTGATACAATTTTTTTTACTACTGTCCTAATACCCAAGGATATTACTTACAAATTGACGTTAAAATTATTGTTCTTAATTGCATAACTCGAGAGTTAGGGCTGTTTGATCATGACCCTTTTGCGAGGATCATGAATGTAGTGCGCTATTAATTTATCTAACAAACATTTATCCTCGATACCTGAGCTGATCAAACATAATTTTTTGTCCTACTTATTCACTGCTCTAAAATAATACAAATAATTTTCCGTCCTTGTCACATAAACCCTATTCAATGTAGCAGCTAGCTCTACATGGGTTTGGGACCCTCACAAAAGGGTCATATTCAAACAGCCCTAACTCTCGAGTTATGCAATTAAAAACAATAATTTTAACGTCAATTTGTAAGTAATATCCTTGAGTATTGGCACAGTAGTAAAAAAATTAGTATCAATGTGCTAGTTTTTGAAATATATTAAGAAAAATATAAAAAACAGTCAATTTTTTTCACTTAAATTAGCATTGTGAAGGTTTTAAGATATTTTGTAGGGAAAATTTTCCATAATGTTTATTTTTATTTGATAGTTGCTATTTTTATCTTTAAAATAACATTTTTTTTACATCTGTAGGATCTTTCTGTCCAGAGAAATCGGCATCTTTCAGCAGAGTTATCTACATGACTGAAAAAAAAATTAAATGGCGGCCATTCCGGCAGGAGGGGAGGTAGACCACCATATATGGGTGTTTTTGTCGATGAAATTAGGTATATTTTGTAACCTTAAATTATCGCTAGGTCGTGACCGGACACACTGTATAATTGAAGTAATAATTCCATTGTAAATATGAATCAACATGTTATTAGCTAGAAACTATAAATAAGCTAAGCTAAGCTTATTTCTAAGCTAATCAACTATAACATCATTCACTCTGGATTATCTACTTTTTAAAAGACAACTATTACCTCACTATTTTATTAATAGCTAATTTGAGCGCCGTCAGTGTCTATGACCTGATGCAACCGAGATCACATACTGTCAACTAAATTCCAGCACAAGGCAGATCCTCTCATCATCTCCCAAGTTGAAATAACCCGCCCTTCTAATGGCTCTGGACCTCACTTGTCCCAATTTAAAATCATTTGACCCCACAAATTCTCGATGGCGTTTAATGCGGCCGCTTAATCTAACAGGTAGGGTGTTTCGATCATAACGTTGGCATTTTCTTCTCCATAATATTTTACGGCCATCTTTGTCTGACTTGAATGTCTTTTATCCGTTAAAATAACTACATTGCTAGACCAATCAAATGCCAAATATTGCTTTCGTTCATCAATATCTCTTTTGCTAGCCTGTAAATGAATAAATAAACTTAAGTTCCCTTGAAGTTTAAACAAATTATATTGCATGCGTAAGAAAGTTAATTAATTTTAAGTTATAATATATATATCTAACGTCGGATTATATACTTCTTTATTTACCTGTAACAATATATGTTGCTTGCTTTCAAATGTCGTCACACAGTTTGCAAACTCACATCATATGTTCCTCTTAACGACGAACAGATAGTTGCACTGTTTTTCTCTGAAAATAAAATGATTAACATAGAAATAAAGATCACGTTTAAAACAAGGATTAAGTCAAAATAACAATTAACTTAACACTTACAGATATCATCAATCGACGTGCAATTTCCCTGATGGAAAATTATTGATTGAATAAAACAATGATTTCAGCTCTCTGCAGCAATGTTAAATGATAATTCATTTTTAATTTCACTTGGGCACAACAATCTGATAGTAGTAACGAGTAACGACGAATGCAAACCATCTAGAAACACGACTACACAATATTAAATAATAGAGGGTAGATTTAACTTTTTTTTTCTAAAGATATGACAAGCTAAAAATAAATCTAGCAACACAATAAAAGGTAATCGGGGGCAGATTCACTTATTTTGTCTTAAGAAATGAGGCATTGTTGTTATTTCGAATAGTTACGCTAATAATAGCTACCTACTTCAAATTAAAACTTAATAAAAAACATAAAAAAGTTGTAATATATTTCTTCTTTCAATCTCTAAAAATGAATATAAAATCATAGTTGTTTGTGGGATTCGATACCTGACCTACCTGTCCAGATCTCATTTCTAGACACTTAAGCCGCTAGGCCATGGACGCTTTGACTTGAAGTTGCGAAATTAGCATGATATTATCTTGTCTGCCTGCTTATTCATCCATATAGCTCGTCATGTGAGACTTGAGAGTAGCTAAGAACGAGTTTAACTAATTAATGAATCAGCAGGAGTGAAGTATTTTCACAGTGTGCGTGTGTGCGTAAGCACGTCCACTTATTATGCTTAGATTGGGTGACTTTCGTGGTGTGAGTAAGTATGGATGAACGCGCGTGTGCGTGCGACGTCAGATGGTGGTATACATTATTCTGTTGCAGGCTGTACCTCTTCTTGTGTTCATGCGAATCCACGGCTTTGCTTCTGCGAGCGGTTGCCCAGGCTTTGTACGCTTCTCGCTTACGCTTTTCAGCGAAAAAGCATTCAGCACTAAACCATGGGCAAGCTTTGGTTTCAAGGGATAGATCAGCGTAGGGAATGAAGAACTCCATTGCTTGACCTATCACACTTGAGACTGCATCAGCGCAGCACGATGGATCGGTTGATGTAAAACAAGCTTGCCGCCACGGATAAGATGCGAAGAAATGTCGCATTTCATCCCAATCTGCCGACTTGTAACGCCATACTCGCCTAGAACCACTTGGTCGGGTGTCAGGTGGCGAGTACTGCGATACAGATTTCACCAGACCGGTTGACCAGATCGGTTGTCAGCAGAAGGTCCAGGCAGTAAGCAGTGTGGCCAACAACGTCTGGGATGCGCGTAG